>OX421978.1:105904389-106504389 GCA_949128135.1 Parasteatoda lunata
AATTTCTCCCCATATTTTATCTAGGAGTTCCCTTGTCTTCTGGATTGGGTTCAAAATGACAAGACTACGGAGTTTAACATTAATAGTCAAAAACACAAAATATTAGGTCGGGTATTCAATAACGTTTATATTATAAAAGTGTATTAATTATAGATAAATAGAAATAGTTGGCAACTATGTTCAAAGACAAAATAACATTGTTCCACCATTTAATCTCGCATATAACAGCTCTTTTTTCCCATTGCAGAGTTAACAAGATAGAGAAATAAATTCAATGCAAATATTACAGAGCTCTGTACAATTTCAATGACAGCAGACGTTATATCGCTCACAAGAGAATCATAATTCTGACCACTTTTCGACTAGCGGGGATTTGAGTACTGGTGTTCTGTACCTGCGCTGACAATTCAAGTTTCAATGACAAGATGAATGAATCGAAATTTTATCGTCAAAATTATAACCACAGTCCGACAAACTAGAGTTCTCAAATAACAAATCCAGCTCTCAGTCCGGGTGGCACATTACATTCGTTTCCTCAATGCAAGTCAATGACAATACAAGTTTCAATCGTTTATCGAAAAAAAAACGAAATATATCGCCATGCTGTCATTTATCAATACATTATTTTTTAGCAATCAGGACATTACAAGTTTTATTCTATAACACCATCATAGTTGGCCAGGCAGCTCAATGTGGGCCAATGTCTTCCTCTGAAAATTTCTCCCTAACGACTTTCGATTTATCTTTTATCTCCAATTCTTTTCATTACTTGGAAGAAAATCAGACTCCACCGAATCAGCCCATCATTTCTCGCTTTCTTGTTCCAGTCGGTCTAAAAAGCAAATTTTTTATTTTTTTTTTATTTTTTTATTAAGTGTATTGTCATCACTCATTCGAATCACGTGGGCTATCCAATTCATTCTATTTATTTTTATATATTTAATAATATCGGGTTGTTTATAAATCATGCACAAAGTTAAATATCATTCTCCAGTTATTTTATATTTTATTTTATTACCATCGTTGAACAACCGACCCAATTTTGGGTTTACGAATACCAATGTTTAACTCCGTATCCTTGATCCCAATCCAGAAGACAAGGGTGATCCTGGATCAGTACTCCCAGGAGGTATTGATTTGTTATGGGAACTTGGAGGACTTTGTGATCCCGATGCACGTTAAATACGTGCATCAGTCACCATTTACTACATGGGGATTCTTCAAACAGCGGGGATCGAAACCACGATCTCTTGGACATAGACCCAGTGCCCTACCAACCAAGCTAACCCGGGCCTTTCTAGAGTTATTGTCTTCATTTACTCCACCAAGTATACTTTTTGCGAAATTCTATAACAATACTACAATAATAGTTACCGCTATTTACAAAATATACCGCCATGTTGCCACATGTTGAAATTTATCGTAAATTAAAATTTCAACCAATTTGAAACAAAAATTTTCTCAAATTTCCACTGAAGCTGTGTCCAATACATTTTAATATTGTGGTATTGCAAAATTTATCACCATTTTATGGTCATTCTCCAACCATTCTCCGATTAAAAAGAAAATAGAAGTAATAAAAAACAATTAAAAAACTAAAGTTTTACATGTAGACTTAAAGGGATAAAATAATTTTATATTTTTGACAAACCTAAGACGAAAAAACGTTGGATACATCAATCTCGAAAGCCGTGAGAAATTTTAGGTGATAAAAGTTTAATAAAGTGATGAAACCAACGTTTTTCGTTTTAGGTTTGACTAAAATTAGAATTGAATATTTATAATAGAGTTGGAAAAAAAAAAGCCTAAAAAGTCAGGTTAATATTTTGTTTAAACCGGGATTTTTAGATTAATGTTTTTAAAAAAAGTTAAATGACATGTTCAGCCCCAAATTAAAAGAGTATATAAACCATTAAAAAGTATTTTACATATATATTTTTAAGTATTGTTTATTTTGATAAAGAATACAAAAAAAAATTCACTTTTGTTCATAAATATATGAACATGATACAAGAGTATAACTAAGGATCTTAAATATGCATATTTATTACTTTACAACTCCACTTAACAAAAGAATATTTAACTAAATATTTTAGTAGTCTCCTTAATTATTAGTATATATAGAAATGTCGTAATTCAAGATTATTTAAATTAGTATAATTATTTAGAATACAATTTGAAGCAGTAATATCAACTAGTGGTCCTGAAATAAACATTTCTTGTTTATTATTATATTGCAGAATTGATTGAATTGAATATTGAAATATGTATTGCAGCATTGAATCAATACATATTTCAATATAAATGAGCATTAGACATTCGAATTAAAATAATTTTCAATTAAAAAATTCATAAAATGTTGAAAAGAAATGAAAGAGACCCGCACAAATATAAAATTGTAAGGATACGTTTTAGCACTGACGATTTGAAAAATACATTTCTTTTTTGACATTTATTTTAAGATGATAGAACTTTTAATTTAATAATATTCTCTTTAACGTATTGCAGCATTAAATAAATTTAAAAACAAAAATATTTAATAGTTTGACAAATTTTTTCAAAAATAAAATGTGAAAAACTTAATTTGAAAATTACAATAATGAATATAATTGTACTCTAATTCACGATACAAATTAATTTACAACTGTTGGCTTAAAATAATTCTAAAATTAAACTGAAAACATTACATTTAGAAAATCACCTTTTGACAATGTATTTAACAAGTAGCTAAAAATAAGCTTCGAGGAATTCTTTCAATAATTAATTACATTAATCTAATTTTAATAACTGCTGAACACGAGTTGTTTATTTTATTATAAATAATTTTACGATGACCTAATTTTAAATTTGCTGACAATCAACGGATGGCAAGTTTCTTTCACACTGGAATAAAAACTGGCTCAGAAGAAATTATTTTTTCAGCCCAAATGGGAGGAAACTTAAAAAGAAATATCTAAACACTTTTTAAATAATTTATAGTTGCAATCTAGTTAAAAATATTATTGATTTTTGAGCTATTTTATGTATAATTTTTAAATAAATGAAATTTAAAAGCAACAAAAAATTTCAATTTCTTTTACGTATTTTTTAAAAAATTAAAATAATTCGTTTTTCAATATTTTATATTAAACATTCAAATTTAATTTTGCAATTAATTATATGAAGAACTACTAAAATAACAATCAATTTTTATTAATACCCCATAATTAACAAATCACATACTAAACATAGATATAACTAAAAACGCATTCTCTATTATAAATAGAATAGGTGATTTTTATAATGAAATAAATTTTTATAATCAAATAAATTTTTATTATCAAGTTAAGTATCAATGCTCAAACCAACTCTGAAATAAAATTATATATAAATATATAAATTTAAAAAATTTATAAATATTTTTTTTTAAAATAAATGAAAATTGTAAACTTTCTGTTTAAATTTGAGTTATTCTTATAATGCCTTATTGTTATGTCTCAGGAAAAAAATAGGTTTCATCTGAACGAACCCTAATAGATACTTGTAGAGAACATAGATATTTTTCTGGAAAATCATTTCTGCCTAAACATTTAAAGGGGATATTTCCGCATCGTGATCTGTCACGCCAACTACAATCGCCAAGGTGCCAAATAGATTTTAAACTTGCAAATTTAAAAAAAAGGTTGATGCTTGGTTTGGGGTGACTACGAGTTACACCTTTCAAGTTGATCCCTTTCTGTTTTTTTTTTTTTTTTTTTTTTTTTTTCCAGGCGATTGCCCTGAAGTTGCCATGACTTGGCAATTGTTCTATCACAGATCACGATACGGATTTAAAAATTGCAGATTTTGTTTCTTCGAAATAATACAGATTACCATAAGCAATTAAACTCAAAATCTTCTTCGTTTTTTTTTTTTTTTTTTTCCCTTTTATTACAATTAAACTGAAGAAATTTATATAAATAGAAATTTTATTCGAAAAAATATTTTTATTTAAAAAAAAATTCTTGGCCTAAGCCAGTCAACCCTGACTATTGTAGGGTAGTGTATATTATATATGAAAAAACTCATCGGCAGTTAATTTTTTAGGTTCTGAGAGTAAAAGCTGTGAAGAATGGATTATTTGAGAATGAAATGAAGAGGTGGAATGGCCGACTTAATAAAGTAGGTATCTCTTCTCCATCGCACATCATTTTATTTGGAAGCGTTTGTCTTGAGCAGAGAAGGGAAGGGGGGGAATAATCTAAAAATAGGCAGCATTTTTGGCACCCCTCTATCCCTGGACCCGTCTCACTAGAAGAGGGAGAAAGAACATCCTTCCTCTTCCACATCACTCTCTCTCTCATACCAAAAAGATCGGGGGGGGAGGGAAAGAAATGTTCTCTTTTGAAAAAGGGTTAGTTTTTATCCATGGAGTAATTTGCCTGAAACTTCTATTATTATTTGTAGTGGACAAGCATATTTTTTGTTAAGATGTACATAAGATAATTTCACGTCTTCCGATCAAGAAATAAAATACATATATTAAGGAAGAAAAAAAATGATAAATATATTAGGAAACCGTAAAAGTGCTACGATACCAGTGTGGACCATTTAAATCATCTAATCTGATATATGATATTAAAAAAGAACGTAAGTTGAAACTAACTTAATATTATTTTTAAAAATTAAGAAGAATAAAATATATTTAATAAATTTATTCTCCACTGATATATTTTTTTTTTTAAAAAAAAGGCTGATTTCCCTGGTTAAAAAGTTTTAATATAAAGAAATAAGAAAAGTTTGCATATTAAAATATTTCAAAATGGACTAAAAATTTTTAAAAAAGTGACTAACACTGGATATAATACCAAAAATTATTTAAGTTATAATTTTCCGGAAAATGCTAAGAAGTACTTAACCGCAATTTTTTATGAATCTTTTTTAACTATTAAGCTGTTAGTGAACTGAAGTGTTACTATTCACTGCTTAAAAAATACATTGGAATCAATAACTCACTGGCAATGTCAGAGGCATAAATATGTATTTGCTCTAAGTTTTGAATTGAAATAACTTTTTAACAGTTAGATATTTGGTGTGATTTTCATTAGATTCAGAGTAAACATATCATTCGTCTAGATAACAACGACTATGTTCTACCCCTTCCCACACTGAGTTCTAAATAAAGATTTATTCGGTGGAGACTTTTGATATTCAAATAGGGCTTCTATCACATTTTTTAAAACAATTTACACTGCGGCAGAATTTTTTAGGGCTTTCTGCGACTTGACTCTCCAGCACTAATGTCTTTCTGCAAGATACTTTTAATGATAAACATATATGCTACTCATTTAAAATAACAAAAGCACTGTGTTTACAAATATATATAAATATATATAGATAGATAAATAGTTTTTAATTGAATATGTAATAATTTTTCATTCTAATATTATGGGTGATATTTTCGTATTTTGTTGGGGGGGGGGGGCAGCACAACTTGTTTTCTTCTTCGCATTTCGTAAATGATCATCACAATAAAAAATTAAAAATCTTGAAATCTGAAGAAATATCAGATTTAAAAACTGAGAAATCATTAGCAATAACAGCTAAAAATTCGTTACAATTATTGCTTTAAAAAGTAAATACTCAAATGACTGATTCGAATTTTCCATATTGTTTGAAATATTTAAAATCCACGTGAAAATCAATAACTGCCGAAAATTTAATTGAAACATTGCATCGATTTACGATTATATCGGCGTAAATTGAGGGCGTCAAAAAGTGATTACCTAAATGCGTGATCCAAATAATCTCTGTGTTAATCTCTGTAAAAAGAAAAGTAAATTATTAATATTTTTTTTTTTTAAGAAAAATCTTACTGCAGATTCTGTGACAATACTAGGCGATTATTCTGTCACAGATCATGCTACGAAACTCTCCCCAAATAATGGTCGGTTCACTCATTTTATAAAAACTAAAGTCCAGAAGTAAACAGATGTGTTTTCTTAAAATTTTCGAGGATCATCCCCAGCAATAAAAGGAAAAAAAAGCTGAGAAAAAAAATTTCTGGAAAATAAGAAAATATATCTAATAGTTTTACATGAATATATCCTAAAAATTCCAATAAAATCAAAATTTAGCACAAGAAAAGTATGTTTAAATTTAATTTGAAACTTATGAAATTGTGATTAAAAAAGACTAAAAGAGTAATATTTTTTATTTTGTTTTATATTTTATAACCGTCATTGAACAGTCGACCCAATTTTGGGTTTACGACACTAACGTTCAACTTCAGACTTGTGATTTTGAACCAATCCAGAAGACAAGGAAACTCCTGGATCAGTACCCCCAGAGATATGATTTGTTATGAGTACTTCGTGACAGACTCAACGTGCATCAGTCACCATTTACTACACGTGACCTGCGGGGAACGACCTTTTGGACAACCAACCAGGCTATCCCGACCCTAAAAGAGTAATATTATGAAATCGTGATCAAATAAGAAAATATATCTAACAGTATTACATGTAGAGTATATCCGAAAAATTTGAAAAAAATCAAAATTAAACGCAAGAAAAATATGTTCTTTAAATTTCATTTTAAAGTTATGAAATTGTGATAAAAAAAAGGCGAAAGAACAAATCCAAAACTAAAGTTAAATAAAAACTAATCCAGTTACTAAACAGCAGAAAAAATTATGCATATAATCAACTTCAATTCAAACTTTTAAATGAAATGCTACCAGTATAAATTTATCATAAAGTATACTTAAGAGTAATATCTCGATTTTTATGCAAAGATTATGCAAGAATTTCTGCAGAGCTCCTTCACTGAAGCTATCATTGAAGAAATTTCGAAAAAGTAAAACGAAAAAGTAATACCTACCTTTTTGAAAACTTCTTAAGATACAATCTCGCTAGCGGTTTTTCTTTTTATCTTTTGATATTTCGAATGTAATCTACAGGGGATATGATAATCTGCAGCTCCCGCTGCCATGCTGGGGAGTTTCTGCCATAGAGTTGAAATAGTTTCTGCTACCCGGGCTGCTAGCAGTTATATAATTTTTAGTGCCGAATATTCTACTTAATCTAATAACGTAGAATCTAATATTGTAATCTAATAACGTGGACGACAGCTAATACATCATAATAAAAAATTAGAATTATTTCAGCTTATTTAATTGGGTACATCAACTTTAGAAGAAGTGAAATGATTATGTGATTTAATTGGATACCTGTAAGCGTCGTCAGACGTGTTGGCTTCTGAATCGACAGATGCCAAGATCGATGACGTAGGCAAGAAATTATGTCTTTCAGTTTTGTCCAAGATAGTGTAACGATTAATATCGATTTATTGACTTATTTCAATCCGTACGATATTCAGTTAGTGTACTATAGTGCTCCATATATATAAAACCTTTTTATGGGTCAATTTTTACTATTACCAAAATAATATTTAACATACACTCCAGCTTCAACGAAATTTCCAAAGTTTTTGAAAATATTTTTCTAGGTCTGTCAAAGATTGTGTTTTCGAATTTTAATAAACCTGTATCGAATAAGAACGCCATGCACTCTCTATGTCAAAAAATCGCACGAGTCGCTGCCACTGCACCCGGTATTGGGTTAAATTTGTCGGCATACATTGTTCTACGCTAAGAAATTATAAAAATATATATTCAAAACAAAACATGTTCAGAAAACGAAAAAAAAAAAAAAATGAAAAGATCTTTTCGTTTTTTAAAAGATCTACTTTTTCTTTGATTCTTTTAATTTTTTTGTTTTCTGACTTTAATATATATTTTTTCAATTTCTTTTTAATATTAAATCATACATGAGATTTTGTGCCATATATATATATATATATATATATATATATATATATATATATATATATATATATATATATAAACACAAAATCACATGAATGGTTAAATGTTTTCTTGATTTGTTATAGAAAAGAGAGTCGTACCGCAAAACATGTATGGTCTAACTGACAATAGTAGATTTATTTTCAAAGAATAGCAAATGTATTCGTCGCTATAATGTTAACAAATGCAAGTAACTTATTCGACAGTCAAAGATAAAGTAGACATTTTCGATAGTTGGTTTAAATTTAGCAACATACAAACCGCGGGGAGAATAGCGCTTGAATCGCCTTTTTCCAAGAAGCTGCAAAACAATGAGAGCTTCTTAATTGACCAGCTCATCAGATTTCGAGATAAAGTCTAGAAGAAACAGAATCGACGAACGGTTCGTGTGCGTGTATGTATATATACAGCAAAATATATAAATACAAAAAAAAAAAAAAAAAAAAAAAAAAAAACAAATTAAGAAAAACAATAAGTATCATTTATTGCGCATAAGCTGCAAGTAAATAGAACTCATAAGATAAGTTCAAGATGAAGATAAGACAAAGGTAAATTGCAGACAAATGAAGAAGAAAAAAAAAAGGGGGGGAATAATAATAATAATAACAAACTGGGGAAAGAAAAATAATTTAAAAAAAAAAAAAGGATGAAGTTTTTTTAAAAAACCGGAAAATAAAAGATATAATCTATTCATCAGTCCACACGATTATATCCGAAAAAGAGTGCTTTCTAATATTGTATCAATATAGCATAAGCAAAATATATCAATACAATAGTGTGAGGAGCACTCTAAAAATTCTTTTTACAAAAATTACGACAAATAAAATTAAACACAAGTAAAAATAACACGTAAAAACAGAAAATAAAATATAAAGGAAGTGCAGAATAAAACAAAATCTATAAAGCGAGCAGTGAAATATAATGAACTTACATGAACAGGAAATTTTTCAAGAATGATTTAATAATTTTTAAACAAAATGGACAAAACTTCTTTTAAAAAAATGCGCTAAAAAGCAGCAGAAATTTCAAAAAAAAGAGAGAATAAAAGTTCAAATAAAAGAAGCGAAGGAAATAAAACTAAAATTAAAAATATGACCACTGAAGCCGGCGTCTTCAGGGGGTACCGGCTTTCAACAATACAAAACCTTCGGGGTACTGAGGGAGTTTTTTAGGCTTTTGCCATCTCCCTCAATAGAAAAGGTTTTGTTTTATGGCCACTGGGGCCGGTACCCCCTGAAGACGTCGGCTTCAGTGGTCATATTTTTAAATTTAGTTTTATTTCCTTCGCTTCTTTTATTTCTATTTTTATTCTCTCTTTTTTTGAAATTTCTGCTGCTTTTTAGCGCATTTTTTTAAAAGAAGTTTTGTCCATTTAGTTAAAAAATTATTTGTATTCTTTTAGTATTGTAATTTTCAAATCTGGTTTTACTGCATTTTGCGCTTTTTCTTATTTGAAAAATTATTTTGATTAATATTCTGGTGTTTGGCGTTTTCCAAAAATTTTTTAAAGCGTCTAAGGGGTTTTGTTGGATGTCCAGGTTAATATGTCTAATTTTTATGTCTAATTATGTATTTTCTTTTTAGGTTTAGTTTATTTCAATGCAAAGTACAATAAATAAATATTTCATGGCGCATGGCTCGTCGCGCGCCCAAACAAGGAACACTGAAGGGAATCTTGATTTAGGGATTACTTCGGACAAAAAGTCACTAAGTCATATATTATGTTTAAATAAAATAAAATATATAAAAAAATTTAAAAAGTTTAAAAAATGCAAAAATAAAAAATTTAAAACTTGTCCTTTAGCAGATAATTCTCAGATTGACAGCCACTCTAATGTATTTTTTTGTAAAAGTTTTAATATTATTTATTTAATTCAATGCAATTGCTGTAATTTATGTTATGTTGGTCAGACAGGTCTTGAATTTCACAAGCGGATTAATTCCCACAGGTCTGCTATAAAAATTTTCAATACATAATAGTAATTGTTCTACTGATTATGAAATTTTGCATTTTCAATTTCATGATTTTGATAATGTTACTCTTTTCGTTTTAGATTTTATGGATAATTTAGATAATAGACTTGATTTAGAAAATATTTACATTAGTAGTCTTAAAACTCTTTTCCCATATGGATTAAATAGTAAGATTAATGGGGAAGGTAATGTTAATGCTGAGGATTTTTGTATTTATGACAAATTTAAAGTTTTTAATTTTCCTGGGGTTTCTGATTCAAAATATAGGAATAAATGAGGTGGTGGAAAAGGTAAAGTTATTGATTTTGATGAATTTTCGAATATTTGCAACTTACCTGCTAATTTGAATAATATTTTCAATATTAGGAAATATATTTTTGGTTTTAAAAATAAAGTTCTTAAAAATTTCCTTATTAAATTTGGTTCTAAATTTAAATATGATACTGAACTTGTTAAATTTATTGTTTTGGATTTAATTAAATCAAAACTTGGTGTTAGTAAAAATGATTTACTCTTTAATAAGGTATATAATGTTGAAAAGGTTTATTGTACGATTAATTTTCATTATAAAAAATTTGAGATTGCTAAATTGCCACAGATTATACATGATCTTTCTGAATTTTTTCCTTTAAAGCAAATTAAAGTTTCTGCTGCTTTTAAGTATTCTTCTACGCTTAGGAAAAAGGTTTACAATTATAATTTTTTAAGTCAAAATTTAAATTGTATTTCTAAATTTGATTGTTATTGTAATGAAAAGGATTTTTCACAATATATTGATAATGATTATGGACATATTATTACGGGAAATTTGGAGATTGTTGGTAATGAAGATTTAATTAATATTTTAAGCAAAGGTTCAAAATTTAGGACAAGATTTAAAATGAAAAAAGATTTTATTTTATCCATTAAAAAGGATCTTGATTTTTTTGATAGCAAAAATTTCCAGAAAATATCATTGGCCCATTGAGGGTTTTTCAGAGTGGAAGGCCAAAATTATCGAAAGGGTTAAATTTAATTTATTTAATACCAGTTTTGGTTCTTATCCTAGTGGTACTATTATTGATTATGATTTGTCTAGAAATATTAAAAATCTTAAAGATAAATTTATTGTTACGGTAGAGGATAAAGCTTTAAATAATTTTTGTATTATGTGTAAATATTTTTTTAAAAAATTGATTATTGGAGAATATAATGCAAATAATACTTATTTAAAATTAAAAGAAAATAAGAAAGTTATTGCAAAAAGAATTATTTCGTTAAGTAAAAAGTTAAAATTTAGGTTAAATAGGATTAAATTTCCATATTTATTTCCTATTGTTAAATTTCATAAAAATCCTGTTAAATTTAGGTTTATAGCGTGTGGTACCAATTGTTACAATTCTGAAATTAGTAAAAAGTTTTTTAGTTTTTTAAAAATTATTTTGCTTAAAATTAAAAAAGAGAAAAATATTGTTATTAATAGTAATGTTGAAGTTTTGGATTATATTAATAATAATGATATTTCCAACATTTGATTCCCAATTTCCAATACATTTGATTTTGAAAATTTGTATACAAGTATACCACATGATAAGATTATTGAAATTTGTAGTGGCATTTTTGATAAGTATTTATTTAATGAGAAAATAGATAAACCTAATTGGTTGGATTTATGTAGGTTTAATCTTTTTGAGAATGTTCTTTTTAATGGTTTAGATTTTTATAAACAAATTATTGGAATTTTACAAGGTAATTCCTTTTCTGGTGCTTTTGCAAATATTTTTTTGAAGCTAAATTTCTTGAGTATAATGAATTTAAAGCTTTTAGATATATTGATGATTTGATTTTGTTTAATTGTGATAATTATAATTTTATTTATAATATTTATCCTAAAGATTTGGTTTTGAAGAAAACTAATGAGGATTGTTTAAATGTTGAGTATTTAGATTTTAAAATTGATATTGTGGACAAAATAATTAAAATTGGTGTTTTTGATAAAACAAAAGCTTTTAAATTTAAAGTTATATTTTTCTGAAACTTTAATACTAATTTGTGTAATAAAATTTTTAAAAATTTAGTTTTTTCACAATTAGTTAGGATTAAAAATATTTGCAATAATGTTGAAAGTTTTCGGGAAGCTGTGAATAATTTTTTGAATAATTTGAGTAATAATGAATTTCCTTATAATTTTTGAAATGTTAATGTTTTAATTAAGAAAATGATTGAAGAATATTAGTTTTTTATTTCTTTTAACAGGGCGCAATTCCAGACTTAACTGAGCAGCCCCAGTTAAGTATTCTATTAATTTGTGACGTAATCTGTCTTCTTTCTTTCATTTTTTCAATCTGCGCAATTTAAAAGAGGGCGTTGTTTTCATTTCGTTTAAGTGTTTCCATTTCATTTGGTTTGCTTGTGAGTTCGCCGTCTGACCTTGTTTATGTGAGTTTATATTTTATTTTCTGATGATTTTTATTTTCTGATGAAATTGTATTTAGTTCTATGTCTTACATGTTTTTTTCTCCTGGACTTTTATACAAAACCTTCGGGGTACTGAGGGAGTTTTTTTAGGCTTTTGCCATCTCCCTCAATAGAAAAGGTTTTGTTTTATGGCCACTGGGGCCGGTACCCCCTGAAGACGTCGGCTTCAGTGGTCATATTTTTAATTTTAGTTTTATTTTCTTCGCTTCTTTTATTTCTATTTTTATTAAAATGTTAACGTAACAAGATTGCCGGATTGCAAAATGTGAACACTATGAAAACAAAAGGGTAAATTGAGTGTAACTAGAGGAGTTTAAAGTGCGTTCTTGCTGCATTACTGAAGTGCGTTTGATTTGTTAGTTACCAATGATAGTCCAGAAAACGGATGTGCGCGAGGTAATATTATACTGGATAATTTAAAGAAGTTGACTATAAATAATTTTAGAAAAAAAATATTTATTTAAGAAAAAAATATAAAATAGAAAAGAGAAAGAAACATGAATTGCCAGTTTTGCACATAATTTTAGCCACGGATTTGCCCGAAATGGATTTGCACATGGAAAAATTATATAAATTAACAAAGAAAAAAGAAAAACAATTTATTTTAGTAAATAATTTTAGCCACGGATTTGCCCGAAATGGATTTGCACATGGAAAAATTATATAAATTAACAAAGAAAAAAGAAAAACAATTTATTTTAGTAAATAATTTTGACCAAGGATTTGCCCGAAATGGATTTGCACAAGGAAAAATTATACAAATTAACGAAGAAATTTTTAGTAAAAATTTTTTTTTGGCCACGGATTTGGACCCTTTTCTTTCATTTGTCTGTAATTTACCTTTTATATATATATATAACCATGAATGGCCGAAGTCAAGAGAACGTACCGGGCAAATGTATAACGGGCAGTGGCACTTATATTTCGGACATTTATTATTCAAGCGACAATGTGATAATTAACATTTTCCGTTGGAAGTGAACAACCACCCATTTTGGTCATTCACATTAACATATATATATATGACGATTTAACAGCGTATTAGTGATTTGTAGTCCGTATCGGTGCTAATCAATATTAACAAGAAATTATAAAATTCATTTTATTTTTGACAGGTTTGACGTTTCTAGGACATCCATACATTGAAAAGATTTAACCTTGTCATAAGTTATTTCTTCGTATTTCACAAGCGTTGGTGGAATGTTTATTAAAATTTCACCACAGAAACTATTTCAGAAAGCAATGATACTTGTATTGTCATCCAACACAGAATTAAATATAAAATTGAAACACACTAGCTAGTCAAAAAGTAGTAGTGATACCAATGAAACCTTCATCGCTACCAGGCGTTACAAAAAGAGATTCGAGCTAGTTGGAAAGTGGTCGAAATTTCGATTACAAAATTCTCCCATCACAGATCCGAATGTAATTTAATAAAAACTGTATTAAAAATAAAAGAAACGTTTTTAATAAATTTGGAAGTTTAATTATGAAAATAGTTTGTTTCTTTAAAAATATTTTAATTGGAGTTTTCATATGCAAAATTGATTCAGGCTAAATTCAAAATTGATTATTCTGGATAGAAATTTTTAAATAAATATAAATACTTCATTAAAATATGAACAGTATAATAAAAGAAAAAGTAGTTTTTACAATTTTCTTCTCTAAGTTAATTTTGCTCATTAAAATATATTTTAGAATAGTTCTAAAAAAAGTAAAAACATAAATTTGAGATACAGTAACGATCGCCATATTAAAATTTAAAAATAAAAAATTTACATTTGAGTTAAAATTCGAGCTCAATTAAATCAGTACTAACAAAAAACTTTTAACAAAAAATATACTCTTTCTGCGGTATCCCTAGAATAGAATCGCCCCAAATATAAGATTTTTACCTTTATTTTTTTTAAAAATATATCGAATTTTTAAATTTTTATTTTCTGTCCTTCAAATTTCATATATCATTTAATTTTCATGTGTTATATACAAAACATTTGTGTCGATTTGAAAAATTTTGCATTTTAGGGCCTATATCACAAAATTTTTGAATATATCGAATTTTCCAATTTTGATTTATAAAGTTTTTACCCTAGACATGAGGATACTATTTCCTTCTTTTCCCATTTCATCGTTGTCCTAGTTATTATTATCTTTTATTTATTTTTTATTTAATTTATTTTTTTAATATTACTAGCGTGAAGCCTCATAGTACCCCATAGTGCCTCATATTTAGCGCAGATGCCAACTTTCCTTACCGTTCATGGCTCTGCAAACTAAAAAATAAAAATTCTAGTTCTATGGTATACTATTTAAAATAGAAAAGAAATCCATTCTATTAATTTCTAAGTAGAATAAATCCCTCAAGAAACGTTGCGCTGCCTATATAACTGTTGTTAAATAATTTCAAATACAACCTCTTTTTTTTTAACCCATCAAATATGTTGTTTACTAAAGATGTGGGTGCTTACCTGATCAACTTTTTTCGTTGTGTTTTTTATTAATTATTTTGCATCTCTCTTATTTTCTTTTAATCGAAACTTAGGAAGACGATCAAGGTTAAATAAAAGAAGCGCGAAAATGGGGTTGCCGGAGAAAGACAGAAAAATAGCTATGTGAAGGAAAAACGAAAATTCAAACTGCATTCGTTTGACCACTTTTTGACCATAAATGACCTCCTTTTGATACGAATTCCGCATCCGGCTAGCACCGCTGCTGATGTAAAAATATCCTCAGTAGTAGATGGATCATGGGTTAGATTCCCCTTGCTGCCGGGCTAACCATGGGAGGATTTCATGGTTTTCCCCGTCATGTAACGCAAATGCGGGTTAATTTTACAAAAAAGTCCTCCACAAAGGCAAATTTCCCCCATATACTTGATCCAGGAGTCCTTTTGTCTTCTGAATTGAGTTCATAATTATAAGGCTACTGAGTTGAACATTAGTAGTTGTAAACCCAAAAAATTAGGTCGGCTGTTCAACGACAGTTTTAAAATTAAATAACAACGTGGTTTCAGGAAATCTTAGAAATAATAATTTTGTCACGGAGTCCACATTTATTACAAAGTTTACGTTGACAATTCAGATAACATTGCCATAACTTATAAAAATATATATATCACAGAACACAGAATAAACTTTTTCGAATAGAGCAAACTTTAGCTAAGTTAGCAAACATCGTTAATATTAACTTTAAAATATTTGACAAAATTGAATGGTTTATTTTAAAAAATGGCTAAGCCAAGGAGAAAACTAATTTCTTTGAATAAAAAATAATTAAAAAGCAATTTGCTTACCCCATTTAGCTTTATGTCGAATGTCGATTACTCGCAATTCGATATGCAGACACCCGTATTCTTTATTTTATACATAGATACCAAAATTCTTGATGGTCCCATCAAAAAATGTTCATGGTTCATGTTATTTTCAGTGCTATTTATGATTGTCCAAAATCCTTTGATGGTTACCATCATTCAACATTTTACATTTACGGTTTTTAATATTCCCACAAACTTCGTCATTCCATGATGGAAAATAATACTTTAATACTATGATGGTTAACCATCAACAGAAATTTAAATCTCGTGGACCAACAATTCATGATGGTTCCATCTATACATTTTCATGATGGTTTAATGGGAATTTTTGCTGGTTCTAAGGAATATACAACATCAAAGCAATGTTTTTTGTTTTTTTTTGCTTGTTTTTTTTAAGATTATTATAAATCAGTCCGAATTCCAACATTGGAGTTTCTTCGGTTATTTACCATCAAAAATAATGAATCCTGATGGAATTATGGATGGTTACCATCCAAATTATGTTGGTCCATCAATGGAAAACCATCACAATTTTGGGTTATTTTTACTTATTACTTTTTATTCAGTACCGCTTTACACTTGAGAATCTTACTTTTTAGGAATTGTATTAAAAGTTCAAATATATATATATATATATATATATATTTTCCTGTAAAAAGTGTGTGCATTTTTCTTTTCTAGAAATATTGATTGATTATCATGCAAAAACCCATAATTTGAATAGTTTATCATCAACCGAAATCTATTTTTCTACATTAAAACGAAGTTTTTAAGTATTCAACTAATTTTTCTATTTATGCGTCATCATCAACTCCATTTAGCATTAATAATTAGTTGAATAAAGCAGTTAAATTAGTTGAAAGAATTTAGAATTACAAAGCACTACGGGAGAGCAACTTCTAAACTGGTTATATCTGATTTGCATTGAAAGATGTTTTAATGATTGAGTTTAATAGTGTGACGAAATAAATCATATCTTTTGAATATTTTTATTTGTTATACTCTTATGTTTTCTTAATTTAATTTTAATTAACTTATTGGTTTCTAAATTCTTTTTATTATTTGAAGTTGGTCAGAATCTAAATTTTTTTTAAAATATGCATAGTTTAAAAATGCGTTATTTTATGTGCATTGAGTTTTTAGGGTAATAAAAAGTTTGTTAAAATTATTGCATATCTTAAAATTGCTTTATTTCATGTGTGTGAAGTTTGAGTTTAAACAATATGACACTTTAATGGGCGGTCCTCTTTCTACTGCATTAAAACCACTGAAATTTTTAAAATAATAATATCTGGATTGGATTAACGGCCCACAACTCACAGTACGAAACGAACATTTCTGATTTTAGCAGCCCAAGATCGTGATCTTAAGAGGGAGAAAATTTTCGTCGCAAATTATCCTTCATTACTAATTTAAAACTTATTTTCATACTAATTTTAAACTTTGTTTTCATTTGTATGTTTTAAAATTTTATCTTCAGCATTTGAAACTTCATGGCTTACTTTAGAACTCACTTTTTCTTTCTATTAAATTAGTAATGAAGGAGAAAGAATTTGAATGAAAATTTTCTTCCACGGTATGGCGTCCGCCTAATACGGCATTACATCTCACACTTGTGCGTATGGACGCTAGCTGAATTTGAAAGAAAAATAGTGGGTAGTATTTTAGAAAGTGTGAATTTGAGAGCAAACAATTTGGAAAGCTAAAAACTATTAAAAGAAACAGACATCATTAAAGTATACAAAAGTTTAAATGGGCAAGACACCTAACAAATTTGGATATCTACTATAAAGATCTTCTTGGCCAAACAATCTGGTACCGAAAAAGAGGAATACAAAAGTTTATAAGGATTGATTTTATTTTATAACCGTCGTTGAACAACCGACCCAATTTAGGGTTCACGGCTATTAATGTTCGACTTCGTACCCTTATAATTTTGAACTTAATCCTGGAGACAAGGTAACTCCTGGATCAAGTATTGGGAGAAATTTGCCTTCGTAGAGAACTTTCTGAAGGAACTAACCCGTATTTGCGTTACATGGAGAGGAAAACCACGAAAACCACCCATGGTTAGCCTGCTGGCAAGGGGACTCGAACCCTTGGTTCGTCTACCACTGAGGATATTTTGCGTCACCACTGTGGGCGGTGCAAGCAGGGTGCGAAATTTGAATCCACCAGCTGTCGCTGGGATCGAATCCGGGTCACCTCATTGGAAGGCTAGCGTTCTATCCTCTGAACTGGAAAAATCATAGCTAAGAAAATGAAGGCATTGATTAAAATTCTGAGGAAAGCCAAGGCCCACCCGGGGTCGTCAGTACAGTGAAGAAGATAAGTACGTACGAACTCTGAGTCCGGGAAAGGCTTCTTATTCCATTTGCCGGTCCTGAAAGGGTTCATTTTAACAAGTTTGGTCTTCAAAAAAATAAAAAATTCACAAATAAATTTATAATTATCAGTCCAAAATTTCATAAAATTCCCATTGAATTTAGAACAATCACTCGTGGATCTAATATACTTAACTGAACCAGGCACCATTTTCTCCAACTGCTTAAATAAAATTACTAAGAATGTCATTAAAGAATTTCTTGGATTGTCACTAATAATCTACCTATTTTAGAATTTATTAAACGAAATAAAATTAAATCTAATGTTACTTTTTATTTCCAAGATTTCTTCAATAGCATTCCTCTTTCTAAACTGAAACATGCTTTTGTGAGTTATTACTATGATTTTCAAAATATCCTTCATTGCTATTTTGATTATCGGGAAATTCTAATTCATTTTTGTCTTTTTAATAACTATCTTTACAATGGAAAACATATTTTTGTTTTAATTGGTTTTGTTCTCGCTAATTTTTAAACTATTGTGAAAAAAAAATACTCTTAATATTGAATTTGTTTTTTGCATAATTGATCATTTAATTATCTTTAATTTTCAAAATTATATAATCTTGTCAAATAATATTTACCCCGAAGAATTAATCTTGCCTTATAATCATGACGATACTATTAATTTTTTGGATTTATGTATTAAAGAAAAAAATATCTGTATTGTTCAATTAAGAGAAATGATTTAATATATACGAACTAATTACATGGAATTCTAATGTTTCTAAAAACATTTATTTAGATACTATTTTTAATCAAATGAATAGAATTAAAAGAATTTGTAATAAAGTTTATTCATCCAAAACACAATTTAACAAACTCTTTCAAAATTTAATAAAAAATGATGGATATTCAATTAATCTAATGTTAGATAAAATCGAGTTAATTGTATGTTACAAGTATTAATAAATGCATTAAAAATTTCTTTGCTAACTAGATTTTTATTTTTACCATCTGCAAATCCAATTCGGGTAAATCCGTGGCTGAAATTTTTTAAATATTTAAAAAACAATTTTAATAAATCTTTTTTAAATAATTTTTTTTTCAATAAATGTTAATAATTTTTCTAAAAATCATGAAAATTAAACTTTTATAATTAAAATTCAACCTTATTATTATAAACTTTAAATGATCTAGAATAATATTAATATTCTTTTGTGCTTCAGTGAGATCGCGCCATAAAACACATCCCTCTCTATTTACGCTTTTATATTCATATTTTGTATAATCGGGCAAACTTGTAACGAAAATAATTTAAATCATTTTTGAAAGTGAAAATACATTCGTTACATTTTTGTGTTTTATTATGTATTTTTTTTTTTTTTTTTCCAATTTGGTCTATTTTTGTTTCACATTTTTTTAACTATTTATCTCTTCACACTATTGTATTGATATATTTTGCTTTGGCTGCATTACAATCTTTGTTCCTTTCTTTAAAAAATTTAAAAACTTATTTTTCAATTCCTACTATTAGTTCACACTCTCCCTATATCTTGTTCAAATTTTCAATCTTTAATAAAATACTTTTTATTCATCCACTCAAGTTCAAATACATGCTTTTAAACTTGTAGTGGATGACACTTGATGTTAATACAGTTTTTTCAAATATTAATTCATTCATTCAATTTAATTCACCAATTTTAGTTTTATATGGAAGAAGAAATTTTAACTATTTAATAAAAAGTAAATAAAATGAAATTTTTTCTTTGTTGACCTAAGTAGGAATTGACTTTTAAAAAAATATATATTTTTATATTACTTGTTTTCCTTGCTTTCTTGGTATTTTTAAATTATAAATATTTATATAGATTTTGCCGTGAAAAACTCCGGTGGATTGACTGACATTTTTAACTTTCAATTTGACACATTAATTCAGAATTGAAACTTATTACTATGGTATTTTTGAATGGAAAATAATCACAAAATCTTCGCAATAAGAATCGGAATCTTGTCATAAATAATTTTTTTTCTATAAAAGTTTAAATCTTACACTTGAAGTAAATGTACTAAAAATAAATCTGTCAGCTATCGCTTGTGAACTTTCTGCGTTCAAACATTTCCCTGATGATTCGATTAAGTGAACATAAATAATTTTGCTCAGTTATCAATTTCTTAAAATAATATTTAAAATTAAAGGCATATTGTTATTAGTGCAAAACCGTTATTTAATATTTTCGTTTATCAAACAGACTGTTACAATATTAAATACAGTTTGTGCATGTTAATCATTTAATTAATCTCTTTGTGATTTGTAATTCTAAATTTAGGTAATTTGCACTAAAAATTCATAATTGTAAAAAAGATTAATAAATTTAGACACCAATTTAAATAAGTTCATTTTAAAATGTCGCGTAATGAGGTTCTATCACGAAATTACTTTCTAATAATTCTTTTAGTTTTAATTTTTTTAATTTAGAAAACAATAAAAAACATATCATAATAGCAGAATCGTATAAGAAAATGAATAATACAGGTAAATACCTTTAAAATCAAGGATAGAAAAATATTTCATAGAAAAACATAATTTAATGACAACCAAAAATATACGGAAATTAATGTAGGACAACTAGACCCGACCGTGAAATTTTTCGATGAATGGAGTTTTAGATTATTCTGTTTTTCTGTTAAATAGTGATTTATAGCTCGCATTTGGAAAGATACAGCTACATATTAAAGCAACATATATTTGTGGTTTAATAACGTTCGTATTTCTGATGGGCTGGGCATTTAAAGCTTAAGACTTTCGTATTGTAAACGATTTCATTAGATTCTGCGATTATTTTCCATTAAAAAATGCAATAATAAGTTTCAATACAGGTCCTGGGTTCGATCCTCGGGCCGGGCAATGTGGACTCAGCCTTTCATCCCTTCAGTGGGTCGATGAATGAGTACCAAGCATGCTTGGGAACTAAACACTGGGAGTTCCGCGTTCGGCTGACCACCTGACCAGAACACTTGCTCCTGCACCCCAGAGCCCAAGGTCAAGAAAACTGAGATGGGCACAGTAGGCCTTGGCCCTCTATGGGCTGTCGCGCCACTGAGTTGAGTAGTTTAATGTCAAACTGAAACTTAAAAATGTCAGTCAATCCACAGAAGTTGTATTAGTTCTATCATTTTTTAAAAATTCACTTTATGATATAGAAGACAATTTAAAGAAATATTCAAATAAAATACAGTATAAACGATTCCTTACAATTATCATAAAATTTATATATGACTTGAATTTAGAGAATGAATGATAACATTATTCTATTACGATCAATGGCAGAAGTCAAATGTTTTTTATCCATACATAAATATGCCATACATAAATATGTCATATATAAAAATTTATACTTTGAAAATTATAGTGCGTATATGAGAAGAAAAATGTCATATATATATATCGCTCATGGGCTGCAATAAAAAAATCATGTTTTGAGATAAGTGGGTTTAAAGTTTTCATTGCTAAGGGAAATGCATTAGTTTGCTTAAACGAAAATTACCTTCAAGTTGAATTATGAGTTGTGCTAGTATTGCTGCTGAAAAGAATGTGTATTTTTATATTTACACATGTTCTTAGTCCAAAACGCGTGTTTTTCGAGTTGTGCCACTATTGCAGCCCATGAGTGATATAAGCCAAATGTATCATCAAAAATTATATTTGCTATACGTATATGTGGCGAAGAAAAATTGTTATTAGACGAACACAATACATTAATTAAAAGACATTAAGCATAATATTACGCATATGACATTAAAAATGTTAGAAAAAATTTCATTAGCTATAATAGACATTAAAAGTTAAAGTAAAAAAAAAAAAAAAAATGTGCGACAAAAAATACTTAGTTACTTGAATATCTATCGCAACATAAAAATAAATTATATTAACCAAATATATGCTATGACAATATATTGAACATTTGGATCTGCTAGCAAATTAAAAAAAAAAAAAAAAAAGTCTAAATCTATATCATGTTTTATTAAAAATTAAATTAAGAATTAATAAATATTGTACTCTGTAGTGTATATGCTGGCAAGAAAAAATTTTATTACCCAGATCTACAACACGACCGATTAAACATTATGTTATAGTGGGAATTAAATAAAAATTAAGAAAAAGCATTGTACAATTCACCACTGCGGTATTACCAGTGGTCAAATACAGATTATTTTAAATACAAAAAGAATCTGACTCACCTTCAGTCATGGTGCTTTAAAAATCACTCTCTTGTGTAATCCAAGATATAGGGAAGGGAGTGTTACTCCCGGGAGTTAACGCGATAGGAGACGGCTTTAGTCAGAGCCATCCACACGAGCCCGTCATGGCTGACATGGACAGCGCACCGAACATTCACTTCACTGTGCGGCTTGGCAAAGCCTGCAAAGGGGAATTTCGCGCCAATCGATGCTGACGCTCGCGCCAAGTCTCTGACTGAACACCACTGATTTAATCAACCCCCCTTTTTTTAAATGACTCATTCTTTTTTTCTTATAACAGTGATTACGAGGTGCTTAGATAAAAAAATTAGATGTGAATTTAATTTTTTTTATTTTTAAATACATAAATGTATGTATAGGTATTGCATATATATTAGCGATTAAAGTGGAATTTACAGTTTTAATGATACTTGGGGAATTTATCGCTAGTTGGCGTCGTAATCAATTAACAAGTTTACTTGAAGTTAAGTAAGTGACACAAAATAACAGGAATTTTTAAGGTGTCGTCCGTGAACTTTTAGTCTTTTTTTTATTATTTATTTATTCTAAAGTTTCATTTCGGATCATTGCTGAAGAGAAAAGTTTAAGAAAAAGAACGCAATTTGAAAAGAAAGAAAAAATGAACCAAAACGCGCCTTTAAGAAAATGAAGTTAGCTTGATTAAGTGCAGAACAAAATAAATATTGTTGAAAGATAAAAAATTGTGCAAAATACGTATCGAAGTCATGTCTTGACAAGCGCATTTGAAAAAAAAAATTTAAAATGGCTCAAAACATAATTTGATATGAGCGTTTATAAAATTAGTCATAGCATACAGACTTAAAATTAAAATGTACATTTAAAAGTATGTTCTCAATATGTGTTCAATATTTTATTTTATTTTATTTTATAACCGCCGTTGAACAGCAGACCCAATTAAGGGTTCACGACTACTAATGTTCAACTCCGTAGCTTTGTCATTTTGAACCCAATCCAGAAGACAAGAGAACTTCTGGATCAAGTATTGGGACAAATTTGCCTTTGTGGAGGACTTTTTTTTCTGGAACTAACCTGCATTTGCGTTACATAGAGCTAACTAGATTAAGGGTAAGACGGCAAGAGGACTCTAACCCATGATCCGTCTACCACTGAGGATATTTTACATTAGCACTGAGGTCGGTGCAAGCCGGATGCGTCAGCCATTGCTGGGATTCGAATCCAGTTCATCTCATTGGAAGGCTCTATCTTTTGAGCCACCACGGCTCATGTGCTCAATGTAGAAATATAATAGACATATAATTTGAAAACGCTTTTAAAGAATTGTTATGGCTGCTTTCTCTATATATTTTTTGAAAAAAAAAGAAGAGGGCCGCCGACGAAGTGTCCAACTCAACGTGAAATTTTGTTTTGTTAATCAAAATCTCTAAAACTTATATATAATTATATATAACTACAAAAATGAGTAAGAAAAGGTACAGTGCGTAAAATAAAAATCGAACCATCCTTAATAACTTTTGATCTAATAATCGGATCTTCACGTTTCTCACTCTCAATGATACGAATAAATAATCTCAAATATGCTAATTAATGACGATACTTTAAATTATGGAATCTGGCACAAAAACGTACTTTCTCTGAATAAACATATATTTTTTTCGACAGATTCGGATTTCTAACTGCCGAAATATAGGAGGCAGCCGCCACTTGGGAAATAGGGTTCCAATAGTTCGGTAAAGAGAGCGGTCCAAAGTTTGGACCACTTATATCTCGAGAAATTTTAAAGCTAATTGAACAAATTTTGCACACAATTCTAAAATTCATTTGTCTAAAGATGAGAAAAGTCGTATAAGGAAAACAGTCGTATAGTTAAAATTCGATTTCTGAGGAACTATGCAACCAATTTCACTCTAATTATGTATTTTGCCCTGTAAAATTAGATACTATAAAATGATGAAAAAAATTGTGTACCTTACAATTCAAAATGTTTTTCACTCCAATTAATTAAATTATAAAAAATAACAAAATTATATTAAAATTTATTTTTTGCATAGAATTATCTTTGGATAAATGCATATTATAAGTATGTGCAATGATTTTTCGCTTAAAAAGTCGGGAGATATGGTGAAATACGCAAAATTAACAGTAAGTGGTTGAAACTTTGGACCAAACTCTCCTGACCAAATCATTTTTCACATATATATTTTGGGGTCAGAAATCCAAATGTTTATTCAGAGAAAGTATTTCTTGACTTAAAATATCGTCTGCATTAGCATATTTGAGGTCACCCTCTCGAGTCGAGCCACTAAGATTGAGTCCTAGAATGTGAAGATCCAATCATCAGATCAAAAGTTATTCAGGGTGGCCCGTTTTTTTATTCTGCGAAAAAAATTTATCATTCGATAATTTGTTTATAAATTATTGTTAAACTTGCTTTTATATATATATATATATATATATATATATATACATGGGTGATTCTCACGAAATATGACAATTCACTGTCCCTTGCTCCAAGATCTAATACTATAATACTAAAAGAACTTTTTAAAAGAAAAATTAATAAATATCATTGCTGTTAGCATTTTAAAATAACTTTGCACTGGCATTGACCGTTTTGTATAGTTAAAAAATTTAATTGAACTTCAAAATGTCATTTTCCTGGCATGTCCCAAACAATGTTTCCAATAATAACTAGCTTCAAAACTTCCTATAAATTTTTCAATATCTAAATTTTTTTATCTCAACCGGTATAAGCATTTCTAGAATATACGCAGAGGATATTACTTACAAAAACTTCGTTTAAATTAATTTTTTTCTGTCAATAATTTTTTTGACCCAAGAAAATCTGTCATTTTCCTGGCTACTTTTATTTAGTGGTTTATAACCAAAATAGATAGAGCCAGCAATCAATATCTTATGTTAATAGATTGATTTGATACCCTCCTATATGAACATGTCTTGTTGCATGCATAAAGAACCAATTTTCTGGTTCAAAATCTATTTCAAAAAATTTTTCAGTAGGTTTTTGCGTTGTCATTTTCCTGGCTTCTTGAAACCATTAATAACATAAACTACATAGATTTATCTCAGTTATTTAAAAAAATCCTGTTGTTTTCTACAGAATATAAACGTCTTAGGCCAAACTATTTAATTAAAGTAAAGTTATATGCTATAAAATGGAAAATTTGTCATTATCCTGGCTGACATTTTCCTGGCTTATGAATGCCAGGACATTGAAGTGTTACCAGAATTTTTTTTTAACTGCGAATATTGTAAGGAGGGAAAGCAAATATTAACCCAATACCAAGTTTATGTATGATTGTAATATGCTTGGATGTAATCAAAGTTATTTATTTATTTAATGATTGATTATTATCCACAATTTTATTCTGTACATATCAGCAACAAAAAATTTTTTGTTTCTTTCTACAGTGGATAAAAAGAATTAATTTAAGCAATTTATGGTCCATCTAACATAAAGGCTTAAGTTGAGTTACTTACTTTTAACTTAAAATGACTGTTTTTTAAACTTCTAAGCTAATATGTCATTTTCCTGGCATTCAAAATTTGGTGAATTTCTATTTTTTTTTCCCGAGAAAATGTCAATAAACTACACTGCTGTCTGTAAGATATTAATAAGTGTAACTAAAGAAGCGTACAAAAAAATTTTTAGATTATTTTGACGACTTTAAATCTGAAGAAGTTTTTTGGTCCGAATTGTCATATATTTCGTGAGAATCACCCATATATGTATATGCAAGCCGCTCTACAGGCTGCAAGGATGCAAGTTCAGAGTTGAAATTTAGTACGCTGAATGGGCCATATTCACTTACGAACTAACTCACTTACGAGAAGTTTTTTTTTTCGACGTTCTAAATTGTACCAAAGCTATTGCAGTTTTAAGAGGGGTTTTTTTTTCACACATTCTTCACTTCCTTTCCTTATTCCCTTTTATTTTTTATTTATTTATGGTAATAATGCCAAAAAAAGTAAAGGGAATACGTCGGATTAAAAAATAAAATTTAAGATTCGACAATTTGTTCGAGAACTGTTAAACTTGTAGGTTACCATGTTTGATCAATTTGTTGAAATGCAATTGCGAAGTTAAAATCTGACCCTCTCAATAACGAAAACTCCTAATATTTTTAAAACATTTAATAATGTGTCCGTAGGTTTTTATAATAAAAAAAAAGACTAGCCGTGGGAGGTTTTTGTGATTTCCTTCTCCATGTACCGCAAAAGCGGATGAGTTCCATGAAAAACTCCTCACTGAAGGCTAATTTATCCCATTCAGGAGATCTCTGGACTTCTGGATCTGTTTCAAAATTGAAAGACTACGGAATTGAACACTGATAGTCCTAAACTCAGAATTCGGTAGACTGTTCAACGTCGGTTTTAAAAATATAATAAACTTATAATGTCTTTTTCAAGCATAACATGGATTTCAAAGTTATGAGTTTAATGTGAAAGGGGCATTTTGTGCAATTTATAGTTTAATTAACATGCATTGTAAAAAATTTCCATTTTTTTCATAAACGTCATTCAATTATATCCAAATGACGAACCATTCTACAAGGAGCGGTAAAAGACGAACGCAACAGAAAGGAAATCGTATTAATAAAAATGTTGTTTAAAAAAAAAGAAAATAATATAATGGATAGAATTTAAAAAAAAAAAAAAAAAACAATTACAATTAAAATACAAAGTCAACAAAAAAGTTGTGATCGCCTTATTACGATCTGGTTACCCATTGGTCAAAAACTTTTCCTTCTTCGGCATTCATATTTATATTGAAATCACAGTCAAGCCAGTCATTATACGTTAATAATAAAAAGAATATAAAAAAATACTTTAAATTATTATTTTGTAAATACATAAAAAGTGCCTGCTAGAGAAAATAAAAAGAAAAACAGCAGCCATCGCCGCAATGACGACGCATGCGCACTGTTTACTATTACTCTAACACAGTTGAAAAGTGTGTGGACGCCATCAAATCCAAACCAAGACCCATTTTGCCAATGGGTAAAAAAAAAGATAACGTCAGCAAACTTTTAATTAGTTTTTTTTTTTTGTTTACTTTGCAAAGGAAAAAAAAACACTGCTATTTTGAAAAACGAACATTTCAAATATGTTAAAACGTGCGAATCGAAATAATTTGCAGTACAAATCGAAAGGAAAGAAGAAAAAAAAATGATTAAATAAAATGTACTATCTTAATGATTCGAGGACGTAACCTTAAATATGCAACTTAATTAGAGCAGGTGATATATTTAATTACGAAATTCAAGAAGAAGAAAAAAGCTTTTTTCAACTGAATAAAAATACTTCTTTTTAAGGATTTTAGACAAGCAAAGCGTATGAGGGTAACCACCATCTGAAAAATATATTACTAATAAATCGGTCGAAAGTTTAATTCCACAATGTAAATTGTGTTATTGATCCCACTATATCCCAATAATTATTTACTCGAATCGAAAAAATTTTAACACAATCATTAAAATTATTTATTTTTAGATCATATAATTTTTTATTTTATTTCCAATGTCCACATGTGTTAACATTTCGGCAATACAGACATCTGAAGGGAAGATTTGTTGGCCATTCTTTCAGGGGCACCCTATTAGGAAGGCCAACACGGTTATAAAATATAAAAAAATGGTGCTTATTACCAAAATTAAAAATCATTAGTGTCTATAGCAGTTAGGTTACTTTTTACAATTCCTTATAACGAATAATTACATTTTCTAATTTTAATTTTAGAATACAGCTTATTTCAATTAGTACTTATTAGCAAAATAAATGAAAAATCATTTTTTTTTTTTTTTTTTTTTTTTTTTTTTTTTTTACACAACTGGCACTAAGCAGCCGGTCCGATTCTGAGTTTTAAGTGTATCAATGTTCAACTTCGTAGCCTTGTAATTTTGAACCCAACTCAGAAGAGAAGGGTTAGGTCGAGCATTGGGATTCATCATCAAGCATCATTGACGTAAATAATTGTTTCCGAATTTTGTCCCGCTCTCTAAAACGAATTAAGTACCATTTCCCCATTATTTTGTTTTTTAGAGCGTAACCTATTTTTTTATTACTTCAATTAGTAACTGTTTCTAAAATTGCTAATTATTCGAGTCATTAAGAATATTGGAGTTTTTTTTACATTTCTCCTCTTCGAATTAGTACCATTTCTCCATTATGTTGCCTTTCAGTACAAAACTTTTTCTTCTATTTCAATTACCGTTGATTTTAAGTAATAAAAGAAAGTTGTAATATTATCTGACTCAAAGGCTGTACTTCAAGCAATTAATGCTCCCAGCCGCTCTCGAACTTTAACCATCGATAATTGTTCAAATCTGCTCAAATGGTTTGCCAGTAATAACAAGATAGTGGCCTTCCAGTGAACTCCGGCCCACTGTGGAATCCAGGGAAGCGAGACGGCCGATCTCCTGGCAAAAAAGGGAACCTCTGTCCTACAAAGATTTAATTCTAGACTCCCTTTCTATAATATCAAAAGCCTCATAAAGAACATCGTCTGGGCCTCTTTTCACGAGGAACTCAAAAATCGTAATTCCAATAAACCATGACTTAAACAGATTCTCAATGTCTCTCAGTGGATGAAATCTGTTGCCATGTTTCGTCTGATGACTGGCCACGATTGCCTGAAAAAAACATCACATCAACGTGGTTCATGATCCCTTTTGTACATTGTGTGACCTCCATGAGGTAATGGACTTGTCTCACCTGTCTAGGTGCCCTGCTCTCCCTCGGAAATCTATCTGGGAACGCAGCTGAACTGCTTGCTCTTATATATAGATTTATTGTTATCTTTTTGACGTTCTTTTAATGTGCCATCGGAAATTTAAAAAAAGATCGGAGAGCGGGCTTCGTAATTTGTTTACAAATTTACTCATTTATAGTTTGTCTAAAGTAAGAACTCCCCTAGACATTCGTCTTTACCCGTGGTGGCGACTGTGGTAACGAGGTAAAACTATTTCAAGTGGGGGGTGTGGGTTCATAGTTTAGGACTAACTTTGGCTCTGGTCGGCGAGAGAAAGGGAATCTTTTTCTTCTGTGTTAGCCCTAGAGTGAAGAGAAGCTACTCTCCCTGTAATGCGTTATTCTTGTTTCAATGGCAGCAGTCAGACTCAGACTTTGTGGCGGAAGAGTTCTTACCGTAGACAAACTATAGCTTTATATTCAACGCCGTATTTTTAATGCCTACTGCATACCAGCAGCAATCCGGTACACAATCCAGTAGTAATCCGGTACATACATACACACACGCGCGCACACTCAAATTCTTTAATATATTTTACACATAGAAGAGTCAAAAAAGTTCTAAATTGTAAGAGTTTTTACATCATTACATGTTAGCAGTTTAAAATTCCGCATTTGAACGAAATCGGTCAGTTAATTCCCGAAAAACCAAATTTTAAGTATACAACTTCTTTAAGATTTAACTCAGAAACTAAATCACCGATTTCAATTCAAATTTTGGAATTTGTCTCTTATTAATTCATTATTTAAAATGATGTAAAACTTGTATATTTTATTATTAAAAAAATAATTATAAATAAATAAATAAAAATAAATTAGCTCAAAAAGTTCTCGAGATGTTACTAAATATGCGAAAAGTAAAAATTAAGGGCCCACAATTTTGAGCAGATTTTCTGACCAAACTATGAGACCAAATGTCCCAGATAATGGCGCTTTCCCCATATTTTGAAGGTCAAGAATTCAGATTTGTCTACATTTAATAGAGCTAGTCATTAAATATTTTTCGTTACTATGACGACCGTTCGTATTTATCTGTCGCTGTATTTTACGCAAATTTTATTTTTGACTTTTTAAATGATTATATAATCAACTTACACGAGGTTATCGTATAAGATAAAATTATTTACTTTTAAATTCGAAATCATATGTTATCTTCACTAGGAAAAAAAATAACTGTGAAGGATTTTTATTATAGCGAATGAATAAATTAAGAAAGGAATTACGGAATAATGGCGTTGTTATAACCGATAGTGAATAAATAATTAGTAGTTTTGTTGAATCAAGAATCCCCAAATCTGTAAACAAGTGAATCAATGATTTAGAAAACGGGTGCATAAATGAATGGGTTAATGAGTTGAACAAAACAACATCTATAAATTACACCCAACTCAGCACTCCCCCTTTCAGAGAAGTAATAAAAGGTGCGGAGTTCGGTGTCATTAGGATAAATTTTTTCAAAATATCAAACACGTCTACTTTTAATTTATGGCTTTAGCATGTTTCTTTTTCATGCATCTCCATTTTAAACTACTTTTACACCATTTTATTTTACTATTACTGTAACGCCATCTGTAAAACAAACGGCAATTACCAATTATTAAGTAAAATCAGATACTTTTTCGTGGAGAATTCTAATTTTAAATAAACTTTGAATTTTTAATTAGCTTACCATATTCATTTTATGACAATTGTGCCGCCTGGGAAACAAAATGCAGAAAAATCCAAATCTGAAATAAGAAAAAGGAGGGTTTGTTTAAAATTTCGAGGGTGTCTCCCCCGTTTTCCCGGGTCAGTGTGCGGTTGGGTGACCACTTCGATCAGTCTGCGTAGGGACCAAGGGTGTGCTGTATTGGTCCTCCTTAAACTGTTCTACCGTAAAGTGCTCGACTTCGCGTGCAGTTCGTCGGGCTACCGAAGCGAGGGTGCCACCCCCTCTGCAGAGGATCAAAAGTGTGATGGCATGTCGTCGGATCATCCTCAGGGATGTTTCCCAGACCACTGCCAATAGCCCATTGTGAAGCTCTAGTGCGACGTAAATGAACTACTATTACTGCCTCCGCTTTCCCGGTGAGTGAAGTAGCAGTAGAATATGTTATTAATGAATAAAACTTTCAAAGATGTTTCACACGTGAATTTGTAGATTATTGATCGGATACGTATTTCTTCAAATAGTATCAGAAGCTGGGATTACAGAACATCCTCTAAATCAACAATAATAGCATTATTATAAGCTTAGTTGAAATCGTCGACAGTCGACCGAATTTTCAATTTACCGCTACCAATGTTCAACTCCGTAACCTTGCAATTTTAAACCCAATCAAGAAGACAAGGAAACTCCTGAATCAAGTATTGGGAGAAATTTGCCATGTAAAGGACTTTTTGATAGAACTAACCCGCATTTGCGTTACATGTAGAAAACCACGAAAACTTTCCACGGTTAGCCTCACGGCAAGGGGACTCCGTCATGATCCGTCTACCACCGAAGATATTTTACGTCAGTACTGTGGTCGGTGCAAGCGTGATGCGGAACTTATATCGACCAGCCATCGCTAGGATTCGAACCATCTCACCGCATTGGAAGACGAATGCTCTATTCCCTGAGCCATCACGGCTCATATATGGATTGTGCTTTCAGTAGAAATGTAAACAATAACAATCTCGAGCTGTATGCCTGGTCTAGTTCCGGTTAGAAAGTTTGCAGCTGCTTACTACATGTTATTCTGCGAGGCGATATTTTCAAACATATAATTTTGTTTTCAATGAAAGAAAGAAATTAGATAATTTCTGAGCTCAAATCTCCCGAATTTCATAAGATATTAATGTTATTATGTAATTCTGAAATTTTTGAAGTGAAAATTTGTTTTAATTATTTAGAGATATACTGTTAAAAAAGGTGACATGGTTGCTAGATTTTGAATAACTCGCTTTTTTGGCAGTCTTGATTTGGCCTCTTTCCATTTGTTTATTACTGTTTGCTCGTGTTGCAAGCTGTGCACCATCTTACGTTAGTGTTAGCATATTGTTCGAGGAGCAGGATTAAGTTTAGTTATAAGTATTCAAATACCACTTTTGCAAGAATCACAACACAATGATCACGATGTGAGCCAAATGGCTTTGAAATGCACCGGAAACAGTACCCCGGAAGAATAAGCGGCATACAGCCTGCAGCGCTCCCTAGTGTCGAAAACACCATTCGCGATCGCAACACTCGAGCACGCCATCTAGCGGGAGACTGTAAATGTCGTGCATTAGTTTCCACATAACCATTGGCAATGACGGACGCCATTTTCTTAGCATCGAAAAAGAAGCAAAATTTCCCTAAAGAAAAGGTAAAACTTCTTGAAAAAACTAATCAAAACATGCCAAACATTGAAGCAGAACACGCCAAGCATTTAAAGAACAACTTCTCAATAATTTTTACCTTTCTATTACCAACAACATAACATGATTTCATGATCACTTGCTGTTACAGATGTGTGTATTGCGGTAAAATAATTTTTCTGTCTTCAATTCATTACAAGTTAAAATGAAGTCAACATTGCTTTCGTCATTCCAATGAATAAATGTGTTCCAATGAATTCCATACAGAACTGTAATAGTTATAGAATATTCTTCTTAGAATAGTATATATTTCTGTATCTACATAATTCAGAAAACAACAATAAAGAATAATCCGAATTACTTGAAAAAGTATCTTTTGTGCTGATTATAACTAAATTTTTTATCGTTTTCTTGGTAAGTGTTTTTTAGTTTTGAAAGAATTTCAACTAGAATTCAGCTATTCTGTTTTTAAGCTACATATTAAAATTCATATCGAGATCTTACAATTATAAAATTTTGATGTGTGGTATGTTACCTAAAAGTAATGAAGGGATAAACTATGTATATATTATTTGAGAATAAAGTTTTCAAACAAAGAACATATGATTTTGGAATTCTCCGGACTTATAAATCAGGTAAGTGTTATGATTTTTATAATAAAAAATTTGCTTGTAAATAATATTTTTTCTTACTTGATGATCGTTCTCTACAAAATGGTTTTTTTACGTCTGATTTAATACTATAAGAATTAAAAAAAAGAAACAATACGAAAGTTTTTATTGAAAAATGAGGAATTTTTAAAATCGTTTTTATCCTAAGAATTCTTTATTTTACGTTTTTTAGTTTATAATTTTTTGATAAAATTGTTGTCAAAATACTTTTTTTGAAAAATTAAATGGTATTAAATTATGTGTTTATGTATACTTCTTACATATTCTAATATTTGAAGTAATATGATTCAGAAAAGTATGGAAGAAAAATTCGGTACTTACGTATTAACCACAGCTACAGATTTGGCAGATTTTTAAGTGCCGCCAATCTACACTTAAAATTTTTGGAAGAAATCTTAAAATGAAACACTTTGTTTAAAATCAAAGTAGTCAATCGGATTTCGGTGGGAAATGGGCCGATATATAGATTCAAAAGATAGCATAGATTCAAAACAAACTTTTCTCTCACGTGATTCTATAGCCGTTATGAACTCTAATAAATAAGATTCAAAATGAAATAACATTTCCAAAACGGACGTTTACTGAGATAAAGTTTCATGTTATGGACATTGGTACATTTTCGTTATATTTTACTCCTAAAAAAATAAAATTGCATCCTGTCTCTTTTGTTTTTTTGGCAAGTCCCAAAGACGCATTTTCGTAACACTAAAAAATGGCGACAAAAAAAGAATAGTTCTTTTTTTTGTTTTTGTTTCGTAAGCATTCTTTATTTTACGTTAAAATTTAAATGGGCCATTCATGTTATACCATTAAATTTAGTAAAACTATTTCTCAGGCATTAGGTTTGAACTCTTATAAGAATATACCTATTTTTTTGTCTTTATTTACAAATATTTTTCCGATGTGTTCTGGATGTTCCTTCTCTAAAAAAAAAAGAGATACCATTTTGTTTTCGTTTGCATAAGAAAGAAAACAAACATTTTCTTTATTAAATTTAATCAGCCACAATAAAGATGGAACGTTACAATGCTACATACTACATTAAAGACGTCTCCAGTGTAACTGAATGACTGTTCATATGGAAATCGCAGGGATTCGGCACATACAACAACACCCTCTATAGTTCGTTGCGATCGCGAATTGCAAACAACTTGGTCTACCGTAAGAACTCCTCGCGCCAAAAGACCTGAGGTCGTTTGCTTCTATGGAAACAAAAAAAAAAAGCATTTCAAGGAGGGGGGGGCTAACGCTTTAGGGCTAACGCAATAGATCGAAGGAAAACATTCTCTTTCTCTCGCCGACGCATGCCAAAACCTGTCCTAAATAGTGACCCCACACCTCTAGTTGAAATAGTTATACCTCGTTAGCATAGTCACCTCCACGGGTCCAGGCGAAAATCAACGGCCATTCTCATTGCAGCTGGTTCAGTTGTGGCGAAATTCCCTGATTAGTTCACTGTACCTGAGAACCTGATTAGTTCACTGTATTCGTGTGTACTGACTTAGATTTAGTAAGAATGGCATCTTAGGCAAAAAGTATTTTTCATAACTATAAGCTATAAGCTGCATACACTAATATTTAAAAGTTCGTCGTAGTCTAATAAAGCTATAAGCAAAGAATTTATCCGAACAATGCTTGAGAAGGTTTAAAATTCGAAATTAAAACAAATAAAAGTTTCGAACTAGCATTAGGCTATGATTTTTGTCACGGATTGCCGATGTAGCTCAAAAACTATTTTATCAGTCAACTTCTTAGAATTTTAATGACTGCCTGATTATATTATTCGTTTTCTTTTCAAAACGAAATCGCTTTTTATTTCGTATTCCCTTCATGGCATCTATGACTGAAAATCAAATTAATTTAAAAACGCTTCAGCGGGTTGATTCTAGCATTGTTGAAATTATTGACAATGCTTGCCAGGTAGCTATTTACAAATATGAAAGGGAACTAGAAAAATGGGTAAGTTTTAAGCAGACATAATTTGTTAAGGCTTTACTTTTTTACTATATTTTATACAAATAAGATTTCTTATGATTGATCTGTGTACATTTTTAAATTCATTAATATAAATGTTTTAAGCGTATTTGGTGGCTTTCTATTATTACGTAAGGACCTAACAAACGGGGTTTGTGATTTACTGATAAGAGAGGAGAGGTTAGGGCCATGCTTACATAAGATAATAAAATTCCTTTATTTTCCAAATTTTCTTTAAAATTAATCAAAAATTTTAACAAAACAAGTTACACATGAAAAATTTCGAAATTTGAAGAAAAGAGAGGGATTTTCGGAATTTTTCATAGGTCAAGAGTTTGGAACACAAAAAATTTCAAAAGAATAATCTACTTTTAAACGTAAAATTCAAAATTTATAACAAGCTTAGGTACTATATGAACGGTCCATTTCCACAAAATTTTATAATATACGAGCAATATATGTAATTAAACTTATTGTAGTATGATCAGGAGGAGGTATTAGTTTTATTTTATAAACGTCATTGAACAGCCGACTCAATTTTTGAGTTTACGGCTACTAATGTTCATCTACGTAGCCTTGTATTTATGAACCAAAGCTAGAAACTTTTAGGAACTGCTGGATCAAATATTGGGAGAAATTTGCCTTTTTGGAGGTCTTTTTGATGGAACTATCCCACATTTGCGTTACATGGAGAGGAAAACCATGAGAATCTCCCACGATTATCCAGACGGCAATTCAGCTCTAACCCATGATTCATCTACCACTGAAGTTATTTTATGTCAGCACTGTGGTCAGTATGAGCCGGATGCAGATTTTGTGCCGACCAGCCAACCTTAGGATTCAAACTGGCTCACCTCATTGGAAAGCGAAAGCTCTATTACCTAAGCCATCGCAGCTCAGTAGATGGGGACTGTTATCTGCTCATCCCAACTACTTTAAGTCTCGGAAGAGATTCTAAACTTAAACAAATTGAAATAAAAAGAAGATCTGCCCAGAGGGTAATCACAACTTTTACGCTATGAATTGGTCATTCTGTGTCATGCTTTTTTTTTTTTCCAATCTTATTTTCTCATGGGGCTGGAAGACTTTCATACAATAATATGAGAGTAATACGAAAAAAACAACAGCTTATCTCTCAGTATTTTAATAGCAAATTTTTCTGTATAGGATCATTAAAATTTATTCTATTTAATGTAGTTTTTTTTTTTGAAAAAAAATTGAGTAAAAGTGTAATAGAAATGATATTAAATATTTCCCAACTTTTAAAATTTCTTTAATTCCTTAAACTTATTTTTTTAAATCTTTATTATCAAAATTTAATTAAATTAAACAAATTAGATTTTATTACAATTTATTAAAAGTGAATATAAAATATTTTATTCTTTTCTTAACAATCAATGTCTTTTCTTAATAATCAGTGTAGGGTGACCCGGGATGATTCGCAATCACTCTGCTTCTGGGGTAAATAATGATCACCTTAGTTTTAGTTTAAAAAAAAATAATTTTTTTAAAATTTGAGACATGGGCAAGAATGCTTGTACACTTTACTAAAGTATAACTACTATATTTACTTGATAATAATTTTTTGTTCAATCTAACAAAATAAGTATCCTTTAAACTGCTTTCTTTTTTTCCATTTCTAAGATGGGTTTTAAAATGTGCACATTTCTGCAAAGATCCCCGTCCGTCTCTTAATAATAAATATTTTGAGTTACTTTCTTTTTCTTTGATATAAAAATAGTGTAAGCTTTTGTTTTATTGTTTCACATCTACTTTAAACATTATAATTGATTATAGGAAACTATATCATATGTTGCCCCTTACAGATGGGGTAATTATTGATCACATGGGTAATTCCTGATCATTGTCATTTCTTCTTATAAATAGTATAAAAATTAGCTAATAAATAGCTAATTGTCTTTTCTTAAATAACAGTTCATATATATTTACTGGGACAACTATAAAATATATTTTAACAGCAATCAAAAAAAAAGTTTTTTTTTTCTTTTGTATACAAGGCAAATGTGTTCTGATTTGCACCATTTCTGGTTTGTCTTACTTTGCTTCTATCTTAATTTTATGTGTGTACATTGTTAGAATAATTTCTAAGTTTATAAATTAACCTAATGTAAATATTGTGAGAAATTATAAGCCTAAAAAGGATACTGAGCTTCTAGAAAGCAAAATTAGTGAATTTCCTTTAATGATTGAAAATGTGTGAGAGCTGTTGCCATGCCTTACCTAACTTTACACTCTCACTTAATGAAGTTAAAAAATCCAGCAAAAGTAACCCATGTGAGAACTCTTTCTTATATTCTAGCAGATTATGAGAATGAGCTGGCTGCTTGCCTAAAATATATGGCATAATGCAAAGAGTTTTGAAAAATTTGAAGTGTTAATCTTTATTGTTGCTTTTAAACAAATTGTTTTATTAGCTGCTTAAACATATCTTTTTGGTTTATTTGTTTGATCTTGATGTCTTATTTTTTAATTACCATTGTATAATTATTTTTAAACAGCCCCTTTACTAAAAAAACTGGTGATCAGTAATTACCCCAGAAATGATCAAGAGAAGGGGTAATTCCTGATCCCTAAAAATTTGAAATCTTTTAAATTCTAATTAGATTTTCAAACAAGAGAAGGTAGCATTGGACTCATCTCATATAGCCTCAAACTTCCAGTAAATATTAAAATTCTATCTTGAATAGTTTTTTCACAAAATAGATGTTTGTATTTTTTGATCAGGAATTACCCCAGGTCACCCTACGGGAAAGCACAAATCATTTTGCATGTTTGATGAAATACTTGCGAATCTGCGTGTGCGTCCACTGAGCTGAGTTCGGTGAGATTCTTGCACTCTCATGTGCAACTCTGCTGCATTTTACAAGATATTCTCAATTTCAGGCTTCATTTTCCACTCTCTGATATTGAACCAAAAAAATCTCATCAATCGTTTTATAACGGCTAATATTATCAAGAAAAGAGTTTTTTGTCAGAGACTATTTGTTTTCTTGTGATCGTGGATAGTCTTTGAAAATTGTTTTACATTTTGTTAATGTATATAGTGCTTAAAAAGTACTTAAGAGGTGCGTTGAAAAATTGGCTATGCACTCTGTTATGATGTAATACTAAACCTATTAAAAAGACAATTGATTTAATACTTTTAATTAACTTATTAAATATTGTCTTTCTAAAACATTTTGTTTTAAAGTATATGATTTAAAATATTTAATATAAAGCCAAAAAATATACTGAGTAAAGTCACTTAATTTTTCTGCCTTTTTTCTTGATAGGTTTTAATTTCACTCATTTACAAACAAGTTTTCTTTTATATTATTTTATAATTTTTTTTTTTTTTTTAAATAATGGATGGATGAAAAAACATTTGCATAATATGTCATAGATTAAGGGTCCAAAAACATTTTTAAGCTAGGAAGAAAATTTACTTAAATTTACCTGTCCATCAAATGCTTTACTGTTACTTTTTTCTAGTACTTGTTATGTTGAAATGTTTTTGGGAATGAGATTGATTTGTGAAAAGAAATTCATTTTACTTTTTATGAAAAATTTATTTGATTTGAAATATATATATTTTTTTTGGTTTAAAAGGGGAAGATTTTCAAAATTTTACCTTCTGTAAATAAATGGCCATAAAATAGAATTCCTGTGCTTATAAATAACCAAATTTAAAAATACTGCGTTTATAACTAAAAATAAACTTATTGAGAAATGATCAATTGAACAAATACATAACACACTACTAACTCTTTACCTCTCATTAACTTTTATTGATATCAAAATTTTTGTAAGCAAAGCCTTCGTTGGTATTATTTTTATAAGTGCAATCATAAATAGGAGAGCCTTGATGGCTCAGGAGATAGAGTGTTCGCCTTCCAATGAGGTGAACTGGTAAATTGTCACCACAGAATCCAAGCTATGGCTGGTAGATACGAGTTCCGCATCAGTCTTGCACTGACCACAGTGCTGATGTAAAATATCCTCAGTGGTAGACGAGTCATGGGTTAAAGTCTCCTTGCCGTCAAGCTAAACGTGGGAAGGTTTCTTCTCCATGTAACGCAAATGTGATTTAGTTACATCAGAAAGTCTTCTTCAAAGTCCACAAATTTCTCCCAATACTTGATACAGGAGTTCCTTTGTCTTCTGGATTGGAACTTTTTAACTTCAAGGACAAAAAATTTTTGAATTTCTGAGGAAAAGATTTTTAAAATTTTTTTATTTATATGATTTTAAATCTTTATTTTTTCAAGTGCAGTGAAACCTGTGTTAGTTGACTACATGCAGTGCATGGTTTTAATGGTCAAATTCAATGCAGACAGTTGGTCAACCTATAGACTGGAAAGTTTTATTGTTATTTCATTTAAATTTTATGTATTTATTTCAGGATTCGTTATTTTTTTTAAATTCACATACACTGTAAGAACTTTGATTTATGACTAAATAAACTTTATAAATGTTTAATCAAAATTAAATTAATATTAAAACTATATTATAAGAATATTTTAGAAGCTCTAACTACCTAAAACAATTTTTCATTATAATACATAACTTTGAATGCATAGCAATCATTTTGAAACAAATGTATGTTTGAAATTTAAAGACTAGATGAAATAGAGAATTTAAAGAATACTTTAACTATTAAAACAAAGTTTTAATTACCCAACCATAATTTTAATTTAAAATTGTTATTTCTTTTTTCTTTCTCTTGATTTTTAAAATGACAAAATAAATGGAACAGATTGTGTTTATAAATGTAGTCATTCATTAAAAAATAAATCAATATTTAATCTATATATTTTTATATTAAAATATTCATTTTCAAACCTATATCAAAATAGATAAGTTAAGCTAAAAAAAATTTTTTTTTAATTCAGTGTACCCTGTACCTACTCATTGAAAATTTTTTTCACAAAATTTCTTTATTAAAAAATCTGATAATGTCAAAGATACTGTAAACATAATACGAGAAAAAATACTTAAATCTGTACTTTCAATCTCAAGAATCAAAAGATTTTTAAAAATGTAATTTCAAATATGTAAGAATTTAACATATACCAAGAAAGAAAGTAATTTCGTTAGCTGAAATTAATTAATGCAGCAATAACAAATTTTAAAATGAATGCAGCAATTAATTTAAAATAAATTTTAAAACTAAGAAAAGAAATAATAAAAGTATCAATAATTTAAAACACTGTTTTTTAACTTTTTAAATCAGTTGATTTAAATCAAGCTAATTTAAATCAACAAACCCTGATTTATTTCTATTAAACCCGAACATTTTAATTTCGAAGTCAAAAAGTTTTTTGAATTTCTGAGGGACAGATAAAAAAATTTTTCTTTACAAATTTTTTTTTAACTGCGGTGAAACATGCATAAGTTGACCACATTCAGTGCATGTTTTTAGTGGTCAATGCAGCTTAGTTTCATTAAAAAGGTCCTCCGCGAAGGCAAATTTCTCCCAATACTTGATCCAGGAGTTCCCTTGTCTTCTGGATTGGGTTCAAAATTACAAGGCTACAGAGTTGAACATTAGTAGTCGTATACCCAAAAATTGGGTCGGCTGTTCGACGCTGGTTATAAAATAAGGTAAATGGGAGAACAGCTTCCCTTTGACATTTAAAAATTAATGAAATTTGTTGAATGTATACTTCAAAAGTATACATACATAAAGGGTTAAAAATGTTGTTAAATTTGGTGCATATGTAAACAAAGTATGCAAACCTGTGTTAAATTTTGATAATTTTATTATTATTTCTTTTTCAGAAAGAAACTGATGTGGAAGGAGCTTTATTTCTTTACAGAAGGTAACCTTTGGATATTAAAAATGGTTTACAATCTAATGATTATTTTCTAAATAATGATATAACTTCAGAAAAGTTTTCTCCATATTCAAAAGAAAATCATTCAATTACTACTTCAGTTAACAACAAGATATAACCATAACATACCATTCATTTTTTTATTTCTTAAAAAAACTTTCTTATACTTTATTTTTTTTAAAGATTGCACTAAAGGTAAAATTTAATGCAGTTTATTTCAAGAATTTTAATTAAAAAGAATTAAAATTCATTAAATTCATAAAATTCATAAAAGAATTAAATTTCATTAATTAAAATTTTAATTAATGAAAGATCTGCGAAATTAGTTTTGTGATTTATTTTAGCCATTTCAATTCGTTAATAATGATACATTTCTTTTCAATTTTGAAAAAAAGAAGAAAAAAAAATTTTATAACCGATCTGGCAATGTTGTTTTAAGACTTGTAACGTTATTGTTTATTTTTAGTCACCTTTCATTTATATGAACTAAATGTCTTATAGTATTTAAAAAAAAAATCCGATTTAAATTAAAAATAAAAGTTGGATTTAAATCAATTTCAGTTATTTTAATAGACGAAAAAGAATCACGAACCCTAAATTTAAATCGTACTGCTTTTATTGCTATACTAATGTAATTATCAAAAATACACATGCCAAGGTGGAACGTTATTCTATATATGTTTTTTTTTAAAAATCCGATTTGAATTTTAAAAAAAAAAATTCATTTAAATCAATTTAGGTTATTTTAATAGAAGAAAAAAAATCACAATCCCTAAATTTAAATCGCACTGCTTTTATTGTTATACTAAAATGATTATCAAAAATACGAAGGTAGAACGTTATTTTAATTATTTATTTATTTTACTGCAATTTCTATTTTTTGTGTTGTGATATTAATATGGAGTTAGTTTTTCTCGGCGATCTATTTTTGGCCTATTATGTCACCTCTTTTTTGATTTATATCATATAATCATCTCTTTTTCATTATTTTTTTTCTCTCCGGGGAAATCTGATTGTTAGAAGTCTGAAAGTTTCGCATTTTTCTACTACTTTCTTCCATTTCCCAGAATCGACGACAGAGTGTACCGTTTATGGTTTCCCCTGCTACAAGTGTCTCCTCTGTTTCCATAGGAACGCTTTCAAAATAGAGTGATAATTGTTTGTATTCATTTTGGGAAACGTATTGCATTTCTTAAAAATAATTTGCTCTTATGGAGGTGGTGGTTGAAATTCAAAGAAAAAATTCTGAATCATTATCTCCGATTTATTTTTTCGCCTATTCTTTAAAAACACATTATTCTGTATTACTATTGTGCAATATGACTCGCGCTATCTAGCATTTGATTTATAATTATTCCATTAGCTAAGCACATAAACGATTGTAAAGTACATGGCAAATATAAATACTACATACATCGTCTGGTAGGCATATCATAAGCGGATATCAGTATACGTATATCAGGGTGGCAAATATAAATACTACATACATCGTCTGGTAGGCATATCATAAGCGGATATCAGTATACGTATATCAGGGTGGTCACTCACCTGGAATGATCAGGGAATTAAATTTTACTAAATTAAATTATTTACTAATTTTAATTATTTTACCATCTGTTTTACACACTTTAGTAGGCGGAAATGTATCGCCGAGCAATTAATATATCTTCAACTTGCATCAAAATTTGCACCATTATAATCCTGCTAAACTAGAATGCCAGAGCAGCGATGGCTCATTGGATAGAGCGTTCGCCTTCTAATGAGATGAACCGGGTTCGAATCCCGGCGATTGCAGGTCGATACGAATTCCGCACCCGGCTCGCAAAGACCACACTGCTGACGTGAAATATCCTCAGTGGTAGACGGATTATGGGTTAGAGTCCCCTTGCCGTCAGGCTAACTGTGGTAAGTTTTCGTGGTTTTCCCCTCCATGTTACCCAAATTTGGGTTAGTTCTATCAAAAAGTCCTCAGTGGAGGCAAATTTCATCCAATACTTGATCCGTGAGTTCCCTTGTCTTCTGGATTGGGTTCAAAATTACAAGGTTACGGAGTTGAACATTGGTAGTTGTAGACTGATCGTAATTTATTTTATAACAGTAAACGACGGTTATAAAATTTAAAAAAATAAAAACTAGAATGACACATATAACTCTCCCATGCTAAACGAATGGAGAAACCTTTGACCTCTATGGAACCAGGGCTGAAGAGAATAGAAGGACTAGTTCACTCCTTTGAAGAAACTCTCGTCGCGCCAATCCTCCGACTTTCGCCTGTGACGTCACGTTGGCGCAAAGCTTGAATTTTTACTTCAAGAACTAGTTCGGTCTAACTAATATAGGAGCATTCTTTTTTTGTGACATATTCCAAGGCATTCGCTGTTTTCCATAATGATTTTCTTCAGCTTTTTTCTGTGAATTACAAAAATTTAAAACTACTAACGAAATGCCAGTTTGTGCGATTGCAACTTGTAAAAATTCTGTTCGAAACACACAAGGAAAAAATTTAATTTTCCACGTGTTCCCTATAGTAAATGAACAACTATGTGAAGAATGGTTTCAACGTTTCAAGCGAAACGACCCAGTTAATATAAAATATGCACGAATATGCAGTAAGCATTTCTTGAAAGAAGATTATGAAGTTTGCTTGGATTGCCGATTATAATGATTTTAAAATTGTCCTACCTCTACCTCTCTTATCTAAGGGAGGATTAATTGTTCCGTCAACAGCATGGATGGAAGTGTGTCAGGAATTTGAGAACATCTTACAGAAAATCAAAAAGTGTCACCAAAGAACTTATAAATGAATTAGAGAGACGATATCCCGCAGTGAATAAAACAGCAATACGCTTATTTTGTCTTTCAGAACTTTTATAAGAATTCGCCATCTAAATTGAAACCGCTCAGTTACTTCAAAAAGAAAGGCTGACGAAAAAATTAAAAAATGGATAAAGTCAAAGAAAATGAAAACTTTTTTCTCCAATGAGCTGCACAATCAGTCTTCCCGATGGGCAGACCTAGTGCGGTTCTCCAGAAGTGGTATCTACTCTTTCAGTGGCTACCAAAATGGGTGAGATAAGAAAATTAAAAGTATAAATGATTAATAGTTAAAATTCTCCGAATTTCATAATGTAGTTATTCTAAATATTTATGATTTTTTAAAAATTATATTCTTTTAAATTTAAACCCCTGTAAGCAATTGTAAAATTTCTAATATTATTATGAACCTAAATTATTATTTTGTTACAGTAATTAGCGTTTAAGGTTGTTGTTTCCTAATGATTAAGTATAAACAAATTGCCATTAACAGCATATTTTAAAATCAGGATTCTAAATTTAACCCAACTTTACAAATTATTGTTATTGAACAATATGTAACTAAAAAAGTGTCGATATATGAATTGAACTTTTTTTACAGTAAAATAATAATAAAAATAAAAGATTTTAAAAATAAAAGTTTATTAAAAGTTAAAAATTAAAACTGAAAATTTGAAAAGAAAGTTTTTATAGCGTCATTTACGGCAACTAGTAAAATATTTTTATTAGTTTAAAATGGTTTTAATTTAATATTTCGGCCAAGAAAATTTTTTAAAACAATGTTTTTCAAAGGAAATAATGTGTTAATTGTATAAAGTTTGAATTCGAATATCAAGAAAAAGTCGAACTTATTTTTACAGAGAGGATGGTGCAAAGTTTTCACAATATCTTTGCTTGCAATCTCCGAGATCTGTGTACACAGTGACGTCATGAGGAGGGAAATCGTAGCTTCAGTTCTAAGAGAGGCATGAACTAGCCCTTCTATTCTCTTTAGCCCTGCTATGGAACTGTTCAGCTTAATTTTTTTTTTCTTTTAGTCCATGGGCATGAATTTGAGCTGCTTCCGATAATTTGGTGATTATTTTTTTCTATTTTGGCAAAATTATTTAAAACGTTTTAGTATTTTTAACTTTATAAAAGTCTCCAAAAACTAGTTGGCTATAATTTAATGACAATTGATTTTGTATTGCACTTTTTTTCCGAAAGCTTTTGTACTCTCATCCAATGAAATCTGTGAATTATTTTTTCTCAGCAAAGCCAACCAATCACACAATTTCTTACAATCGCTAACAGCAATATGTGTTGACAAATCGTTACTATTGTTGCATTTTAATACTAATTTTCTCAATTTCAATTTATACCTTTATGCCACGTATTTTAATTAAAGAAAGGTTTTTTTTAAGAACCAACTATATGTTAACATTTAGTTTTACTTTTTTGTTGGTAAATATTTGATTCTTTATGCAAAATTCTTATTGTTTAGTAAATTGTTTGCATTCCAGAGATGTTTCCAAAACTTTCTCCTTTTACCCTAAAAAGCTGACAAAGACTAAGGAATGTATAGGAAACATGTTAAATCATGTATAAACATAGACCATACAAATATTTTATTCATGAAGAAGGAAAACGAAACTTAGGTTTGTTTTCCTGCGTGTACAGGTACAAGTTTCTAGTTATAAAATAAAAAAATAATTAACTTGGCTAAACTGAAAAACAAACATGTATTTAGATTAGATTTCTTTAAATATTTTAATTTCAAATAAGAAAAAAAAGAATAAATTTTAAAGAATTTTATCTACTTTTTTCTATAGAGTATGTAACAAGAAACTAGACAATTTTGCATTTGGGACATTCATTTTTGTGTTATAACATTATTTAAGCATTTGACTTGAGATACTGTTTTAAAGAAAATATGATCAATGAATTTTATAAAGAGCACTGTTTAGATAAAATAGAGATTCAAATAGCTTTATATTGAAAGTTAAATATAGTGAGAACAAGATTTTAAAATTATGTATAAAACTGAAATAGTTGGGAGACAATTTGTTTGATGAGAAAAATGTTGAACTTTCTGATAATACAGGGTGGTTCCCACGGTTCTTAAAAACTGCATAATTTTTATTTTTGAAAATAAGGGCCCTTTAAAGTACTTAATTTTGGTAAAAGGTTTTTAAAAGTCCTTAATTTTTCAGTATACCTATACTTGATTGGAACGATTTTTTCAGTCTTACAAAAATATTTTTTAAAAAAAGTCATTCTTTATCACGTAGAATGAGACCCTGCATTAAAGTTACAGCATTTTAGAGAGATAAAATTTATGGCTTTTTCTTTTTGGCATAACTGAATATTTAGCATGATTGGCCCACAACTGAATATGTGATGCATGTCTATAAATGGGTGTGGCAGAAGTCAAATTCTTGGTCATAGATGGCGCCAGAGGAAAACGAGGACCATCGCACCCGTTACCTTAATGGCCTACGACAACAAGTGCAATCCACTGTTTGAATGTCCCAGAATGACCACCACCCCCTTTCTGAATAGAACTTTAGTCAAGCTGTGGATAAAATAAATTTTTCGATTGGTGCATTATTAATTTTAAGTTTCTAAGAAGGCACCCGTAGCTTAATTACATACTTTTAAGAAGTCTCGATTATTTTCGAAATGTCCTTTATATAATGTCATTGTGAGTATTCATTTTATTTGATGTTGTTGAACAGCCGACTCAATTTGGAGCTGTCGATGTTCAACTCAGTATTCTTGTAATTTTAAATTCAACCCAAAAGACAAGGTAACACCTGAAACAAGCATTGGAGAAAAAAAATGAACTATAGTGGAGGCATGGATTTACAGTAGAGATTTGAATGTTTAACTAATCGAAAAATTGTTCTTCGTATTTTTTTTTTTTTTTTTACTCTAATGATCAGGAAAGCAATTTAAAAAATTAACAAGTAATAAAAAGTAAATTCCTACTTAGGTCGAACAAGAGAAATTTTTATTTTTGTTACTTTTTATTAAATAATTAAAAAAAATTTCTCCCCTATAAAACTAAAATTAATTCATTAAATTTAATGAATGAATTAATATTTGAAAGATTGTATTAACATCAAATCTCGACCACTACAAGTTTTAAAAAAAATTTATTTGAACTTGAATAAAAAGTATTTTATTAACGATTGAAAATTTGAACAAGATAGAGAGAGAGTGTGTGAAACTAATAGTAAGAATTGAAAAGAAAGGGCGTTTGGTATCAGACAACTATAAAAGTATAAATCTGGTGATGTGGACCACCCGTGCTACCACGTCATGTTCTTTGTTGAATTTCTCTGACACAGCGAATATAAAATAATTAAATACTTAAATGGGCGCAATAAACTTTTTTTTTTCAAATAGAGCTATAAGTTAGAAATTATCACTGATGTTATTTTTAAAATATGTGAAAACTAAATCGCTTCTAGTAATTAAAACAGTGACTAACAAGTAACCCATCAAAAAATTCTATTTCGTTTTTCGCTCATCCCTATTTATTAAAGGAATTAATATTTGAAGAAAGAAAAAAAAAAAAAAAAACTGTATTAACATCGAGTGTCATCCACTACAAGTTTAAAAAAATGTATTTGAACTTGAGTGGATGAATAAAAAGTATTTTATCAACGATTAAAAATTTGAGCAAGATTAGGAAGATTGTGAACTTATAGTAGGAATAAACAGAAAAGATTCTGTAAGTAATTATGTAAACAGATGATTTTCCAGTTCATTTTGTAATTTTTATTGTTTACAGTTTTGTCTTTGAATATAAAAAGATATTTAGATTATTTTACAATAATAGTTTGTATCGCCTAATTTGAACTAATGTCGTGTCCTAAAGTTTGAAGGAAATTATGCAGCAATTGAACTAATAGTTTTTAGCTCTGGTATTCATTAAAAATAAAAGGTTTCTTTGCAATTTTCAAACTTTTGTCACATACATACCAACACTTTATGTATACCAATTTCTACTATAACCGGTCAAATGACCGGACTTTGTTTTTTTGATTTAATGTATGAAATATGGATGTTAGGAAGGAAATAAACTAATCTTTATTATAATTAAACAAAATTGTATATTGCCAATTTTTATGTATTACAAACACAAAGAATAAAAATTTGTAATGCTCAGTGCATTTTTTTCATATACAGGGTGTTTCCATTGTACATTTTCCGCAAACATATTTCTTCTAATTTTTATTATTTCTATAATTCTTATAATTATAAGAATTATAATACTTATAATTATTCTTCTAATTAATATTATTTCTTCTAAGAACCTGTTCTGCCTTGATTGTTTCGACATTTTCTAGGTAAAAACTAACAGTTAGTTAGAAAGGAAGTAAAGCTATCAAAATAAAATATAAGCTACTTATCAAAACATTTAGTTTTTGTCACATTTTCTGGCACAAAAATGCCAATCTGAAATTTTAGGTACTTTCTTGAAATTTGAATTCACAGTTATTCTGATTGAACTCACTACGCAACAGTCTTTGCAGAAACTCATCGATGCAGCAATTGCATCGATGCATTGCAATTGCAGAAACGCATCGATGCGGCACAACCGGTCAAATGACCGGTTGTGGTAGTAATAGGTATACGACAAGTATTATTCGAAACAAACAAAATATTAAAAAAGAAAATAATAATAGAATATTAACTGTATATAAATGTTAGAAAAAGTCAGGAAGTCAAATGTGCAAAAACGATAAGATGATAAGCGCAAAAGTTCTTAAACGGTCATTTGACTGGTTATGGTATGTTTAGTGTTAAAACAAATTATTTCACATAAATAGATTGTGTCGTTTAATTCAAACTGTGTGTGAACGAAATAACTAATACTGTTAAAGGTTTACTTACCCCGGAAGCATCCTTTGCTGCTTACACTCTTTTATGAAGAGAGACGTCCTCTGTTGTTAACCTTGTGTTTTATTTGTTTGTTTTCCGCGTTATTTTGAGCTCTTTCTCCCTCAAAAACCTCTTCAACTCTGAAGTAAACAAAGGAAGTATTTGTGCTCTGAAAAGGCAGGGACATTTTGGAAAAAAGCTAGAGAATTTTTCATTTCGAGAATTGAAGAAAAGATCAACTTTTTTTCTATTTACATAATTTGAAATCTTTATTTTTTTAAGTGTGGTGAAACCTGCGTATGTTGACCGCATGCAGTGCATGGTTTCAGTGGTCAAATTAAACATAGACAGTTGGTCAACCTGTAGACGGGCAAGTTTTATTTTTATTTCATTTTATTTTGATGTATTTATTCATATTAAACCCCGACTTTTTATTTTCGAAATAAAAATTTTTTTGAATTTCTGAAAAAAATATGATTTTTTTTTCTATTTACATAATTTTAAATCTTTATTTTTTTAAAGGCGGTGAAACTTGTGTAAGTTGACCACATGCAGTGCATGGTTTTACTGGTCAATGCGAGTTGGTTTCATTAAAAAGGTCCTTCAGGAAGGCAAATTTCTCCCAATACTTGATCCAAGAGTTCCCGTGCCTTCTGTATTGGGTTCAAAAGGACAAGGCTACGGAGTTGAACATTAGTAGTCGTATACCGAAAATTGGGTCAACGGCTGTTCAACGACGGTTATAAAATAATATAAAATTAGTACCTATTGTCAAAATTAGTTAATATCATTGGTATCAATAATAGTAAGGCGATTTTTACACGTTCCCTAAACAAATAAGTATCTTTTCTCCATTAATCTTGTTATTTAGTAAAAAGTTTGTTTTGTTTAAATTATTAACTATTGTCAAAATTAATGAATCATTATTGGTGTCAATAATCGTCCGGCGATTTTTTTTTTTGCATTTCTTCTGGACAAATTAATACTATTTCTCCATTAATTTTGCTTCTCAGTACATTGCTTTTTTTTTTTTTAAGATTTCTATTACAGTTTATTTCAATCGATTTTAATTATTTAGTTTTGTAGGAGCACCTTTTTTAAACTATAAACAAAATAAACTCGTGGCATCAAATAACTTGAGGAATACTAATTTGTTGATATAGTTCGCCTATGCTACTACGTGTACTTCAATTATTGAGTATATGAGACATAATGAATAAAAAATACATAATGTTAAAAATGTTAATGTGCAGTAAATTTCTTTTTTTTAATGAGAGTTATAAACTAGGAAACATCACTGTTATCTTTAAAACACATGATAATAAATAAATAAACAGAATCGTCTGCAGTCTAATTTTTATCAGTTGCTAGTTTTAAACTTAGAGGAGTAATTTAGGTAGAGAGAACCAGTCCCCCATCCCTCGCTGCAAAGAACATCGTCACGTGATTCCTGGACGACTTTTCCTCCAGTAAACCCCAGTCTTTTACTATGTCCCCAGTCTTTTACTATGGAGGTGGATTGATGAGCTGCGTTTTGAACTATAAAATTTTAAAAAAATGGTAGTATACTGCTGTGCATACGGGTGTGACGAAAAATTCATTAAAGGAAGAATTTGTACATTTCACAAATAAGATTTTTATTCTTTTATATTCACTTATAAACATTTATTTCCAATTTTTATGTTAGCACGTCAGGTTATGAAATGAATTTAATTGGTTTTTAACTAGCAAAATAGTTATTATTTTTTTATATTTTTATTTAAATTAATAGATTATAATGTAGTTAACATTTATAAGAATTTTCATTACAATTTAATTTCATATTGATATAAATATTCTGATATTTTTACTCCTTTTTTGATGAGCACGCGCATCGGATTTGGCGCATTTTTCTCACGCCAATGTTTACAAACAAATCGCATTTTATTTTCGCTCTGTAACTTATAATGATGCGTTAAAAAAAATAATTTTTTTTATGATTTCAAGCGAATTTAATTATGTATTTTAGTTGTACAGACTTAAAAAGATATGAAAGTACATTTCATGTAAAAAATAATTTTTTGGATCAAAAATTACGTTTTTAAATAAAATTTATAAGTCGAAGAATGCTTTTTTTATTCTATAGGAAAAATTGTTTGGATATTCATATTTATGTAGGAAGTTTTATATTTATTACTGTACATTTATTATTCAGGAGAATATTCACTAGGTTATTATAGGTTATATTATTAATAATAGGCTCTATTATTAAATAATTGTTATAGGATTGTCAAAGGAGTAGCTATTTATTATTATTATTATATGTATTTTATTTTGATTTCTAGAAATAAAAAGTGAATAATTCTTTTCTTGAACATTAATTAATTTTTTTAATATAAAATTTTAATTAAGTCGAGAACTATCAATATTTCAAACAACAGGTAGATAGTATGTTCTTATATGGAATTTCGTAATACTTTTTTTAAAATAAAATAAAGTGACAAAACCAAACTTTTTTTATTTCAATTTAAATTCTTTTATTATGTTATGTTAACTCACTAAAATTTTAATTGTATACATTGGTTAAAATAAATTATTATCGCATGGCAGGCAAACTAGAATTGTGCAGCATTTAAAAATATTAATATTTATTTTAAACAAAATGTTTTGCTTTTATCAGAAAAATTATGAATAACACTAAAACCATAAAAAAGTTATGTAAAAGATGAATTGCATACCAGTGTATATATATATTAATAAAAAAATTTAAAATTGCCATTTTAGTTGTGCTGTTAATTTTTTTAATTATCATATGTAATCTAAATAAGAAAAATTATGCATTGATTAAAATTAATTATAAAAGGCTTTCATTGTAAAGTATGTATAAATGTTAGGGAAATATGTTTTAAAAACTTAACTAAATATTTTTATAATAAAAATTAAGAGAAAATAAGATAAGTAAAGTATTAACAATTCTTAAAGCAAAGCATTCCCACAATAGCCCGTTGAGTGCCTGAAAGTCATGAAGGTTAAGATAGCACAATTTAATTATCAACAGTCATAATAGTGACAATGTGGTTAGCATTGCGTACCACCCGCCTTTACTTCATGGACAAGCTGACCCATCGATCTGAACCTGAATTAATAATTCTTCTTTGTACTAATAGAAGACACACATTTTCCTTTAAATTACTTTGTTTTTAGTAACAATTTACATAATTATTTAACTCAAATATAAAATTGCTAATTTTTTATTCACACATATTCTGCATTTTAAAAATCAAATACTAAATGTATAGTGTATTATGAGATTTTTTCAAATCATTTCAGTTAATAGTTTCAACTTTAATTTAATTTTTAAAAAAATTGTTACGTATTTTTCAGCATGTTTCTTTATTATTTTATTTGTCTAATAATAATTTTAAAACCACCCAGTATTAATAGTTGACTGTTTATACGTAGATTTCCTAAAGATGAGATAAAACGAAAAGTATGGGAAGTAAATGTCCACAGAGAAGAATTCACAGCATCCAATAATAGTGTGTTATGCTCTAAGCATTTTACTGTGGATTCATTTGATAGACAAAGATTCTTATCTCTTATGACCTTTTGACAAAAATAATTAATACATATAATCATTTGCAATTGTTTCTTTATATTTTACATACTTTCAAATGCATCTTCGATTCAAAAAATCATTATTTTTATTTCATTGTTTGGTAAAATCATGTTTAACTAATATGTTATTAGCTTTTTATGATTAAGCAATTAAAAGCAAATAATTAAATGTAGCGCACATATTATAATGTATTTTTATTAGAAAACTTATTTCTTGCAATCACGAATAAAATTGGGAAAGCATTCAAAATAAAATTTTTAAAAAAAGAGAGGAAATACTTTAGGTACTCTTAAAAATATAACTATACGATGTGACCGCCAGCTATGAATTTTTCGCCAAAAAGGTAACCCCCATCTTTGAACGAGTTTTCCGAGCCCAAACAATAGACTGGCTCTCTCTACCCTAATATCTCCTCTAAGGTTTTAAACCAATGATAAAATTCCACTTTTCAAGTGTCACTCGAACGATTACATTGGATATTTGCAAGTGGCGCCACGCATTGGTCAACCAAAGAAGTTAGACACGCGCGTGACGTCGCTAGCAGGTATTCAATTAAATCCGATCTGAAAATTTATTTAGCGTGATAATAAACCCAAGCCATAAGGCTGTAACATTTAAACGCCAAACTCAACCACGTGATTAGACCCAGCCATCATCATAAATCAGTCCGCATTCCTACATTGGAGTGATGGTGGTTCATGATCGTTCCAGCAATTGATTTCTAAGAAACTATGATGGAAATTTCTGACGGTTCAATATGAACAAACTATCAAAACAAGTTTTAATTCTTATGTTGGACCATCATAAATCAGTCCGAATTCCTACATTGAGGTGATGGTTACTTATGTTAGTTACTATCAAAAAATAGATGGTTTATGATTGAATTATGGATGGTTACCATCAGGATTATGTTGTTCCATCAATGGAAAACCATCAGAGACAGACATTTTTATTATTCTTTCCTACTTTTTCTAGGTCTCTTTATCCTTCCTATGGCTTCATCATCGTGAATCGTATGAGCACAACCAATTTCATTGAATCCATCACAAGTGAGATGCAGTTTCAATTACAATCACCTTATCTCTTGTATAAAAACCGTTCAGGTTAGTTTATTTCACCTCCACTTTCTGCATGGTTTTGGTTAATTATTGTTATTATTAAATTGTGTACTTGTTTCCATGTCATCGCGTATATTGAAATCATAATTTCGACCATTTTCCAATTATCTAGATTAGCGGTTTTTTAGCTATGGAACCCTGGATTTATAAATAAAGTGTATGATGATAGTTGTGAACTTATAAACCAACAGGAGATTACTTTTTTTTTAAATTAATTAATAAGAGGAATACCATTTTATGCATCGTTAATAATCCTGAAGTAGATTTTACAGTTGAATTCACAGTTCTATATCTGAATCTAGTTTAGTGAATTTTTTAGTAACTAAAAAGAACTAAAGGAAAAAATGCTGCAATTTTTTTTATATGTAAAGGCATTGTCCTTATCATAATGTCCTCACCAAAAGTGTTGAATGTCCATGTCTGTCATTTTCTTTGGGACCAAATAAAACCCACCCAACCCATTCATGTTTGAAGAAGTAAAAATACACATGGCTTTCCAAAAGAGTGTTCAGTTGTTTGTGTATCATTTGGAGAAGTCTTCTAAATCACTTGTACAGAGAAAAAAAATTACTGATTACTTAATTTCTGATAGGTAAGTGATTCCATTGTTCCTTTTAATTTAGTTGTTTTTGTGAGCTTTTAAAATATTTATTTGATAATTTCTGCATGTAGAGTACAAATAGATTAAAACTGTCATTAAATGCTACATTTATAATTTTTCTGTGTGAAAAATTCCAATTCAACAAAATAATTTTGGTTAATGTTGAAATTCGTTATATCGGTATAACGAATTTTCGTTATTGTGTAGCGATTGCTTCTGTCCATAGGAATTCGCTAAAACGGGATTTGTATTATTTTGTTTATTTAAGTTCACTTTATTGTTTGCTTTTAAAAAACAATGGGAAATGGGAACAGACTAGTAATATCCTTCGGTCCAGTGACAAAACTTTATTAATTTCTGGCTGGATTATCAGGCCAAACCACGAGAAACACCCCCCCCCACACACACACACACACACCATTATACTTCCACCACCCTAGCAACCGGATGTCCGGATACTTTTAGCCGGAAAGCGTATAAAGGTAAGGATAGTGTGTGTATACATATATATATAATAGCGCATTTGCACCGTTATTAATATGGGAATATTAGTCCAAAAGAAAAGAGTAACGAGGCCATATTCTGCATAAGCTGTTTATTTATTAAAAGATGGTCAAGCAACTGTCTCAGCCCCTCTCCAGCTGGAGGGGGAGAGACACATATCCCGTCAAATCTGATGGAGTTTATTTAGAAAGCATGAAACACAAGAAGCCACGCAAAAATCATCGCTCCTAGGTTTTATACATGGGTAAGAGGGCAGTCATATTGCATTCCTTGTATTCCTACGCCTCATCACAAATCATTTAATACTAATCGAAAATCGTTTAATCCTTCCTTATATGGAAGTGAAAGATCTTAAAATAACTCCTCTTTTGAAACACAACTCTAATTATTATTCATTGGTAAGTTTTCAACCTTGAATTCCCAAAATAGAATATCTGCATTTTATGAAAACGAAAAAGTTTTAATGCTTTTATTGATACAAAAATATTTTTATAATTTTTGTAACACATATATATATATTACAGTTCTGGCAGTTTTTATTTTTGAGAAATGGTGAAACAGTGCCAGATCTTTGCAATAAATACTTGTTTTGATTCCTTTTTATCTACTACCGGAACTTACTCTCAAAATTGCCCCATTAATAACATTCCTCTAACTATTTTATTTTTTGTTGTGTATTTATAGGGGATATTATCGGTTCTTGGTTTTATGAACACAATGATCTTCAAAGAATTTCTAAAAGAATACAAACGTAAGTTTTTTTTTATGAATAAATAAATAATCCCAATGAAATGACGGGGATGGATTGATTAAAAACTTCATTGGCTTAAAATAAAATTATAAAGAGTGTAATAAACGTCCAAATATTTCAAGAGCTCCAAATTAGGTGTTCATTTTCAAGATTTGAACTCGAGCTAGTCTTGAAAATGGTTGCCACAATTTTATTACCCTCTTCATAGTTTTTTTAAGCCAATGAAGTTTTTAATCAACTTTTTTTTATTTTTTCCAATCCTCTTTTCCAGTAAGAATTCCACAGTGTTTGTATGTCATTAGATCAAAAATTATTTGGGTAGTACGTTTTTTATTTTTCACATATTTAACATCCTAAGAAATGTTCAAGCTAATTAAGGGAAAATTTTATGAGGTAAAATAATCATTATTTTGAGAAAACAACACAAGTGAAAATGAGTGAGTTATTGTTTCGTTTCTGTGGGTGTTTGTTATCATAAGATATTGTTTATTTTATGCATTCAAAAATAATCTGATAAATTTTTTTTTTCTTTTCAGAATCATTCTAAAGCATCATCCACCCCCAAAACGGCGTGCATCTGAAAGTGAGACACAGGACATCCTCACTCTTTTGTGTGAAGCCCATGAGGAATACTTAGTAAGATTTATTCTTAAAGATTCTGTTGTGGTGTAACTACCACTACATATAAGACACATTAACTCCATTCTATCTTCAGATACTTTTAGATAGATAAAGGTTTTGAAATCCTCTCCCCACATTGGTGACCTTTTGTTAAGTGATGTATACACGCCTATCTTGACAGCCTATCCCCCACTTCGATATAAACATGCCAATTTCGATGAATGGTACATATTGAACAGTAGGCTTGCTATTTCTGAACGGGACATTGTTTTCCTCCCACTGCAGTCTCGATCACACACTAGACTGCTAATAGCAACACAGGAGCGACCACGTTCACAACCTTGAACTTAATACAGCTCTTCCGGTCTTTCGCAAAATGACAATGAATCAACTAGTGATATCCATTCATCGAATTCTATCCTAAATAAAGTGTAGTGTAACTACTACTACAATAATCTAGTATGTAAGACGTGTGAACTTAATACAGCGCTCAAAATCCGGTGATCTTAATACAGCTCTCCCTGTCTTTCGCAAAATTGCTATAAATCAACTAGTGATATCCATTTGTCAAAATCTATCCTAGATAAAATGTAGTGTAACTACCACTACAATAATCTAGTATGTAAGATGTGTTAACTCGATCTTGAAATATCTTTAGATAGATGAAGGTTTACACTGATGATAACTCCTCTCTGTCCTAGCTAAATGTGTGGTTAAAATTTTATATGTCTAAAAAATGACTCATAGCTTACTTAGGCTCTTCTCACCGTTTAAGACAATCAGCCTGCTCCCCTGTCTTTGACTTCTCCTTTAAATTTTGTTCTCTTAAAATCTGTCTGCATTTGTCTCTGTCAAATCATTCCTGGTCTTCCCCTTTTTCCTTTTGTCATCAGGAGCCCAGGAGAAAAAAAAAAAAAAAAAAAACATGCATTGTTTTTTCTCTTGACATTCTAAGACCATATCCCAACCATTTCCACCTTCTCAAAAAAGAAGGCACAATTTAAATTCGGAGAGAGTGGTAAAAAGAATCATAAGAATGAAAACTTATTATTGAACATGGGGTTTGAAAGCAGTATTAAGAGGGGGAGTAAAATAATGCTGCTTTTCAGTTAACGCAACTGAAACTGAGGCGTGCGTTCTTGTCTCTTTAGTAAACATCATCAGGCATCTTCAAACCACTCAGGGAATTGTTTTTATGTTGTTGCCATCAGTACAATGATGTGCGGTAACTCAACTTAATCGTTACGATCAAGAACTTGAACTCTCACTTTTCATTCGCCAGAACAATCTGAGAACAGAATTCGCTGCACTGATTTATATTCCTCTTCTTTACACTATAATATTTTCGATGTTAATAAATACTAAAATAATGTAAACTCTAAATGATTAGTCTCCTAAACACTACCAGCCACCACAGTGGTGACCCAGACATGACGCGACTTTGACAGAAACGCCTACTTCGATAGATAGTCCACATTGAACAGTTGATTGCTACTTGCGACATTATCCTCCTCCTCGGGCTGTTGCTTCTTAGTCTCGATCACACATAACGTACAACGTATACACGGACTGCAACATTATCCTCCTCGGGCTGTTGCTTCTCAGTCTTGATCACACATAACGTACAACGTATACACTCGACAGCTAAAAGCAACAAAGGAGCGATAACGACCGTGAACTTAATACAGCTCTCATGATCAGTAATAAAAAAGTACAGTGATCTTAATACAGCTCTCCTGGTTTCTCACAAAACAGCGATGCATCAACTAGTGATATCCCGTTCCTCGAACTCTATCACAGATAAAATTCTGGTGGGGGAGTACTGTAGTGTATCTACCACTACAAAAATATAATTCCAATTCACTAGTATATAAGACATGTTAACTCGATTTTATATTGGGGTACCTTTTCCTGGATGAAAGTTGACATGGTCGATAGCTACCATCCCCTCTTATGTTAGCTGGGAGATATTTCAAACAACTTTTGTAATAATTAATCAAATAAATCTTTTTGTAGTAAGCAAGTTTGTAGTATCCTTTGTTGTTGTTATCCTCCACCATGACGTAGAAAGACATGAATTTTTCGCGATTTTCATCCTTTCAATGTGGTTTGTCTTAACTCCATGTTTTGTGATAAGTTTTATTCTATGAATGCCTTTTATCACTTTCTCTGAATTTGTTAATCGAATTTTGGAACATTCTATGTATAACTTTTTCTTTACTATTAATTTCAAGAATTTTCAACTTAGAATTAAGTCTATTTAAATTTTATCTCTTATAAAGATGGTAACTAAAATTGAATCCAGTATAGCTCTCTGTTAAATGATTTTGTTTTCCCACATCGACTAGAGGCTCCTAAACTTGTATTAGCTGCAACCCAAAATTAAGGGTTCCACTTTTTAAAGATTCGTTTTTACCTCTATACTATTTAATGAATATTCATTATTGTATAAAATGTAACAGAAGTTAAGATTTCTGAAATGAGAAATGTTAGTAAAAAGATTATCTGTAAAATAGAATTATGTGAATATTGAGAATCTACATTTCCTTGAATCCTTGGTGGATTCTTTCTCATGGGGTTTGATAAGACCAATGCAGGTAAAAATAAAGTATCAAACAATGACTTGAAAACGTACGAAAAGTAATGGTAATTATTGTAAACTTAAAAAATTTACAATAAATATTTAAAAAAATTTAATAGCAAATAATTTTGTACTTACTGCAACATAAATTGTTAACTTAATTAAATATGTAATAAGTCAAATATTAAATCGAAACATTAATAAATTTTTATATTCTATGTAAGAAATTAGTACTTTTCAATAAACTACACTTCTATTTGAAGTGGAGTTTATCAATTTCCGTATCAACTATTTGTAAAAAATCCAGTATTTTCTGCAGCAGAAAAATTTGGCTGGGGAGGTGGGGAACAATATGTTAGGTTCAAGAAGAAGGATGCACTACCTAACAACTTGTTTGCCCTAATTTAAATGCAAAGAACATGCAAGAGTAAGATTTCACATGCAAGAGTAGTTAATATAGTTCGCTACAGTGTTATAATTAACAATTTCACTATAGTTAATTATAATGGCTCAGGAGTTAAAGCGTTCACCTTCCAATGAGCAACAATTCAGACGAAGGCTGGTCGATATGAATTCCACATTCAGCTTGAACAGACATAGTCCTGACCAGCAGAAAAATTTGGCTGGGGAGGTGGGGAACAACATGTTAGGTTCAAGAAGAAGGATGCACTACCTAACAACTTGTTTGCCCTAATTTAAATGCAAAGAACATGCAAGAGTAAGATTTCACATGCAAGAGTAGTTAATATAGTTCACTATAGTGTTATAATTAACAACTTCACTATAGTTAATTATAATGGCTCAGTAGTTAAAGCGTTCACCTTCCAATGAGCAACAATTCAGACGAAGGCTGGTCGATATGAATTCCACATTCAGCTTGAACAGACATAGTTCTGACGTAAAATATCCTCAGTGGTTAGAGTCCCCTTGCCGTTAGGCTAACCGTGGGAGTTTTTCTTCTCCATGTAATGCAAATGCGAATTAGCTCCATCAAAAAGTCCTCCACAAAGTCCCACAAATTTCTTCCAATACTTGATCCAAGAGTTTCCTTGTCTTCTGGATTGGAACTTTTTAATTTTGAAGGTCAAAACTTTTTTGAATTTCTGTAGAAAATATGATTTTTTATTTTATTTACATAATTTTAAATCTTTATTTTTTTTAAGTGCAGTGGTTTTCCTTTCTATGTGACGCAAATGCGGATTAGTTCCATCAAACATCCTCCACGAAGACAAAATTTCTCCCAAAACTTGATCCAGGAGTCTTCTGAATTGAGTTCAAAATAACAAGGCTACGGAGTTGAACATTAATAGTTCTAAACCCAAAAAATTGGGTTGGCTATTCAACGACGGTTATAAAATAAAATATAGTTAAATATAGTGGGATCGATTGTACTTGAATGAGTGCTGAAAATTATTTCTCAATGTATATTTTTCCAGAACAAGGAGAAGTCTTCTCTCAATAACTTGAATACAAGTGAAAAAAGAATTATTTTTGAAAAGTCATCGCTTGAAGTGGGGAGCCAAAGATGTTCTGGATCCAAATGTGTTTCGTCTGACTCTTTTCTCAAAATCAGGAAAGAAATTTTAAAATCACCAAGTGAGGATACTTGTGATATGTTACCTGCTCAAAAGGTAATTGTCAATTTACTACAACTATAAGGTAAAATAAGTTAGAATATCATTGTACAACAAATCGAGGTTTGCGTTTTTTCTTTATTTAAGAAATAAAAAAAACTTATTTATTTAATATTAGATATAAGTTTTTTTTCTGTAAATTGGATTTTTTTCAATTTTTTTTCTTCCTAAATTTTATATCTTATATCAATTTTAAAATAAAGATTTATTTGTTTAGTTATATAGTTATTAAGTAAATTAACTGAAACTGTAGCTGAATTAATAATTTTAATTAGTTAGTAATGCATTATTATTTTATTTTATATAGATTGTTTTTAAAAAAGATTTTTTTAAGTTTAAAACTATAGTTGATTTCATTTTTTTAAGAGTGTTTTAGCATAAAAAGTTTTTTTTTTTTTAAATTTTGAACTTTTTATTGGGTTATTTATTTTAGTGATGTTTTTTTGTTAGGAATGAGATTGATTTGTAATATATATATATATATATATATATAAACCATTTTTTGGTGGGAAGGTGAATGAGATTTTCAAAATTTTACCTACTGTAAAAGAATCAGAATAATATGAGATTTTGTGCCTATAAATAACTGAATTTATAAATTGTGTGTTTATGACTACAAATGGACTCGAGAAATATTCAAATGGACCAAGGCCATCTTAAAAGCAAGCAGGGACCCTGGGTATAGAAATATTTTGGGCTCATATAACATGTCATAATGTTTAAACTCTAATAAACTTCACATACATCAAATGAAGCACTTTTAAGATATGCAGTAATTTTAGCAAGCTTTTTATTACCCTAAAAACAGAATGAATTCACATAAAATAGTGCTTTTTTAAACTATGCATAATTTTAAAAAAATGAGATGCTAACTAATTGCAATCCTCAAATAATAAAATAATTTTCAAAACCAAGAAGTTAATTAAAATAAAATTTAAAAAAACATAAGGGTTTAATGAATAAAAAAAATCAAAAGGTATGAATTATTTCGTGACACGATTAAAGTCAGTTATTAAAATACCTTTCAATGCACATTAGACATAAACAAAATAAAAGTTGCTCTCCCATATGTCATTCTAAACTCTTTCAATTATTACTTTATTCAACTAATTATAAATATTAAACAGAGTTGATGGTGGTCAAGCAGAAGAATTAGTTGACTACCTAAAAACTACATTTTAACATAGAAAAATAGATTTCGGCTGACTTTTTAATTATTCTTTGTGATAAACTATTCAAATTATGGGTGTTTGCATGATAATCAATCATTATTTATAGAAAAAAAATGCACACTTTTTGCAGGAGAATATATTTATTTGAAAAAATATGTAATGCAATGTTGTTGTTTTTTAATACAATACAATATATAAAAAGTAAGATTCTCTAAGACCCCTGATTGATTGGGGCCATATGTAAGGACAGTACTGAAATGGACTCAAGTGGAAATAGCTTCCCATTGATAACTGCTCCAACCCAACTTTTATTGTTACCTTACATCTATGTAAACAATCATTGTTAATTTTTTTTTTTTTTTGTATTTTCTGAAGTTATCAGCATATGACTGCACTAATCACAATGGGTGGGAAGGATACTTCCCACTGCCTTATAAAGGGTTTTAAAAAAATTCTTTATTTCTACATATGTATGTAACTGAGCAGCTATTATTATTCATTATAAATGGCTTTTATTATAGTTTAAGAATTAGTTGATACATACCAACTTTTTATCTTTTATTTCTTTTGAAGGACATCTATCTTTCTGAAGTAAACGAAGAAACTTCACATTCACCATTATTAGGTAATTTATTTTACAGTTTTATTTCTAAATTAAAGTAACAGTAATACCTCTTTTAATGAAACACTCTCTATTTAAAGGATAATTCTGTTGGCTAATTCTGTATGTGTCTGCCTTTTAATGAAAGATATTATCACTATTTGTGCTCTTTTATGTTATTTAGCTTGCAATCAATTCTTTCTTTATTTGGATAGTTATGAGAGTCTATAGTTTACTGACCCAGCCATAAGTTCTCTGTGCTTTAGTATATTGTTGGCGATAGTGATTGCAATACCTGCAAAATTTGATTTATGAATTATTGACTAACTGAACATATAGATCCTCTCTACTACTTATAGGAATTTTTTTTTTTATCAGAATGTTGAAAAAACATTTAAAATACTCTTCATATATCAAAGTGGTTGTTTCCCTATACCAAATTTTTTAGAAGTTTATCTTTTCAGTTTTGGATTAATTAAGATCGAACCTTCTCAGCCGTAAAAGCAAAGCTAAAACTCAATAAGACATTCATTCTTCCTGAACTGCTTTATGAAAAGCGAAACTTGGGCCCGAAATTCGGATCTATAGCGGTCACTGGACACCTTTGAAAGAAAGATCCTCAGGGCCATCTTTGGTGCAATTCAAGAAAGGTTATCCTGGCGAACCAGATGTAACTTCAACCTCTACCAACTCTATAAGTAGCCCCAAATTACACATATAATCCAGAGTAATCCGCTGAGATAACTGGGGGCCATCTATGAGAATTGTCACCTTTAAGAACCACGACGGGTCACTTCCTAGAGATAGACCCCTACTAGACGGTTCAATGACATCGAAAATGACCTGAAAGATTAGAAATTGGAAGGGAATTGCCCTGGATAGGAGGCTCTGGCATTTGTCAGCTGCTGAGGCAGCCAAGGCCTGCAAGGGGCTGTTGGGATGAATATCTTTTCGGAGAAAGGAGAATATCTTTTTTATTTTTGTCATTTTTAAAGAAGAGACTTGCATTACTCTTTTCAATAAAATGACACATTTAAATTATTCCTGTGTATTAACTTCATTTTTAATTAAAATTATACAGTCTTGAATTTATCTCATAGACTAAAAACTTTGTTATTTAAATAACTGTAAAAATGAAATTAGAGTCCACTATAAGCAAACTACAAATTTCTCAGCTGTTCACTATAAGCGTATGAAATAACAGTAAAACAGTAATTTGAATAATTCTCTAAAAGCGTCCACTACAACAGTTTGTTCACAATATCCAGAGTTCATTATGGCAGGGTTAGACCATTTGGCTTAAATTATTAAAATCATATCTTATGAACATAAATGCAGTGATAAAAATTCATAGTACTATCTGAAAAATATTTGAAAATTATTTATATATTCATGTTTAAAATATAAACAATCATGTTTAAAATATAAGTTACACATTTGTATTGAATACTACAATGAATGTGAGATTGTTTTATTTTCATTAACTGTTACTTTTAATTTCAGAATGTCTAAATTGGCAAGATGTTATGAATAGAAATTTTGATATTCATTTACCAAGTATTAAAGAAGCAATACGATCACATGTTGAAGTAAATATGCTTATTAAGATGCAAGGTGCATATTAAGTAAAGTGAAGCAGGGTCCCCCAGGCAGAGAAATGTTTTGGGCCCCTTTAACATATACTAACGCCTTTAACATAAAGCTAATTAAAATAATTAAATTAAAAAACATAAGGGTATAACAAATAAAAAAATTCAAAGAGTATGAATTATTTCGTCTAACTATTAAAAAGTCAGTTATCTTTCAATGCACATCAGGCATATCCAGTTTAAAAGTTACTGTCCCATAGTACTCTGTAATTCTAAACTCTTTTAATTATTACTTTATTTAACTAATTATAAATACTAAACAGAGTTGATGGAGGTCAAGCCTATCTAGAGACATTAGTTGAGTACCTAAAAACTTCATTTTAACATAGAAAAATAGATTTTGGTTGACTTTTTAAGTCACCCTAGTGATAAACTGTTCAAACTGTGGTCGTCTGCATGATAAGTAATCACTATTAGTAGAAAAAATGCACACTTTTTACATGAGAAGACTTAAACTTAGAGGTTGGGCTGCTCTAACGAGCAGGGCACATCGACCAAAGGTCTATTGTACCCAAACCCTAAATCTTGATTAGAAAGAAAGCCCTATGGCTGAAATAAAATTCAGCAAGCACCTTACAGGAACATCTTGCAGTTCCCAGGTTTTGACGCAATGTTGCCCTAAATGCTCAATTCTTCGAGCAGAATAGACCTCACAATCACAAAGTATATGTCGTGATGTCTCTTCAAGAGGACAACCCCGACAAAGAGAATTGGATTCAATTCCCGTTATGTATAGGTGTCTCCTGAGGATACAGTGACCAGTGAGAAGACCTATGATCTTCCTTAAACTATTTCTATTAAGCTTTAAGAGCTCCTTTTGACGTACACTAGGACAGTCACGATTCAGCTTCTTAGCTTGTCTCTGACCGTCAGCAGTGCGCCATTGCTCATGGGCAATCTTGCTGTAGAGCTTGAAAATGGATGCCCTAAAAGAGGTGGGAGAAATTCCCAGTGCAGGTTCAGGGCCCCAGAAAATAGCATTAGAGCCAGCCCGTGCTTTTACATGAGAATATATTTAATTAAAAAATTATAAAATGCAATGTTGTTTACTCTTAGTTTTTTTTAAATACAATTTATAAAAAATAAGATTCTCAATTATGCATACCCAGAATTTAAAATAAATCAATTAATATGTTGGTTCAATAAATCTATTATTATTAATTTGGTTAGTTTAATTCTAGCATTCTACGGGGTAAATCAAAGAAATTTCTTTTTTAAAATCATCTCTAAAATTTTTCTAAATAAAAATTATGACAATGAAGTGAAAACACCTCAAAGAATAAAAAGTAAAGAAATTCTTTTCTGTTACTCGATAAAAGTGCTTTACTGTGTAGGGATTTATTTCATATTCGTATAAGATTGAGATGAAATTTAAATAACATCAAGTTTTTATGTATAATTTTTCACTACATTTATATTCATTCACTACATTTTTAAATTTATTCTAATTTGGCTACATTTATATTGGATTTTGCTGAATTCTTGTAATAATAAATTTTCTGAGTGCATTCAGGTCAAAGATAAATTTGGATTTTTTATTGACGCCATAAATTCTGATGTCAGGATTTTATGCCAAAAGTATATTTCATTTTTTATCAAGAATTTTATTATACTTTTTTTTCTTTATATATTTATTTTGAATACCTGTTCTAAAAATACACTTAAGCGTGTGGATTACAGAATTTCTTGTCTCTATAAATTATAAATATTTTACAAATATATATTTCGCTGTGCAATGTGCAAAAATTTTTTTTAATTATTTGTGCATATAGCATGCAATCTTAATATTTTGAGGAATAGATATAGTACAGTCGAACTCGTTTATAATGAGCTCGGATTTACCGAGGAAAACGAGAATATTTGGTTGGATCAATGTTAAGTCTATAAAACAGAAGTTGCTTTTGCTTTTAACGAGCAAGACCCAGTTTTAGCGAGCATTATTTTTCTGTCTTGCAATCTTTTTTCTTATCTTTCTAGTTTTATTTTTTTTCCAAATGATAAGAAATGCGCGCGAAATCAAAATTTTTTTTATGGGAGTTGGATGACGGTGCTAAAAATGTCGAAATCTGCAAAAGGTATGGATTGTCTTCATCTACTGTTTCCGCACTGCTAAAAACAAAGGCAAGTTAATGGATGCATACGACCAAAATAAAACAGACTGTAAACGACTGAAGAAGTGTCCGAAAAAGGATTTGGACGAAGCGTTTTTTAAATGGATGAAGGTGCAACGTAGTGCTGATTTACCTGTGAGTGAACCTATTCTAAAAGTGCAAGCGGAAAAATTTGCTGAACAATTTGGATATTCTGAGTTTGTGTGTTCGAATGGATGGATTGATTGTTTTAAAGTTAGACATGGCATAACTTTTTGAAAAATATGCGGTGAAGCAAAGTCCGCAAAAATTGCGGACATTGCAAAATGGTTGAGTGAAAAGGTTGTTTCTTTCCTTTAAGACTGTAGCACAACTAGAAATTTTTTGGTGGTTGGGGGGGGGGTTAGTTGTAAACTCAATCATCTGACCTCCCAAGCCCCCCTCCCTATTCTGGTTGCACGCCTGCCTTAAGGACCCGTTTATTACGAGCACTCGGATTTAACGAGTACATGTTACGGTCCCTTTGTGCTCGTCATAAACGAGTTCGACTGTATGTGCTAAGCATTGGTACCACTTTAAAAAAATTTAAAGACTGAACCTATTTTTTGACTAATTAACACGATCTAGCGTTTACCAGATTTTTCAGAAACTTGTAGCTCTCTGATTTCAAAATGTATCTTTCCATTATAATGGCACTTATAATAAATCAATGATTTATTTTTTCACAGCAAACAAGATAAAAAAATAATAGTCAACCTTGTAGATCTTTTTAGACCAATCACTGGATAATAAACCACTCATTTTCTCATGAAGCTATTTAGAAGTCTTTTTTTTTTTTTATTTTTTACTTCATCATTATTTATTTCTTGTCCCATCTCCGCAATTTTTTAAAAAAAATAATAATCTTAACTTTGGTAAACATTTCAAAATGTTAGGTGTAAATGAGAACTCCATCAATCCCAGTCTTTTAATGCGGTGAGACATCAATACTAGATCAGTTTGCAATAATTATGAAAAATAGAAACGTTTTCATTAAAATGTAATATTTGTATAAAATTAAATTTTCAAGGAAATAAGGACATTTTAATTTAAATAGCAATGCTTGGGAACTAAATACTGGGGGTCGCGCGTTCGACTGACCACTTGACCGGAACATCTGCTCCTGCACCCCAAGGTCAAGAAAACTGAGATGGGCACAGTAGGCCTTGGCCCACTATGGGCTGTCGTACCGCTGAGTTTAGTTTAATTTAAAGAACAAATGGAAAAGAGATATTAATTTAGTCTCATGATTTTTCTAAAGACTGATTTTAGTCCCCTTCCTCAGGACTGAAGAGTGGCACCCATGATGCTAAATAATTAAAGATGGCATTTTAATTTATGTATCCTGATTTAAAAAAAATTAATTCTGAATAATCTTTTTTTTTACTCTCAAAATATGGGTAGAGTGTCCATAAAATATGGAACACTAAACTAAATGATCGACTTGTTCACCATAAAGTGTAAAATTTAGTATTTTTGCTTAATCCATTTCAAATTAATAATTTTTGTTCATAATCTTTAATTTTTATTATTAATTTTTAAATTATATTAATTTTTATTATTTATTATCTATATAATTCTAAATTATTAATTTTTATTCTTAATTACTAATTCTTTAAATTAATAATTGTTATTTATGATCTTTTACAGGGGAATACGAAATTCATTTTCAAGATTCATGAAGCTTACGTGTCTAGTCTAAAAACATATTTTACATCATAAAGATTATTTACTTCTTTTTATTTTAAATGTGATATTTACCTTATATTGTGTGATATTATCCTACACTAATTGAAGAGACACTTTCAGTTTTTGAAATGATTTTAAATTTTTTAGGAAATACTTATATTTTATTACTTTACTAAGTCACGTGATTTCTCGTGCTCATCAATAAAGTATAAAACTTTCAGAGATTACAAAAAAAAAAATAATAATAATAATAATAATAAATAAAGTGTTTTTGATCACCCTATTTCAGAAAATATAGCAATAAACTGGTAATGATTACTTTCGTTATGCAATAATTGTATAAAACTTTGACCTAGCTTAAGTATTTCAGGAATTATAGATTTTTTTTTTGGTAAAACTTTAAAAATATTCAATAAAATTAAACAAAACTTTTAGAGGCTTTTAAATGCAAAATTTAAATTTATAATTTGAAAAAATTTATTGTGCTTGATATAAGCATTTAAAGTAGTTATTTTATACCGCGGAGAAAAAATTAAGTAAAAAAACTTTTTTTCATAATTTTGTAAGGAATTGTATTTGAATGTTAAAAAAGTCAGATTTGAATATCTTGAAAATTTAAAAAATTCTTAGTTGTTTTTGGATCTTTTCAAAGAAAGATCTGAATAAAAAGGGGCTTTTTCAGAATTTTCATTTTGTACTATTGAACAAAATTTATTAAAAATTACTCAGATAATAAAAGGGTTCATTCCTCATAAAATTAAGTTTTTTCTTATACAATCACATTCTGATACATGGGCAATTATTATGTCATTTGTTATTAAATTTTGTTTCATGATACAAAATTAAATTTGTGAAAAAACCTTTACCATTTAGAGCTTCCTTTCAAAAATTGCAAAAACTACTTAAAAAAAGTACTATTTTTTTTAAGTTTTCAAAATATTCAAATAAAATTCTCTCATTAGTTACCAAATACAATTCACTGCAAAATTATGAAATTTTTTTTGCATGTTTTCTTACATACACAGCTTGAAAGAACTACTTTAAATGTTCAAATCTTGTGCAATTTTAATGAATTTTTTTCAAATGATAAATTTGTTATTTATGAAAATTGTTCCAAAAATTTTATTTAACTTTATTGAATATTTTTAAAGTTATAGCAAAAAATTGTGAGATAAAAAAAAAATAGATATGTATAAAAATGTTTGTTCATATCTCCATAAATATTCAAGCTGGGCTTACAAAATTGTATGCAATTATTGCATTTATATGCAATAATTGCATAAAAGTTTGACACAAGATGTGAGCAATAATTGCTTGTAACTTAGATATGAAGGAGATAGATTCCAACTGTTTTAATTCACACATTTTATTTAGTCTACCCTACCTGCTAACAAGAAAATTCAGTTGAAACAGTTCAGCTTCATGGTTCATAAACGTCTTACTTGTATCAGTTAATTTAGTTAATAATAACACCAAATTAACTGATACAAGTAAGATATGAACTGGTTCGACTGAATCTTCTTATTAACAGATAGGCTAAGTAAAATGTTTGAATTAAAACAGTTGGAAGCTATCTCCTACATATCTAAGTAAGAAAAAGTTTTCAAAAAAAAAAAAATTCTTAATACAGTTGAATCTTGTTTTAGTGAATTCCAGCGACCAAAGCATTTGCTACAAAATTATAAAGATACGTTTTGCTGATATTACGAATTTTAACATAAACCAAAATTATTTTATTACCTTGGAATTTGACTGTCTGAAAGGCTAAATATTGTCTATCTGTGTATATGGCCTTCTGTTGTATTGCTCAATATTTTAGTATTAATAAAAAAATTTTATATGTTCAAGTTTTTCTTTTTTAAAATTAAAACTAATGAAGTGTCATTTATATGCAAGAAAACAGAACTAATTTTGACACATTCAAGGTACCAGAACTCCCCCTATTTTATTACAAGATTTAAAGGATTTTTTTCTTTTCCTTGCTTGCAGCTATACTTTTGTAAAATTGAGGTGTGTAGATTCAATCATGCAGCTATACTTTTGCAAGTCATAAAAACTCATAAATTTGATAAAGCTATACTAAATCACATAAAACTAAAATCATAAAATGATAGGAACAACATTATAAACACAGCTGCTTAAACACAACGGTTGGTAGAAGAGAAGTGCACAAGTTCCTTAGCCGCTTTCCCCAAGTATTGCAAATATTTATTATCCCGAGTGAACTCGGGCACAGCAGAATACGTCAATGCCTTTTGTTTTATCACGTTTTTACGAAGCCGGAAGGAAAACAAAAAATAATGATAATCTGCTGTGATTGGAAGTTTGCCAATTTTTGTTTGGGAGTTTTGCTGTTTGTGGGACTGCAGACTTGTTTTATGCAAATCTATATATGATGGTTGCTGAATTTATATTGAAAAAAAAATATGGCGTTCACGAGTGAAAGTAACATAGAAAATTTTTCAGATTATGAAGATTTGAACATATACAAAGACTAATATTTAACTTTTTCATTTGCCCCAGATAATTTGGGATAGTAAACTGATGGTAAATTAAATTTTTTTTACACATAAAAAAATTAAAATTTAAACTTAGAACTTGTGTATTATGTTTTGTTTTAGTTCCTTGTATTTATTAATAAAATAAAAAAATATGATTTTTTTAATATTTTAAAAAAAATTGGTAAAGAAAGTGGTTAACTACAATCCTGACGTTCTATATATTTGGATATTAAAGAAACAAAGGATTTAAATATTTTTCCTTATTAATAATGTATTTTAATAACTGGGATCAATCATGCTTCTAACTATATACTAAACTGTAGAAATTGTTATAGTGTCGTCTATTTATTTGGTATTTATTCACCCAAAATTGCATACTGTAGGAAGCACCTTTCTTTAGAGTTTATGGGGATTAATTTCTTAACATGTTATTGTAATAATCTTTTATTAACTAAAACAATTAAAAATGTACATTTTACACTAAATCTGCTAATTTAAACTTTTTTCCCTGAGGAAATGGTACAACATGAAAAAACCTCTTGTATATAACTGGAGCCACTTTGTTGGAATAATATTTTTGTGCATGCAGAGTTTCTGATATAGGATTAATTTCTTCACACGTCATCATAACTCTACCTTCTGTCATTGCATATAGGTTGTTTTTCTCATCAATACCCACCTAGAAACAACCAACAATTAGAATGATGTTGGAATTGTTTAATAATAATAAAAAACAATGTATATCTAAGTAACAATCGCCAACTTGGCGAAATTTTAAAAAGTCGCCAAGGGGTGGGCTATTCTAGGATTTTAAACAGGGTTGGGGTTTTGGACAGGACACATGGGTTTTACTGTCTTAAACCATCCTAATCTGACTAAAACTGTCTTAAAGTGTTTAAAACCTAGAACATAGGTAAAAGGTAAAAATTCTATAGGTGTAACCACTGTACACATACTGATAAATATTTGATACCTTTCATACAATTTATTTTAACTTATTAAGGGAAAATAAAATAAGAGGAAAAGATTAATAACTTTTAAAGTTCCACAATTCGATGAACAATAAAAGTGAATACTTAATTCTTTAAATATGAATATATATGCTTTTAATCCTGATAAATTATGTTTTTGCATAAGGATAAATAATGCAATATTAAAAACAATAAACTTTTTAAATAAAACAAAAACTTGTCTTCATTTTGTTTCTTGTTCAACAGTTAACCTTCTATTTTTAAATTTTTTTTAATTGTGACATAATTTGAATAAAAGGGTTTTGGACAGGATGGTTTAAACTGGGGATTAATCCATCCCCAGTTTAATATTTGATAATTGATTGGTAAAAAATGGGTGCATACTAGTAATGGAACTGTTGCCTAGTAACTAATACTCGGTATAAGTCTGCGCTATTTTCACTTAAAGAATATATATTTGAGTTAAAAAACGTATATAATACTGATAAAATTATAATTTTAATAGAGTTGCAATATTTGTTTCCGTTCTAAAATATTGCAAAATTGGCACCAATCAAAATGCTCAAAAACTGGTTGGCGATGGGAAATAAAAATAGGAGAAAACTATTGTGTCATTTCCAAAGGGGATATTTAACTAAAATCGCCAAAGTGCCATAGATTTTAAACTTACACATTTTTTAAAAATAAACATGTATATGTTTGCTTTTGTGTGGCTATGAGTTATACCTTTCTGTGGCAGAATAATCGCCAAATCTTGGCAACTTTCGGGCAGAGAAACTAAAAACAACAACAAAGAAAGGGAACAACTTGAAAGGTATAACTCATAAACACCCCCGGGCAAATATCTACATGTTTTTTTCCTTCTGTTTTAAAAAAAATTTCAAGTTTCACTATATGGCACCTTGGCGATTGTAGTTGGCGCTACAGATCACGATGCGAAAAGACACCTATACAGAAATATCAGAACCTTCATTTCGAAATGAAATTCAAAAAATAATTAGTCATAGCTTACATTTAATCCAGGATGGAAGTTTAGAAAGAATTGTTTTACAATTTTTTCACCACGCCTTACACAATTTCCATCCAATCTTTTAACACCAGGAGGCTTACGCTTCTGACGACGGTTTTGGGTTACACCTTTGGCAATACCTCGCTCAAAAGATAAAAAAGGAGAACCTACAAATAAAAGTATTTAGTAAACTCGCATGAAATAAAGATTTGCATCATTGTCAGAACAAAATATAAGTAACAAACCTGGTTTTAATAAGCTGGTGAGCGAAAATAATGGCATAGAGAAAAAACTATTTTTTAATTGAAAAAAATTCATCACTCAAGAATTGTTTAATAATTTCGGCTAAGAAAACTTATTTCACTTTATATTTAAATGAAACCCACTTAGGCTACTTATTTCTGCCTAAGCTAATTTTACATTCTGGTAAGAAAATTTGTTAAAACAGAAGTAAACGTTTGGAAGACTATATCGTTGAATTTCATGGAAAATAGGAATGCAAGAAAAAAATGAATAATACTTTGTTTTTTGCCAACACTTAATGAAAGGTAACCATTTTAATGATTAAAAAGATAATGGCTAAGTACATCTTTTTTCCAGATTCCTAATTTCTATAAAATTACGGCACTAGAAATTTAGCTTTTTGTCAAGTAGAAACAAACAGTCCAAAGCTTCTGAAAATCGTAAAATCTAATAAATAAACAAATTTGAACAAGTTAGGCAGTGAAAATTTTACTAATTAATTTTGAGATTTTTTCGATGTTATTTATTTGAAATTTATTAATTAATAGTGTGTAACTAAAAAATGGATTTGGAAAAAAAGTAAAGTAATCTTTTTAAGCATTATTCGGTATTTATTAAACAGAAATTGTTTCAAATACTCACCTTACTTATTTTCATTTTTACAGTATAATAGATCTTTTATTAAAAAACCCGGATGGTGTTACAAATAAAATGTTGCAGACGGAACTGTCGTCTATTGGTGTGGCGCAATTAGTAGAAGTTTTGAATAACCTAACTGCTGCTGTAAGTAAAGTTTGTTTAAATGTTTCGAATTGTCTACTTTTCTTATTGAACCTTTTGTACCTGGAAAGATTTTAGTGTTCTTACTTGCGCTGGCAAGTTCCAGTGGTAATCAGGCTATAATTGGCTAAACTGGATTCAGTTTTCTATTATTTCTTAAGCTAAAACTAACTTTTAAATTATTGCTATTGAGTGTGGAAGAAATTATTGCTTAAAAATTTGTTATAGACGAAAATGACTTGTCAACAAAATAAAATTAGTCTTATATTCTCTCTAACTCTGAATTTCTTTAAAGAAATTTCAGAACTGATTCTGAATCATGTAACGAAAAGATAAATATCTTTTCGTTCTAAAAAACAAAGCACATTCTAGATCAATGGTCATATGTTTTTTTTTATTCAGTAAAAGTTTTTTTATTCAGCGAATGAGTTATTTAATGTGTTGGCTTTCTTAAGAAATTATACGATTTAAAAATAATGAAAAGAAGAAATTATATTAAAGAAACAATGAGAATTAAATTATTATAAACAATAAATTGCAAAATAAAATTAAAAAAGACATTTAAAATTATGAAAAAGATATGTTAAAAAAATTACATTAGTATTTCCGATCAGATATTCAAACAAAATAACTGAAATCAATAATAAGAAAATAAGCTTCCCTGATAATTATACTCTACATTTATTACAGCTCTTATTCATTTTCATTTCAATAAAAATTATAATTCATTTATTTTATTCTTCAAAAAATATTTTTCATATAGTAAATGCCATTGCATAAAACTACAATATGCTATTGCATCCAAAACATTTTATTTTAACATTCTTAAAATCTTTCTTATTATTTAGGACAAAATACAGATTTTTCATAAAGGGAAACAGTTGGTCTATAAAATGAAAGACAGTGTTGCTAAGTAAGTAAAACATAATCTATAAGCTTACAAAAATTCTTTGTTATATTTTTAAATATTGATTTACTATAGCTATTGCCTATTAAGTTATTCATAGCCCGCTCGATTGTATTGAAATATGATGATTTGAATAAAATATCTCACTTAAAATTCATATGTTTTTTAATTTTGAAATAAATTTTTGTATAATTTTTTAAATAAAAGATTAAAAAAATAGTATTTTACCTTATTTACCCTTTTATTTTATTCAACAGCCAGTTTCAAACACTCAAAAACAAATAATGAAAAGAAAATCATATTCCTGATATTTATATTACATTAACCTTGTTTCATATGAACAAATGAGTTGATAAAAGAAAGAATATTATGGGCAAAATAAATGTAACTCTACTTAAAATTCTTATACATAATTGTTATTATATGTTCTAAAAATTTTTCAGATCTTGTAGAAGTGCAGATATTGAAGAAAAAGTTATTTACCAATTAACAGAAAGAGCGGGTAATAAAGGTAAATTTCTGTGTAGCATTTTATTTTATTTATTATTGAGTTAAACATTAGTAGTCATAAACCCAAAAAATTGGATCTGCTGTTCAACGACGCTTTTAAAAATTCAGCCAGTAAAAACAAATATATAAAGAAAGTAAATTAAATCACAAAATTCAGAAAAAACTATCAATATCAAGAATTAATTCAATACAAAAAACCCAATCAAGTTAAATTTTAACTCTATCATTATCAAACAACTCAAAAATGTATGTAACAGACTTAAGAATTTCTATGTGTGTATCCGCACACCAGAGATGGGCATTTGTCATTCAGAATAATGAATAAAGAATGATGAATAATTATTCAAACTATGAATAAAGATTTATTCATTAGTCAGAAATATTTTGAATAAAGAATAAATCATTCTTTATTCAGTATCCTTTATTCATTAGTCAAGAATAACTGAATAATTTCACTGGTCAACAAAAATAGGTACGGAATACTCTGACTACGATTATGACAAATAAAGCGTTAATCCTTTTCAAGTATATTTATATAATAGTTGAGGAAATTTACTTTTGTCTTATGCATACTTTGCATACTATAATGCATACTTTTATGCATATAAAGTATGCATATAATGTATGCATATAATACTTTTATGCATAAAAGTATGCATATAATGCATACTTTTGAGAAATGGTTACATGGCAAAAAAGCATTTAATTTTTTAAGTTAAAATTTTATTTAAAATAAGATTATCGTTTGCTTTCAAAAACTATAAGAAATTGTGTTTTATTGATTTTAGAACAAAATTTTAAAATGAACTTAAGTAACTAAACTGTTATAAACCTACTTTTTAGCACAACTAAGTATGTTACGCTGGAGTAAGTTAAAATAACATAAAAATAAATATTCATACTTGTCTTAGTTTTATAGTTAAATTCCTAAAATAAGACGTTTAAGAGCAAACGATGTTTTGCATCTCGTTGTAGACAAAGACATATCGATTGCATTTTTCGCTGGTTATTCAAAATTTTATTCATAAAAATTAGTCATGACTACTGAGTTTATTCATCAATCATTATTCAAAATTTTTTATATATTTGCATAAGAAATGATGAATAATGACTAAATTTTCATATGAATAATCATTCAGAATAAATTTATTCTGAATAAATTTAGTCATGAATAAAATTTTCGTGAATGATGCCCATCACAGCCGCACACAGCGTGCATGCATATGTCTATGTTAACTTGCTCGGAACAGCGCTATGTTTTCTTCGGTAGACACAACTCAGTTTGAGATTCTAAGTTGTGCAATTGTTAATATTATCAGTTAATCGTTCAATAATATTTGAAATTTTTTACTATGCCAAACTATATTAACAGGCCTGGGGAAGGAATAGTTGCCAGGTTAGGGGGTTGCACTGAACTAGGCCACGATTTAACGTTCTTCGAATCATTCACTCCCTCCTTTTTTAAAGTATTGATTGCTTTAAAAGTATATTTATAGGTAATTTTTTTTAATTATATATTCTTAGAATAACTTTATTTATGGTTGAGTGTATAATCGAAAAACCAATTTTGTGTCAATGGAACCTGGGTGTCAAATGTGCTCTTAATATAATTTGAATTTGCTGATATAAATCTTAATTAAATTTAAGTTTTGAATCCAAATCTTGGCAGATATTTTGTGAAATTAGGACTGTTTATAAACAAGACCAAAAGTTAAATTTTCAAAATAATTACCAAGATCTTAATAAATTTTCTCTTAACAACAAGAAAACATTTTTACATATTTTGTTCTTTAATGTATATTTTTTTTAAATAGCAGGTTTGATAACTTCTTTATTCATCTCATGTATCTAAACGTTTATTATTGTTGTAGTTACCACTGCATGTAGATTTTCATTTACAGGGTATCTGTGCATATGGAAAATCATGAATTTTGGTGTTGAATAAAATTTGTCATGAAATATCATGATTTTAACTATTTTTTATTTAAAATCATGGAAAGTCATGGTTTTATATCACCGAAAAATCTAATTTTAAATTGGTATTCCGCCCCCACCTCAATTTCATGGTGTTCCAAATGTCTGAATTTGTAATTCATCTCATGTATCTAAACGTTTATTATTGTTGTAGTTACCACTGCATGTAGATTTTCATTTACAGGGTATCTGCGCACATGGAAAGTCATGAATTTCAGTGTTGAATAAAATTTGCCATGAAATGTCTTGATTTTAACTACTTTTTTAAAAAAAATGATGGAAAGTCATTGTTTTATGTCACCGAAAAAATCTAATTTTAAAATGGTATTCCGCCCCACCCCAATTTCATGGTGTTCCAAATGTCTGAATTTGTAATAAAATCCCCACTCACAGTCATATTTTATTAAAATATAAAATGTTTTTATCATGTTCTTTAAAAATTATGGTGTTCTTTCAAAAAATTAAAGGAAAAACGTCATTTCTAGAGCAAATTATCTTTTAAACTTCTGTGATTTCAGAATTTTTATTATTATTCATCATTTATTATTTTATCAATTTAAAATTCTAGCTGAAGCAAGCTAGTCATTGGCGAATTTTTTTTAATTCTGAAATGATAACAGAAAAAATCAGAAGTATTTCTTTCCTTTCTGATGAACAAGAAAAGAATCTTTAGAATATAATTCTGCAGAAAAAATAATGATTTGCTTCTGTATTTTTTTAACATATTTTATTGCTTCAACTCTTTCTTTACTCTGTTTTTTAAATTTAAAATCTATAAATATAAAGATGCATGCAGAGTATAATAGTTTTGGTTTTACCTATCATTTCAATTAAGGTTATTATAATGCTTTTTTTTAAATTTGTTGTTGTGTTTTTGACAGAGAAAATAGTAACTTCGTTAAGTTATGAAAATTTTTTAGAATTAGTCATGGATTTGAAAATATAAAATGTAGCAGATACCCTGCATTTAGATATTTATTTTTATTTATAGTTTTTTGTACCGATTGTTTCAATAGTTTTTCCTAAAACTTATTTGATAGCTACAATAATTTAATATTCCTATGATAACTGTCAGGGTGCGTACTGTTTTTAAAAATTGCTTAAAGGTGCTTATTTTTTATTTACATTTTTTAAAAGCCTGTAAAGGTGCTTTTTTTTTATTTGGCGTTTGTAAAAAGTGCTTAAATTTTTGTAGTTTAAAAAGATATATTTTTTTCTTTGCCATATTGATTGTCATTCAAAATTACAAAAAATGCATGATTTTTCACAATTTTCTCTGCAATATTTATCCGAAACTAGTTATTTTATCATAATTATGTAAAACTTTTGAATTTTATTGATTTTATTTTTATAAATTAAGAACTTTAAAAAAAATAATTTTTATCACTGCACAGATCCTAGTTATGAGTGTTTTTTTGGAAAGTGATGAAAGATATTTTTAGAGTGCTTAAAAATTACTTAAATGGTGCTTATTTTTTGTTGAAAAATTTGCCTACGCACCCTGACTGTTCTTTCTTTTATTAATATATATTATATAAGGTCATTTTGAACAATTATTTTTAAGATGGTATTTTTCATAAGCAATTTATCCCAAGTACACTTGTTGCTTTGTCAGGAAAAACTGCCATTGTCAACGATTGTAGGTACAGAGGAGGAATGAAGTAAGAATGAGGCATGAAGGGATATGAATCAATGGATGGGTGAAGAGGTGTATTAATACGAGTCAGCAATAAATAGTGACTAGAATTCATTGAAGGGTATTTGAGTGGATAGTCGTATCAGTTTATAAATGTTATTTAACTTATAACTTATTAACTTATGTTAACTTATTATAATGTTTATTTACTTATAAATTGTTTTCAGCAGTAAACTCCAACAATTTTTTTATTTTTTAAAATAATTTTTTATAAAATTACAACATCTGAAATTCAAAATACAACAATATGTATATCGAAAATGAAACCACAAAAAAAAAACAATTATTTATAATAAATATTAATACTAGAATACTTGAAGTGATAATCTTATTAATTAAACCATTTTCTTCTTTTTTATACCTTGAATGTTATTATCTTCTTTTTTAACCTAAATTGTCATTTATCTCATTCACGTGTTTATCAAATCAACATTGAGATTTTAAAATTCTCCGATAGAAATATTGTAATTGTGAATATAAAAAGCATTTTTCTACTTTGTTATGACTACACCAATAAGACAATTCAAGAATATTTTAAGAAAATTTGGATTCTGTAAATTCTTAACTGTCCTAAAACCAGTCTTTTGATGAAACTGTTGTGACCATATATTCCAAATTGAGTCTTTGGGTGTCATAAATCAAAATTAGCGAGAGAGAAAATGAAGATAAAGAAGGTTTTTGTAATTATTATTTACTCTAGTTGATTAACATATTTTAGATGAGTTTATAAAGAATGCACCTTTGTACCAACTGTTAGCTCATAGTTTATTTTAAGTTCTTTATTTTGCTTACAGCTCATAATTCCATTAATATTGATACTGATTCACAGGCGAGTAAATAAAACTTATTTTAGGCTTTCTGTAATTCGGAAATAATAGATTCCATATTCTTCTACAATATTTTTGTTTAATTAAATAAGATTTTTTTTTTTAATTAGGCATATGGATAAGAGATTTAAGGCTAGCCAGTAACCTGCCTCAAACACAAGTTAATAAAATTGTGAAAAGTTTAGAAAGTAAAAAGTTAATAAAATCTGTGACTTCTGTAACAGTAAGTAATGCAATTATATTTTTTTATCCATCATAATTCATGTTAACAATACTTTCATTTCTGATTTGTTTATGTAGTTTGATTTGTATTAAGTACTGTTAATAATAACATTAAACAGTAAAGACATTGAATTTTTAAGGTGGCCTAAAACAACAGCATGGTGACTTATTTAATTATGCTCTAACTTTTAAATGTATTTTGTATATGTACAGTGCTCAAAATGAAAAACCGACTGCCCTGAATAACTTTTGATCTAATGTAATCTAAACATACCTCTTTTTTCGACGGATTCGAATTTCTGATCCGGTAGCCGCAATCTGGATTGTATAATAGTTTGGTCAGGAGAGCAGTCCAAGGTTTGGACCCCTTAATGTTAATTCATAGCTGCCAACTCTTCTGGATTTTCCAGTTGACACCTGGATTTTGCCAGTTTCTCCTGGTCTACTGGTTTAATTAAAATCCTCCTGGTTTTTATAAATTTTAGAAAATTCCCTAAAACTGAGTAGGTTCCCTAAAATAAGTTCCCTAAAATAGAATTCTTGTACAGATTACTGCTTGTTAGAATATTTAAATAAGTATTACTAATACATAATGAATCAATACACTCTCCAATGGATTCTCAGCCATTGTGGCTTATGGGGTAATGAAAAGGCTGATAACCTTGCCAAAGAGGCATCTCTATTGGAGCCCCCTGTGTCGCCCACAAATTTGAGAAATGTTAAACAAATTGTGAAACTAAAGCTTCGAAGTCTCCGTTTTTCTTCCAACAGAGAGCAAGCTTCTGGAAAACCTTGGGAGAGCCTTCTGGCATCCTGTCTTCTGGAAAATCTTCTTAGAGCTATCTGTGTTTCATCTTTCCGATTGTTGACGAGGCGCGATTACCTACAGGTGCACTTTTTGACTCACTCTCCTAACTGTACTCTACATACAAATAGGGCCCATATGAATGGTGGGCATCTATGGAACTGCTCTGCCCTCCAGGAAGCCTGTAATTCTTCTAGTTTCAAGATGCCCCCCCCCCCCCGGAGATATTTCTTTGTTATATTGGACTGCAGGACTTCTCATGCTCGAGAGGGCAAATGATGGACATAATTATAAAAAAAAAAACATAATGAAGCGAACCTCATTTATAAAAATCAGCTCAGGACTTTTTCTTTTGTTCTAAAATGTTCCGTTTATTTTTATTCAGTTTTTTATTACTCTCATTTTAAATTGCTTAAGAACAATCTTTTAACTATCTTTGATGAATTAAATGACTATTAATATTCGAAATAATGAGTATACGTGACACATAAGATTTCAAGTATGTTTAATGTCAATCATAACTGGAAAATAGTGCTGTTTTTCTACTTTGATAGCTATAAAAATTTCTAAAATGGTCTATGCGTCAAATTTTTAGTATGTTATGCAACAATTATCATGAAATATCTATAATTTTTTGTAAAATCTACTGGATTTTTTCCTATCCATGTTGGCAACTATGTTAATTTTATTTTTTGCAAAAAAGTTTTTTTACAGTTGACAGTAGGGTTTTGGATGTGACAGTAAAAATCATTGTTTTTTTACGTTGGATGGTGGATATTACTACTGTGACCGAAACTTTGCTGATCCTGTTTTTGACATGCCCTATTTCCACAATTCAATACTGGCATATACAGGGTGTCTCATAAATGATTCGACAAATTTCTAGGGGAATCGGGGCACTTCCTAAGGATTAAGAACCACCTAGGAAACCATGACTGAAAATACCAACTTGCGCTGCTAGGGGCGCTTTCCTTTTATGGACATGTCGTTTGTGTGCCTTTGACTTTCACAATTTTATTTTTCTAAAATATTTTAATTTCATGTTACTATTATTTATTACTTTCGTTGAACAGCTCACCTGATTTTGGGTTTATGACTACCAATGTTCAACTCCATAGACTTGTAATTTTGAACCAAATCCAGAAGACAAGGGAACTCCTAGATCAAATATTGGGAGAAATTTGCCTTTGTGTAGGACTTTTTGATGGAAATAACCCTCACTTGCGCTATGTGGAGAGGAAAGTCACGAAAACTTCCCACAGCTTTTTTGACGGCGAAAGAACTCTAACACATGATATTTTATGTCAGCACTGAGGTTAGTGCAAGCCGGGTTCAGAATTCGTATCGACCAGCTATCTTTATTGTCGGGAGTTCTAAGTCGCCTAATCATTAAATTATGATACAACGGCTAATAGTAACTAGTATTTGAAAGCAGGTTTTCACAATAATTAATAGAAAACAATGACAATAATTGATAGATAAAAGTACCTGATGTTCAGAGCCACACAATTTTACAGTTCTTAATAGGAAAGCGCCCCTAGCGGCATACGATAACATTTACGAAGTGATTTGTGAACAGGTTTAATATTCTAGGAAGTTTTATTATCGTGATTTGTGTTTAAATTTACACATAAATTTACCATTCATAAGAGTTTTGTGTAATTTATAGATTCTAACAGGTTGTGAGCCTAAATTAAATTTAAGAAAATTAATATTACAATATAAATAAAGTGTAATGTTTTAAGTGTTATTCCTTATTTAGCTACATTTGTGTAAAATACTGCTGTTTGTTATTTTTTGGGTAGCATCGTAGCAAGCTTGACGGAACTTCCGATTTAGTTTGTTATTTGTTTCATTGAAATTGAAAGAACACATGATATTGTGAACACTACGATTGTAATAATATTGAATGGCTTTCCAAGTTTAGGCGTATTAATAAATCAGACATATCTTAAAATTTTCTTTGTATTTCGTACTTTTTTAAATGAATCAGAAGTAGTAACCAGGAAGTTTTACGACAAACTTTCATCACTAGCGCCATCTGTTCTTAGCTTTAAGCGGTTAGCCATCCATACATTTTGATTCACCTTAGGTATTGAATTTTATTTATTGATTATATTATTTATTAATTCACAGAAATGAAACAAATTATTGATTATGAAATGTTTGTTTTAATAGGCTTCTAAGAAGAAAGTGTATATGCTCTACAATATTGAGCCAGATCGATCTGTTACTGGAGGAACCTGGTATAGTGATCAAGAATTTGAATCAGAATTTGTGGAAGTTCTAAACCAGCAATGCTATCGCTACTTGTCTCAGGCAGTGAATATTTCATATTACTATATATTACTAATTTAGACTTCTACAAACCAAAACAGTTATTATCCTAGTTTTTAACACAGAAAATTTCGGATTAAAATTCTAAAATGCATACTTCAAATGTCAACATATTTAAATAATTTCTTCATAATCATCCTTTTTAACACAGAAATTGTAGCATCAAAATTCCAAAACGCATACTTCAAATGTCAACATATTTAAATCATTTCATTCTCATCATCAATGACTCAAAAGCCCAGGCATTGGCCTTCTCAAGAAGGTATCCCAGTCTAACCTTTTTGTGCTACCAGTTTTTAGTTTTTTAAACCAAAAGGTCTTTTTTTCTAGAACACCTATCCATCTCAAATTCGGCCTACTTCTTATTCTCGTGCAACTGGTCTGGCATTGAAAACTCTTTTTGTGGTACAGTCTGTGACGTGCCCTGCCTATTTTATTCTTAATAAAGTTAATAATGTCAGGTTCATTATATGAGTGATGAAGCTCTAAATTTGTTCTTCTAAGCTACACACCATATTTTTGAATTCCTCCAAAAATACTTCTCAAGATCTTTCTCTCAAAGGACCCCAACATAACTTCATCCGTACATCCATTTAAATCATTTGCCTTTTATAAATTTTTATGAAAGAGCTTTTTCAAGCAAAACATGTGTATATAAGAATGCCAAAAAAAAAAAAAAAAAAAAAATTACTTCAAAAATTAAAAATCTAAGTAAAATTGTTTTTCCACTGTGAAAGGTTAAAAACTTAACATATTTCAGGATTACCACTCCACAGAGAAAACCTGGAAAATACAGGGAGTTTAGAAATCACCAAAATTAACAGGGAATTTTGTGTTTTCTTTTTTTACAAACTGGGAAAATACAAGTAATTTTGTTTCTTATTTTCGTCTTTTAAAAGAATAGTGACCACTCAAAGCGTAAACTATGGGATATTTCAGCTATACTAAACTACCTATTGCATCATTTAAGTATGTTCAGCTGTTTTTCTAGTTATTAAAGCTAATAAATATAGTTATCCTAATATAGCACTTGTGTTCCTCTTAATTTATTGTGTATAATATGTAAAGGGAATTCCAGATTTGAGTGGCAACCCTGTATTTTATTATGTTTACAGAGGAAAATGTGTGCCAACCTGTAGGCCTGCACTTCAAAATAGAATACGTTTTAAATAATCTAGTTAAACCTATGCAATTTTTGTCCTAATAATTTTTAAAATAAATTCTTCTGAATAGACTAAGAAATATTTACATTATTTTCAACTGACACAAACATTGAGTTTCATTGTGGTTTTCAAAAGCTAGATTATTTTTTCTTGTACCTCTCCACTAAAAAAAATTTGATATTTCATACAAATCAAGAACCTTGATTTTAAAAGTTGAATTTTAGAAACTGTTTTCTAAAATGAATTGAAACTAGTTTCTATTGAAAATTGTCAATTTTAGATAATAATTCAAAATATGATAAAAACCTAGCAACAAATTTTTCTGTAATTTGCAAATGCTTTTCTGCATTTACTGTCTACCTGTCTTTCTTCTCTGAGACTTAAATCTTTTGCATTTTGAAAATGTATATGACATTGACACAAAACGTTACCGAGTTCTTAGAGAAAGACTTTTTCCTTGGGAAGTAAAAAAATTTCTGATTTTCTCTTTTGCAGAAGTTATCGTTCTATTTTTTTAATGTAATTATTACTATTGATTTCCTCATAGTTTTTAAAATCCTATATTTTATTATTTATTGAATCAACTGAATCTTGAAATGAAAACATGCATGCGAGAATATTTGCCATAATATTAAAATAAATAATTATTACATATTCAAATAAAAATGTTATATTATGTTATTCTAACCACCAAGTTTTTTTTTTTTTTTTTTTGAAGTTGATGCTTCTGTTACTTTAAATTAGTAGCATGTATATTTTTTATTTTTAAAAGTATCTTGCAAAAAGATATTAGTATTAGAGAGGTATGTCGCAGAGAGCCCGAAAAAATTCTGTCACAGGGACTGTTCTACTAATTATTTGAATAAGGAATACAAATTGAAAATATGTAAAATCTTCAGCAATTTAAATTATTTTTCTGCAATTTAGTAGCGAAACTCTTACATTTTAAAAAAGGAGGTTGGTATTCAAATAATAATAATAAATATTTAAAAAAAATATTGAAGTAAATTTATTGTCAATAGTAAACGGAAGAAAATGAATGTAAATTTATAGTTATTTCATAATAAAACACTTGCAAATTATAAAAAGTGATTTAACTGTAAATTTGTTCTGTATAAATTTTCAGAAGGCTATGACTGATAAAAGCTTGGATCCCATATCTCAACGTAAATCTTCATTCAAAACATCTGAAGAGATTTGCGATCATATAAACAGTCTGAAAGTGAGCAAAGTAAGTGAATGCCTATTGCCATGCCATTTTAGATGGCCTAACTTTTTAATTTCCTTTTTTTTTTCATAAATTTTCTTGTAAATTTATATTGTATTTAAATATTCCTATTTAATCATCCCTAATGCAGGGTTGCAACTCCATAGGGAAATGCAGGGATTTTTAAAATCATCTAAAATAACAGGGGAAATGCAGAGAATTTTGATTTATTTTCTTTACAAACTGGGAAAATCCAGAGAAATTTATTTTTCTTATATTTTCGTCCCATAGAAAAATGGTGACCACTCAAAGCGTAATCTATGGGATATTTAAGGATGATATTTCAGTTATACTAAACTATTTTATTTGTTATAGCATTATTTAAGTATGTTTGCCTGTTCTTTTTCCCCCCGGCAATTAAAATTAGTATAGTTAGCCCAATACAGCTCATACAAGAGTGCAGTGATTGTGTTTTCCCTCTTAATATATTGTGTATAATATGTACAGGGAAAACATGGGGGATTTTTTTTACAGATGTGAGCGGCAACCCTATTGTTAATAAATGTTTTCTTCTATCAAAATGACCTTGTAAATGTATTTTCAGGTTATCTTAAGCATGCAGGACATTGAGACCATTTTGGATACTTTGATTTATGATGGTAAGGTTGAAAAATGTCTTTCTCCTTCCAGCAATGACAGATATGTGTACAGAGATGTCAAACCTTTAGTCACAAGTTGTGGTCTAATGAGGGTACCCTGCGGAGTATGCCCTGTAAGTGGTCCTTTCTTTACATTCTATATGCCCGGAACTAATACACTTGCAAGTTATACCGATCTATCACCTACACAAACATTTGCTCCTATAAATGATAACTATGTAAGTCCTAGAACTGATCAATTATAGAAACCACCATGTATTTCCGATCTATTACCAACACAAACATTTGTTCCTATAACCGATAAGTATACAAGTCCTATATCCAGCCATCTAAAAACTCCCCCTGTAGTAAATGGTGCACGTTAAATCTGTCGGGTCACAAAGCCCTCCATGTTCCTATAACAAATTACACCTCTATGGGTACTTAATTGGAGATTGATCTTTCTCTGGCTCGGATCAAAATTGCGATCTGTGGATGTATGCATGAATGAGTCCGCTCTTTAAACACAGGGGATGTATGGGTGTGGCAGAGGTCCAATTCGTGGCCATAGATGGTGCCACTCAAAAACAAGAACAACCGCACCCCTTGTCTTAAGGCCTGTTTAGACGATCCAATTTCTTGGACAGAGATTGATTGATATTGATGGAAACTTGTTTTGCTTTGAGCTTGAATCGTGTAAACAAGCATCCAAGAACTTGGTCCAACTTCTTGGACGATAGTAGAGCATGTTCTACTTTCCATCCAAGTTTTTTCTCCCTTAACCAATCAGCGTCTTAAGTTTTGTCACGTCACCAAGCAGGCAGCAAATTATATCATTTTGTTGTCTGTTTTCATATATTTTAGTCCAAATAAATTGATCTGTTGCTGTTTATTTGTGTTATTATGATTTTATTTGAAATTTATTTAGTAATTTTAAACTTATGTAAGTATTATTTCATAATGTTAAATATGAACAACGCGCATGCGCAAGGTTTTCTTTCAATGAATAAGTGACATTCAAGAACTTGGTCCAATTTCTTGGACCAAGATCATCCAATTTCTTGAACAGAGAAATCTCTCCAATTTCTCGGATTCGAGAAGTTGGACCGTGTAAACAGGCCTTTAATGTTCTATGACAACAACAACAACCGATAAGTGCAAAACTAATTAAACCAACTTATTTTTAGATAGGTCAATATTTCTGTTACCTTAATATAATTTTCAACACTACTATATTTAATAATTGTCATTTCGTATAAGACTCGTACATGATTACATTTGATAATTATAGCTATCTGTAATGTTCGAGAAATTTTCATAATTGATATGTATTGTTGTCTTTAATGATGGCAGTTTGACCATATTTTGTATTCCTGTATGTATTATTGGTTGCCTATGACCTGTGTTTCTACATGATGGGGAATCTTTGCTTCATGGCTGATTGGCACACTTAGATAAAATGAAAAACTTTCTGCAACTGAAAGCAATTTCCTGTCTCTATAAACTAGTTTTAACCCTTTGATCCCCACTTAATTTTAACGGAATTTTTTCGAAGGATACTTATTTTTTTCTTCCAATTAATGTTTTAATTTTTATTGAAATCTAACCTGACAAATAATAAATAAAGATAACAATAAAAAACAACAAATAAAAAATTAAATGAACCATGAATTAATAAAGAAAATGTGTTAATTCAAGGTTGCTACTCGACAGGGAGAATAGGAAAAACCTGGAAAATGCAGGGAATTTCGTTTTTTATTTTCATCTTTTATAAAATATTAACCACTCGAAAGTGCAATCTATGGGTTATTTAAGAATGATATTTCAGCCATATTAAACTAATTCATTTACTATAGCGTTATTTGATTTACATATGTTCTGTTATTCCTTTTTTCCTTAAGTTTTTCAGAAATTATAACTAATATAGTTGGCCCGATACAGCTCATAGAAGAGCTCAGTGATTGTGTATTTCCTCTCTATTAATCGTGTATAATATGTACTGGAGAAACACAGGGAAATTTTTTTTCCAGATTGGAGTAGCAACCCTGTTAAAAAAAAGTGTTAGTTTCGAAAAATGCACAAATTATAATCTTGTTACAAAAATGACATGATTTTGTTTATTTTTCAGGTGTCTGAAGACTGCCACGAAGGAACAATTATTTCAACCGCTACTTGTCCCTACATGAAAGAGTGGTTAGACTTTTAAATACTTTTGATGACTTTTGAGTTATCTTCTCTCTCAGTGAACACTTTATACAAGGTTTTAATCGTGGCACCGATGGCTCAGTGGAGTGAACTGTCATGATGGAGAACTTATCTCAAGTGGCCGCTTAAAGCTCTGTTGGATACCAGCTTGTCTGGGAAGTAAAAGGGTGCTCAAATGTGATCCTGACGCTGGTCGTGAAATTGTATACACTTACCTTCTATGACTCACAAGATATTGCAAAAATGATTTACTTAACGCTGCAATGAAACTGAATAATGTTTTCTTTATACCACGACTTAGTACCAGAGCAGATATGGGCTTGTCTTTTCAGCATCACTGACAAAAAGAACAGAAATTTGTGTTAGCTGGCGGTCCAGTGTGGTGTTGTCACGATGTTTCAGAACAACTTAGCTGTATTAGAATGTGCCAGTCTGTGTTTCATATCTAATTGATTTTGTGTGTGTGTGTGTGTTGCAGCTCAAATTGATATTATGTGTATGTGTTGCAGATCGAATTGATTTTATGTATATGTGTTGCAGATCAAATTGATTTTATGTGTGTGTGTTGCAGATCGAAATGATTTTATGTGTGTGTGTTGCAGATCGAACTGATTTTATGTGTGTATGTTGCAGATGGAATGGAAGTTATGTGTGTTTGTGTTGCAGATCGAATTTATGTGTGTGTTGCAGCATGCAGTGTCATCAAGGTCTTCAGGAGGATAGGAAGGAACATAAATTGTCTATCAAAAAAGTTGCAAGGTGGTGGCAAAATTAATTAAATTTTATTACTAACCAGTTATAGCTTTTTTTAACAGTTGTCATTTTTTAACATATGTAGCCATTTTTAAAATATCAAACATTTTTTAAGTGTTAATTATTAATGTATAGCATTTCTCAAAACACAGTAAACATTAAATATCGTGAAAAAGTAATTTTCCAAACATTATGAAATATCCATTATGATTCCATAGTTTTATAAAAAAATAATAATAAAATGCGCTTGGAGAGCTGCGTTTTCAACGAAAAAAGTGGTGATTTGCAGACTTAAATTGCCATTTGTTATATTTTGTTGCCCTGGGACTGATGGTCATTTTAATTATGCTTTGTACGCAGTAGAAGGTAAAAGTATTCGACAGAGAAGGCCAAAATGTGCCATTCAAGTTTTCCTTGTATTAGGGGGGAAAGGAATCAATTAGGTTACTTGATTTCTAAGGTGAAGGTGCCACTTCATACACTATCTGGCCAAATATGTCCGGACGCGACGCTTAGAACGCTCTGAGGCACATATTAATGTGATGTTGGTCCCCCTTTTCTATCGATGACAGCTTTCTGGGAAGACTATACACCCGTTTTTGATAGGAATTGACTTCTATCATAGCTGAAGTGAGTTCTGCAATTCGTCCCAAAGGTCTTCTATGAGATTGGATCTCTGAGAAGGGCAGTTTTTGAACACCCATCTCATCAAACCATGTCTGTGCAAGCCTCAATGTATGAATACTGGAAGAAAAATGGGCACTATTTGTACTATTGTTTACTCTAAATTAGTTTGTATACTCTAAATATGCTTCAATTCTCACTTTACCCTAAATACTGACCAAAGTTAAAATAAATGTTTTTTTTTTTTTTTTCTAATATAAAAATAAAAAAAACATAGAGAAAGACGTAAAATGATGGTGAAGCAAAAAAATGTAGAGAAAGGCATAAAATGATGGTGAAGCAAAAAATAAGTAGAGATATGAATAGTGTCATGAAAAAATGAGTGGTTTATTATTCAATGATTGGTGAAAAAAGATGTATAGAGTTAGCTATTATTTTTATCTTGATTGCTGTAAAAAAAAAATTATTTATTGAATAAAAAAATTTTTTTAGAAAAATAATCAAATCCTTGATTTTAATATATGTGCCATTAACATAGAAAGATATATTTTTGAGCCAGTAAGCTATAAATTTCTGAAAATTCCGGTAAACGACATTGGATGATGTTAACTGGTCAAAAAATAAGTCCAATCTTAAAAGTTTTTTAGGGTGGCACCCATGTTCGCCTAACCTCTTTTACTCTTCCACGAAACACAGTTTTTGATCACCTCTATGTCATAAAATAAATCTTGTATAACATTGTTATTTTTATGTTTCATGTATAATAATTATTTATATAGGTACCCTTATAAATTTTATAAACAGTTGACTTACCCGAAAATATAACTTTTTTAAGAATTGTTTTTCAATAATTATTTATTTAATGTACAAAATAGTTCATATAAATTTATACTTTGCCTTCACTGGAACTAAATGTTGTGTTGTTATTATTTTTAGTAGTGCAGTAAAAGAGCCTTTCAATGCAACTTTTGAAGCTTTGCATTTTGTATTATCATTTCACATATCTACAAACTATTTCTCTTTGAAGCAGGAATTTGAACATCCTAAACTGGTTTTGGGCAAGTTTTTACTGTCTTAAAGTGTCCAAAACCTTAAACATTAGTAAAAGGTAAAAATTCTATATGTGTAACAATTGTACACTAATTACTTGCATCAATATATTTGATACTTTCTATACAATTTAATTTATTAAAAGAAAATAATATAATAGGAAAAGATTAATAACTTTTGAAGCTGCACAACTAATTAAATGACTAAAGTGAATACATTATCCTTTAAATATGCTTTTAATACTGATAAATTATGTTTTTGCATGAGGATAAACAAGGCAACTTTTAAAATAGTAATAAACTTTTTTAATAAAACAGAAACTTGTTTTCATTTTGTTTCTTGTTCAAAAATTAACCTTTTATTTTTTAAAAATTTTTTTTTAAAAAATGTGTCATAATTTGAATAAAAGGGTTTTGGACAAGACAATTTAAACCGTTGGATTAAACCATCCTGTCCTAAACCTTGCCATCTCTGCTATGAAGGAATTAATATTATAAAATAATTTTTAAACACAAATAATTTAAAAAATATGAGTTGAAGCATTTATTTTCTAAAGGAAAACTTTTCATTAATAAGAGCATTTGAACTACAAATTTATGATTTTTGCTTTGCTTTAAAGCTTGTGAAAGTAATCAGTTTATAGAATTATTTCTGTCATAAAAAAGAAGCACTTATTCCAAAACTTTTCTGAAAAATGTAACCCTATTAATTTTTATTAGAAACATGTCTTTATCTGTAAGAGAAAACTGAGCATTTAAAATTACTCTGCAAACTTCAATAATTTATCTTTTTTTAAAAATAATAATAATAATGTTCAATTTTTTAATTATTACTAAGTATTATGTCTTTAACTGCAAGTATAAAGTTATTCTTTAATAGATTATTTCATTACTTTAAAATTCATTTTTGTGTTAATTTATAATGAAATTAGTTAAGTGCAGCAAAGAAATATTCTTCCTTTTCTGGAGAAGATTGAAGTAATGTGTTTTAATTTGCTCTACTGCAATATTTCTCATAATATTTTAAATGTTGTATTTCAATTATGAAGTATGCATGTAAATATGGCTTTTATCGACTCACCAAATATTGATTTTTCAAGCTCATTTTAAGAAACGCCATTGTAAAAGTATTTATTTTAAGTTTTACTACTTAAAGTTCATAAAAATACATTATGAATTCAAAAATACTTCTAAAATGTTATTTTTATTCGGTCTGAATAAAAATATTTCTGATATGTTGTTTATTTTCAGTTAATGCAGATGAATGTTGAAATAATTCAAACATTCTTCATAGTATTTTTTGTTAAATGTCATATTTATTGCAATTGTATACAGTTTTACTTAAATGTGAAAACTATACATAAATGATTTGCTTTTTAAATCTTTGCGTACATGTCTATTTGTAGCTTCTTATTTATTTGTTGCTAAATACTGAAGTGTCAAGATTTTCTTTATATTCATCTGACTGAGTTCCTAATACAGAGGGGGGGGGGTATAAATTTTTTTTGAAAATTATGAACTATAGTGATTTCTTTGTTTCTTTAAATGTTAATTATTTTAGCATACTTTTTCTGAACCTGTGATATATTTGAAAAGCAAATTATATTGAAAATAGTAAATTTATGAAAGAATTATATATCAATACAATTATGTTATTTATTTATAGATTTATTAAAATTCTGAAACAATACCTCTTTTTTCAAGTACTTACAAAGTTGTGAAGTATATTTTTTTATCAAAAAATAATTATTAAAAATAAAAAAGCAAATTGATCACAAATACTTTTTTCCTTCAATTTTATTTTGAAAGCTAGTTTGTTTAAAATAAATTTTTTAAATTAATAAATTGTGTTATTAAAAGAAGTGCAGTTCAAAAATGAAATAACAGTCAAACCCCTCAATAGTGAACACGGTTTTTAGTGAACTCCCGAATATAGTGAACCAAATGTTTGGTCCAGTGCCTTGCCATACACGCATAATGTTATTTTTTGTGGATATAGTGAACCAAAAAAGTGAGGAAGTTGGATATAATGAACTTTTTTCTGTCTTCGACTGATTTTTTTGTTGGTATTTTCAGGGAATATAAACTATCCAAATCTGAAGTTTGTAGCATATGGAAAAATGGGCAATTAATAATTTCTGCTCTTAAAAGAAAGTTAGATGGCAGAAAAAGTTGAGAAAAGCAGATCACAAAGATGTTGAAGAAGCATTACTGAAGTGGTTCATCATTCGAAGAAGCCGCAATATGGACAAATGTGGATGAATTTGCTGAGTGATTTTATGAGACTACTTTCATGTGCTCGAATGGCTGGTTAGACAGGTTTAAAAAATGGAATAACAGAAATTCAGGAAAAATTATCTGAGAGTCGGGAAGTGTTTCCATACCTGATGTTGAGGATTGCTCATCAGCTAAAGATTAATTTTTTCTTTTTTTTTTGTACGCAAGACGAAGAGTAATGAAAAATAACACATTTTGTGCTACTACATAATTTTTTTCAGTCATTTACTTGAATAATGTGTAATAAAAGGGAGGAGTTTGGGAACCATTAGTTAAATTACCTGCATAACGGATATAGTGAACACCCGGTTATAGTGAACCGAAATTTAGGTCCCTTGAAGTTTCACTATAGCAGGGTTTCACTGTATATCATTTTTGTGTTGTCTCTTTGTATTGCTAACAAACTTGAAGTTATAAATATTGTTGATTTACATTGCACTTTTGTATTTAGTTTAACATATTTTTAATGTGAATGTTAGTTATAAAAACTGAGCATTATAAAGAACAATTGTAAATGAGAGAGACTTAGTATTGTATAAAATACTGCTACCTTCACAAGTGTGGTATTTTTTCCTATTTTACGCTGCATCGCATGAGATCAATCTCCAGTCAATAAGACTAATAGTTTAGCTGTAGTCAATCTCTTATGGGTTAAAAAAAAATACAGCTTTGTACTCATACCTATATTTACGCAGATAAGCAAGTTACTTTCTCTGTATTTTTTTAATGCTGAATTCAGTAATCAAAACAAAGTTGAAATAAAAGAACAAAATTGTGAATGTTTTAAGAGCATTTGCAGACAATCTTGCTTTAGAATAGTGGTAGTCTTAAAACCCACTATTAACCCTTTGAGGTCGTATGTTTCAAAAATAATGTTTCTTCCAGTCGTATGTCTGCTCTGAGCCACAAGAACCATACTGATCTTATATTAAGTCCACAAGCTTCGGAGATACAGAGAAGTCGAAATAATATTTTATAAATTGTGTTTAAGTAAATTAATTCCAACCAGCATGACACCCATGTATACACTTAATACGACCGCAAATGGTTTATTGTGTTTTCACCAAACAAGCGTCCTCTTGGAGCTTGCCCTTTGCTTTCTGACCCCATGTTGTGTGAAAGTTTGCCAGTTCTAAGAACGATAAATTTTATTTCATCCTCTTTATTAAAGCTTATTTAATTGTTTGAATAGAAAGCACTGAACTTTCAGTTTGAATTTTAATATTATTAAGGAAAATTACTTTAGTTCTGTAAATACTCTAATAAATTGTAAAATTCATCACACCAAGCAGTTTGTATAAAGTTTGTTAAATAAAAAGTTTTATTATGCATATTTGGTTCAATTCCTACTATTAGTTTACACTCTCTCTCTATTATCTTGTTCAAATTTTCAATCAGTAATAAAATACTTTTTATTCAAGTTCAAATACATGTTTTTTAAACTAGTAGTGGATGACACTTGATGTTAATACAGTTTTTTCAAATATTAATTCATTCATTAAATAGGGGGCAGGGAACTGTCCTTGCATCAGAAAGGTTCTGGGTTCGAATTCCGGGCAAAGCATGGATGTTTCTTTCTCTCTGTGTGTTCTATGTCCTTTGTGTGTGTGAATGTGACCCGCCCTATAAACGGGTTTGTGGTTGAGTGAATGGTGTGGCAGAAGTCGAATTCCTGGCCATAGATGGCGCCACTGAAAAACAGGAAGAATCGCACCCCCTCTGCCTAAAAAACAGGCATGCGACAACAAAAAAAGACGAATGGCTAGGGAAGTTCTTTACACAATAACTGTATTTATTTTGTTTTTACTACACTCTTTGCATTCAGAATAACTCTTGATCACTTTCTAGGGTTTGATAGTTCGAAGAGATGCTAATTAATTAGGGCAGGCGATATTTTAAATTACAAAAACTTACTTTCTCTGAATGAACTTTTCTTTGGAAGGATTTCTGACCAACAAAAAATAGGGGTAGCCAAAATCTGGGAGATAGGGTCCCAGTAGTTTTGTCAGGAGAGCGCTCCAAAGTTTGAAACCCTCAAAATGTAAATTTTACTTTTCGAGTATTTCTATATATCTCGAGAACTTTGAAATAAAATTGATACATTTTTACACACATTTATGAAATTCGTTTATCCAAAGATAATTTCTTTACAAAAAAACCACTTTTAGTAAAGATTTATTATTTTATTTCATAATGGTCGAAAAGATTTTGAAATGTAAGGTATGCAACTTTTTGCGTCATTTTAAGGACTATAATTTTGCATGGTAAAATACAAAATTTGAGCAAAATCTGTTCCAATAGTTTCGGAGAAATTTAATTTCAAAAAAGTCAGATATTTAAATTATCTTCGGATAAGTGAATTTTATAATTGTGTGCAAAATTTTTCTCGCTTAAAAAAGTTCTCGAGATATAGCGAAATACACAAAAAGTAAAATTAATATTAAGGGGTTAAATTTTTGGAGCGCTCCCCTAATCAAACTATTGAGATCCTATTTCCCAGATCGCCCTATACTTTGGGGGTCAGAAATCCGAATCCATTTATAAAAAGGTATGTTTATTCAGAAAAAGCACGTTTTTGTGCCTAATTTCGTAACTTAAATTATCCTCTGCACTTATTAATTAGCATATTTAAGGTCACCCCCTCAAACCATTAAGATAGAGACCATAAGTGAAGATCCGATCATTAGATCAAAAGTTATTCATGGTGGTCTTTTTTTTTTTTTTTTTGGTGCACTGTACATTACATGTTATATGACAGGGGTGGCCAAACTGCGGCTCTCTGGAAGATGATTTGTGGCTCTCGATAAATGTACCCGAGTTCCCATTTCATTTTTGTGCTATTATATTTTTTAAAAATCATTATCGTTCGTTCCGTATGTGTTTCAAAATGTCTTAAATTACTGAGAACAAATATGAAAGACTAATTGTATCGTTGTTCTATTCAATGTGAGTTTTCCATTTCCAATATAATTATGACACAAAAAGCATCTGGAGAATTAGAATTAATAGAGATGCAAGAAAATCAAGCTCTGCAATTAAAATATAAGTTGACGTCGATTACTGAATTTTGAAAATTTGTACCAGAATCGTAGTATCCTGAATTAAAAAAGGCTAATTGTAGAATTATATCAATATTCCGAACAAGGTACTTATGTGAATCATTTTATTCCACTTTAAAATTCGCGAAATCTAAACACCGATCAGTAGTAACTAGCCAGCATTTCAAAGAATTAATGAGAAGTGTTGTCACCAATTATTCCCCAAATTTTAAAGAATTATCAAGAGAAGTAAAATAAATGTGTTAAATTTTTAATATTTAAATTCAATACATATATTTTGTGCTATTACTTATATGTTCTCAATAAATATAATTTATGTAAAAACAAAATTAATACCTTTTTTGCATACCTTTTAAATACGTATTTAATTGCGGCTCGCGAAAAATTTCAAATTTTGAAAAATGGCTCGACTTTCAAGGAGCTTGGCCATCCCTGTTATATGATCTGCGTATGAATATGTTCTAGGCCGCAAACTGTCCTATTTTCCCTAGGCGAAACAAAATAGGACACAAACGCAATTCACATACAAGGCAAAGAAAGTTCACATTTCGTATACAAACGGCTTCTTCATCAACACGCAACAACCTAAAAAAGAAGAGGGGTTGATGAAATATCGAGTTTCATCATGACCCCGAAATAGCTGTTATGAAATTTTTTTTCATTCTTTTTAGTATTGTTCAGTTTTATTTATTCTAGTACGTATTTTGGAAAGCTCTTACCTCCGGTTGGTGTAGTGTAGCCACGCAATAGATCCACTTTCCGGTTCGGCGGCAAAATTTAAAAAAAAAAAATTTAATTGAAAAAATATTCCTTGATCCCAAGTTCCAATAGTGACTAATTTTTCTTATTCAGTATATTGTTTATTTTTGATAACATGGTTCAGTTTTAATACTTCGAGTACATATTTTGAAATTTTTTACATCGAGTTTGGCGTAGTGTAACCGCATCCTGCTCTTTTGACATTAAATTCTAGATTCAGTAGATCCTTTTTCGGACCAGACTCGCACTAAAACTAAATGGTTTCAGAACAGTGGCGTAAATAAAAACCCCGGGGTGAGGTCTCAGGGCCCACGATCCAGAAATGATATACTATATGATGAGGATGCGCAACCTACAGCCCGAAAGCTCTTGATGAGCGGCCCGTGGCTGCATCTGAACGTAATAATAATAAACTACTATAATTTGTTTTGGAAAAAAAAAAATATATATATCTGAAATTCTTTGGATTTAAGTTTTGGACGCGCCAAATCTAAATCAATGCAGTTTTTCGATCGTTTTTTTTTTCTTTTCTTTTTTTGGTGGTTATCACTACGAATTTCTATAGTCTTAAGTTAATTTCCATAGTTTTCGAATAGTTAGATAGTTAAATAAGTAGAATTTCCATAGTTTTAAGTTAATTTCCATAGTTTTCGAATAGTTTAATAGTTAAATAGGTAGAATTTCTATAGTCTACGAATTTCCATAGTTTTTCATAGTTAATTTCCATAATTATAAAAATTCCAATATTTTAAATTCGAGAAAATTAAGATGCGTGAATTTCGAATTTTATTTATCACTTTTGTAGCTCTTTATTTGAGTCCAATATTTTATAGTTGGATCCAAGCGACTTTTCAATCGTGCTTCGGACCGTCAACATGTTTATACTTGGGCACCCCCTATATGAATTGGAATAAATAAATAATTTTTTCGCTTGTAAAAGATATTTTTTAATTTACTTGATATGTAAGAGGATGATCTCTTAACTAAACTTTAAATATAAATATTGTTAGATAGTGATTTATTTTCTCGTATTTTTAAGATTAATTTCACTTTAATGTAGTAAGTTTATACAATGTTCCAATTTAGTACTTTTTCTTAATTCCGACCAATTAATTATTGATCAATATTAAAGTATATAAATTTAAATTAAATGAATGATTATATATGTCCAAATATCTCGTCATTGTGTTCGTTTCATATTATAATTTTTAAAAAAAATGTTAAGACTTTTTCTATCTTGTAGAGGGGGCACTTAAGTCTATGAACGTCACTGCTTGAGAAGTTCAGCCATATTTTTTTCTACAATTTGAATTTTTACCATGAATACTTCCTCAGTATTAGTTTCAGTTAAGTACTTCATCTACTTCCAGAATTCCCATTACCCAACAACATTATATCACGAAACATTTTATTGATTGCATGAAAATCGTTGTGTTTTTCAGTAAAATCCAGCTTTAAAAATCACTCACAAAATTGGAACTGTTACTTATCATTATATTCTCGGCTCTCAATGGATGATGAATTATCTAGTAATTAATTAAAGCAAATTCTTGAGTTTATGGTTATTCTTGATTTATTTCCCCATGTTTCTTTTTTTCTTTTTTTTTTTACTTTTTTTTTTTCTTTACCCATTGGCAAAATGGGTCTTAGTTTGGATTTGATAGCGTCCTCACTTTTCAACTACAATATTTAAGAGTAATAGTAAACAGTGCGCATTCGTTGCAATGGCGATCTCTGCTGTTTGATAATTTTTTTATAATTCTTTTTTTCACTTTTAATTTTGTTATGCATTAAGTCGGTGAGTTTATTTTTGAGATATGGGACCAGAGAGATCCCATTAAATACTTCTTGAATTGTGAATAAAAGAGAATTTTGTCATTTGAACGATATGTTTGTTTTTATTAAGAATCAGAAATTCTGACCTATTTCAATACTAATTCAGGTGAATATCTATATACATAATAATAAACGCGGCTGTGTGTGTGTCTGTAATCACAATATATCGCCCCAGAAGCCTCGCCCAGGCACGAAACTCTGCACATAATTCGCGATCGCAACACTCGATACGCCATCTAGCGGGAGACTGTAAATATCGGGCATTAGTTCCCACATAACCATTGGCAATGACGGACGCCATTTTCTTAGCAGCAAATAGGAAGCAAAATTTCCCTAAAGAAAAGGTAAAACTTCTTGAAAAAACTAATCAGAACATGCCAAACATTGAAGCAGAACACGCCAAGCATTTGAAGAACAACTTCTCAATAATTTTTACCTTTCTGTTACCAACAACATAACATGATTTCATGATCACTTGCTGTTACAGATGTGTGTATTGCGGTAAAATAATTTTTCTGTCTTCAATTCATTACAAGTTAAAATGAAGTCAACATTGCTTTCATCATTCCTATGAATTAAGTGAATTCAGAACTGTATTAGTTATAGAATATTCTTCTTCTTCATAGAAATGTGTATAATTCTGTATCTACATAATTCAGAAAACAACAATAAAGAATAATCCGAATTACTTGAAAAAGTATCTTTTGTGCTGATTATAAATAAATTTTTTATCGTTTTCTTGGTAAGTGTTTTTTAGTTTTGAAAGAATTTCAACTAGAATTCAGCTATTTTAAGCTACATATTAAAATTCATATCGAGATCTTACAATTATAAAATTTTGATGTGTGGTATGTTACCTAAAAGTAATGAAGGGATAAACTATGTATATGTTATTTGAGAATAAAGTTTTCAAACAAAGAGCATATCATTTTGGAATTCTCCGGACTTATAAATCAGGTAAGTGTTATGATTTTTATTATAAAAAATTTGCTTGTAAATAATTTTTTTTCGTACTTGATGATCGTTCTCTACAAAATATTTTTTTTTTACGTCTGATTAAATACTATAAGAATTAAAAAAAAAAACAATACGAATGTTTTATTGAAAAATGAGGAATTTTTAAAATCATTTTTATCCTAAGAATTCTTTATTTTACGCTTTTTAGTTTATAATTTTTTGATAAAATTGTTGTCAAAATACTTTTTTTGAAAAATTAAATGGTATTAAATTATGTGTTTATGTATACTTCTTGCATATTCTAATATTTGAAGTAATATGATTCAGAAAAGTATAGAAGAAAAATTCGGTACTTACGTATTAACCACAGTTACAGATTTGGCAGATTTTTAGTGCCTCCAATCTACACTTAAAATTTTTGGAAAAAATCTTGAAATGAAACACTTTATTTAAAATCAAAGTAGTCAATCGGATTTCGGTGGAAAATGGGCCAATATAGAGTTTAGCATAGATTCAAAACAAACTTTTCTCTCACCTGATTCTATAGCCATTATGAACTCTAATAAATAAGATTCAAAATGAAATAACATTTCCGAAACGGAAGTTTACTAAGATAAAGTTTCATGTTATGGACATTGGTACATTTTCGTTATATTTCACTCCATAAAATATTTCGCTCCTAAAAAAATAAAATTGCATCTTGTTTTGTTTTTGGCAAGTCCCAAAGACGCATTTTCGTTACACTAAAAAATGGCGACAAAAAAAGAATGGTTCTTTTTTTTCTTTTTGTTTCGTAAGCATTCTTTATTTTACGTTAAAATTTAAATGGGCCTTTCATGTTATACCATTAAATTTAGTAAAACTATTTCTCAGGTATTAGGTTTGAACTCTTATAAGAATATACCTATTTTTTTCTTTTTATTTACAAATATTTTTCCGATGTGTTCTGGATGTTCCTTCTCTAAAAAAAAAGTGATACCATTTTGTTTTCATTTGCATAAGAAAGAAAACAAACATTTTTCTTTTTTAAATTTAATCAGCCACAATAAAGATGGAACGTTATAATGCTACATGCTACATTAAAGACGTCTCCAGTGTAACTGAATGACTGTTCATATGGAAATCGCAGGGATTCGGCACATACAACAACGCCCCCTATAGTTCGTTGCGATCGCGAATTGTGTTTTGACATAATGAAGAAGTATTTTTTTTTTCTTTTTCAAAAATTTGGATTAGTTTTTTAGTTATCAGTCATTTTGTAAGAAAATCTATGCTTTTTCGTCTTCAAAGAGCCATATTCAAAAAACTATTCGCGATCGCAACACTCGATACGCCATCTAGCGGGAGATTGTAAATATCGTGCATTAGTTCCCACATAACCATTGGCAATGACGGACGCCATTTTCTTAGCATAAAAAAAGAAGCAAAATTTCCCTAAAGAAAAGGTAAAACTTCTTGAAAAAACTAATCAGAACATGCCAAACATTGAATCAGAACACGCCAAGCATTTGAAGAACAACTTCTCAATATTTTTTACCTTTCTATTACCAACAACATAACATGATTTCATGATCACTTGCTGTTACAGATGTGTGTATTGATGTAAAATAATTTTTCTGTCTTCAATTCATTACAAGTTAAAATGAAGTCAACATTGCTTTCGTCATTCCAATGAATAAATGTGTTCCAATGAATTCCATACAGAACTGTAATAGTTATAGAATATTCTTCTTCTTCATAGAATAGTATATATTTCTGTATCTACATAATTCAGAAAACAACAATAAAGAATAATCCGAATTACTTGAAAAAGTATCTTTTGTGCTGATTATAAATAAATTTTTTATCGTTTTCTTGGTAAGTGTTTTTTAGTTTTGAAAGAATTTCAACTAGAATACAGCTATTCTGTTTTTAAGCTACATATTAAAATTCATATCGAGATCTTACAATTATAAAATTTTGATGTGTGGTATGTTACCTAAATGTAATGAAGGGATAAACTATGTATATATTATTTGAGAATAAAGTTTTCAAACAAAGAACATATCATTTTGGAATTCACCGGACTTATAAATCAGGTAAGTGTTATGATTTTTATAATAAAAAATTTGCTTGTAAATAATTTTTTTTCTTACTTGATGATCGTTCTCTACAAAATGGTTTTTTTTACGTCTGATTAAATACTATAAGAATTTAAAAAAAGAAACAAAACGAAAGTTTTTATTGAAAAATGAGGAAATTTTAAAATCGTTTTTATCCTAAGAATTCTTTATTTTACGTTTTTTAGTTTATAATTTTTTGATAAAATTGTTGTCAAAATACTTTTTTCGAAAAATTAAATGGTATTAAATTATGTGTTTATGTATACTTCTTGCATATTCTAATATTTGAAGTAATATGATTCAGAAAATTATGGAAGAAAAATTCGGTACTTACGTATTAAACACAGCTACAGATTTGGCAGATTTTTAAGTGCCGCCAATCTAAACTTAAAATTTTTGGAAAAAATCTTAAAATGAAACACTTTGTTTAAAATCAAAGTAGTCAATCGGATTTAGGTGGAAAATGGGCCGATATAGAGTTTAGCATAGATTCAAAACAAACTTTTCTCTCACCTGATTCTATAGCCATTATGAACTCTAATAACTAAGATTCAAAATGAAATAACATTTCCAAAACGAACTTTTACTAAGATAAAGTTTCATGTTATGGACATTGGTACATTTTCGTTATATTTCACTCCATAAAATATTTCGCTCCTAAAAAAATAAAATTGCATCTTGTTTTGTTTTTGGCAAGTCCCAAAGACGCATTTTCGTTACACTAAAAAATGGCGACAAAAAAAGAATGGTTCTTTTTTTTCTTTTTGTTTCGTAAGCATTCTTTATTTTACGTTAAAATTTAAATGAGCCTTTCATGTTATACCATTAAATTTAGTAAAACTATTTCTCAGGTATTAGGTTTGAACTCTTATAAGAATATACCTATTTTTTTCTTTTTATTTACAAATATTTTTCCGATGTGTTCTGGATGTTCCTTCTCTAAAAAAAAAGTGATACCATTTTGTTTTCATTTGCATAAGAAAGAAAACAAACATTTTTCTTTTTTAAATTTAATCAGCCACAATAAAGATGGAACGTTATAATGCTACATGCTACATTAAAGACGTCTCCAGTGTAACTGAATGACTGTTCATATGGAAATCGCAGGGATTCGGCACATACAACAACGCCCCCTATAGTTCGTTGCGATCGCGAATTGTGTTTTGACATAATGAAGAAGTATTTTTTTTTTCTTTTTCAAAAATTTGGATTAGTTTTTTAGTTATCAGTCATTTTGTAAGAAAATCTATGCTTTTTCGTCTTCAAAGAGCCATATTCAAAAAACTATTCGCGATCGCAACACTCGATACGCCATCTAGCGGGAGATTGTAAATATCGTGCATTAGTTCCCACATAACCATTGGCAATGACGGACGCCATTTTCTTAGCATAAAAAAAGAAGCAAAATTTCCCTAAAGAAAAGGTAAAACTTCTTGAAAAAACTAATCAGAACATGCCAAACATTGAATCAGAACACGCCAAGCATTTGAAGAACAACTTCTCAATATTTTTTACCTTTCTATTACCAACAACATAACATGATTTCATGATCACTTGCTGTTACAGATGTGTGTATTGATGTAAAATAATTTTTCTGTCTTCAATTCATTACAAGTTAAAATGAAGTCAACATTGCTTTCGTCATTCCAATGAATAAATGTGTTCCAATGAATTCCATACAGAACTGTAATAGTTATAGAATATTCTTCTTCTTCATAGAATAGTATATATTTCTGTATCTACATAATTCAGAAAACAACAATAAAGAATAATCCGAATTACTTGAAAAAGTATCTTTTGTGCTGATTATAAATAAATTTTTTATCGTTTTCTTGGTAAGTGTTTTTTAGTTTTGAAAGAATTTCAACTAGAATACAGCTATTCTGTTTTTAAGCTACATATTAAAATTCATATCGAGATCTTACAATTATAAAATTTTGATGTGTGGTATGTTACCTAAATGTAATGAAGGGATAAACTATGTATATATTATTTGAGAATAAAGTTTTCAAACAAAGAACATATCATTTTGGAATTCACCGGACTTATAAATCAGGTAAGTGTTATGATTTTTATAATAAAAAATTTGCTTGTAAATAATTTTTTTTCTTACTTGATGATCGTTCTCTACAAAATGGTTTTTTTTACGTCTGATTAAATACTATAAGAATTTAAAAAAAGAAACAAAACGAAAGTTTTTACTGAAAAATGAGGAAATTTTAAAATCGTTTTTATCCTAAGAATTCTTTATTTTACGTTTTTTAGTTTATAATTTTTTGATAAAATTGTTGTCAAAATACTTTTTTCGAAAAATTAAATGGTATTAAATTATGTGTTTATGTATACTTCTTGCATATTTTAATATTTGAAGTAATATGATTCAGAAAATTATGGAAGAAAAATTCGGTACTTACGTATTAAACACAGCTACAGATTTGGCAGATTTTTAAGTGCCGCCAATCTAAACTTAAAATTTTTGGAAAAAATCTTAAAATGAAACACTTTGTTTAAAATCAAAGTAGTCAATCGGATTTAGGTGGAAAATGGGCCGATATAGAGTTTAGCATAGATTCAAAACAAACTTTTCTCTCACCTGATTCTATAGCCATTATGAACTCTAATAAATAAGATTCAAAATGAAATAACATTTCCAAAACGAACTTTTACTAAGATAAAGTTTCATGTTATGGACATTGGTACATTTTCGTTATATTTTACTCCCAAAAAAAATATAATTGCATCCTGTCTCTTTTGTTTTTTTGGCAAGTCCCAAAGACGCATTTTCGTAACACTAAAAAATGGCGACAAAAAAAGAATAGTTCTTTTTTTTGTTTTTGTTTCGTAAGCATTCTTTATTTTACGTTAAAATTTAAATGGGCCTTTCATGTTATACCATTAAATTTAGTAAAACTATTTCTCAGGCATTAGGTTTGAACTTTTATAAGAATATACCTATTTTTTTCTCTTTATTTACAAATATTTTTCCGATGTGTTCTGGATGTTCCTTCTCTAAAAAAAAAGGAGATACCATTTTGTTTTCGTTTGCATAAGAAAGAAAACAAGCATTTTTCTTTTTTAAATTTAATCAGCCACAATAAAGATGAAACGTTACAATGCTACATTAAAGACGTCTCCAGTGTAACTGAATGACTGTTCATATGGCACATACAACAACGCCCCCTATAGTTCGTTGCGATCGCGAATTAAAAAATGCATATACTTTTCTCCACTCTTATAAATGTATGCTAATGCGAATCTTACAATTGAAATATTAATTTTCGACAACTTAAACCAATAATATACGAAGGAATTAATAATTTAATTGTAAGGTTCGCATTAGTTTACATTTATCAAAGTGGAGAAAAGTTTAACTTTTGAATTAAAAATGTGGCAACATATTCGATACGTAAATAGAACGCTTCGCTTTGATATATTTGTCGCAATTCATAATTCTTATAATAAGTTTTTCTTCCACGCTCTATTATTTTTTTTTTTTTCTTAAGCGAAGACGATAATTTTTGTAGCGATATAGAAATAGAAATTGATACCATAAAAAATTATATAGAAATAGAAATTGATACCATAAAAAATTAATTCGTTTTCGTGTTCTTTTCATGTATTTAGCATTTTAGTTTTTTTTTCTTAAGCGTTGTAGCTATATAAAATAGGAATTTAATTGTTTTTGAAGGAACGATCACACTTACCTTGGACCTCTTTGGTTTTTCTATTCTTTATTTTAACAGTTTTTATTAAATGTAATTAGTTATTTTCAGAAAGTTTCAGTTTGCAGGTAAGCACTTAGATTTTAATATTGAAGTTTCATGATTTGCTTTCATAGTAATTGTTGTTCTAAAGTATTCGTTGACTTCTTAAAAACCCGATTACTGACATGGCAGAACCGCCTTCCAAAAAACTTTGTATTTTGTCAAAGAAAAAGATATTAAGAGATTCTCAAAGAAGAAGAAGGGCCCAAGAAACGTCTGTGGAACGTCAAAGAAGGATGGAACATGACCGAATTTCGACAAGCAGTTCTAGAGCCCAAGAAGTATCAGAGAAACGTCAAAGAAGATTAAAAGAGGATCGTACCTCAACTAGCAGTGCTAGAGCCCGAGAAACACCTGAGGAACGTCAAAGAAGATTGGAAGAGGATCGTGTCTCAACTAGCAGTGTTAGAGCCCGAGAAACACCTGAGGAACGTCAAAGAAGATTAGAAGAGGTTCGTGTCTCAATTAGCTGTGCTAGGGCCCAAGAAACATCTGAAGAACGCGGAAGAAGAATTGTCCACTAATCTTCAGATTTCCTGCTATGTTTTAAAAAACTTTAGTTGTGAAAACCTTCGTGGCGGCCAGCTGGCCGCCTTAAGCGGCTAGTCATAAATAAAGTGGGTCCAAACTGATTGACAATGTCCCAAAAGTTTGAGTAGAAGCAAGAAAAAAACGATGCCAAGGCCGAAAGGATTCCGTTCGCAAACGCAAGCACGAAACCCGTCCCTCACCAAAGTACCAAAGTGGTTGATAGAGTTGAACCCTGAGTGGTTGATAGGCGAATGATGACTCTCCGAACCCCTTTCATGCAAATACGAGAACTGGGAGTTGATCCAACACCTCCTAGAAAAGAGTAGGCCTCAGCACGGGTTACCATAAATATCCTTTAGTAGTCCAAATGTAATAACATATTTCGTATTTTCAACCACTGCGCAGCTTAGTACCCCGAACGTAATGACATCTTTCTTATTTTTCATCAACTGCGCAGTTAACTTCGTCACATCGGGCTACTAAATTGATCCGTGCTGAGGCCTTCCTTCTTCTAGGAGTCGCTGGTTGATCACCAGTTAGGGATAAAAGGATCCATTGTCAACGTTCAACGTACCCAATAACTTGCACAAGACCGTAGACTGCCTTCCACGCAATACAAATGATTCATTCACTGTTCATGTAAAATTGAAAAAAAAAGCCTTGCTTTCAAATCATATTTCATGTATGAGCTTTTGAATCCGAAACGGGTGTATGATGCAGCTTACAATCAAACACCATTCTATCAATCCGAAAATGTTAATATTGATCTCGATTGGCTCTCCAATGTCTATTCAGTCATCAAAAGAATTTACAAGGAATATGTCTGAGCTGCATTCAAATATGTCTGCGAAATTGTGTACCGTGTGAATTGTGTTCAGGATTAATAGTTAAAGATGTCCAAGATGAAAACACAATAATGTTGCTTTTCAAAAAAGAAATAAAAAATAAAATTAAAAAAAAATTAGACAACAACCATTTTGCTAATAGGTAACCTGTGATATCCTAGAGGCGATCAAAATTTTTTTGATATCTTTAAAAGAAAAAAAAAAAAATTTAATCATGCTGGGAAGTTTCAGTTTTGTTTATGATTGCGTAGAGATAAATTATGCCGATTTAAAGGTTATCTACTTTTATTTTTTTTAATGTGCTTTATCTTTATTATTAATAGTTGATTTGAGTTCCATTTAAATAATGCGTACGCATTTATTATCTGTATTATAATGTAGTTATTTATTTTTTTTAAAGAAAAAACCCTTTTTTTTACGAAGATTCGAAGGAAAAAAAAACCCTGCGATTTCACGAAAATTTACGTTCATTTAAAAGAAAAAAAAATTGGTGCCATATCGTTAATTTTTCTAAATCTTCAATTAGTGAATTGAATTATGAACGAATTTAAGTATTTATTAGTTTTATGGAAAATTTATAATAATTAAGTTTTAAAATTATTAGCAGAAACGTACTATCTTTGAATCCCGTTTTTTTCTTCTTTTTTTTTTTTTTTTTCTAGTTGATGGATTTGGAATCTTGGTTTTTAAAATACTAGGAGCAGCTACAATCCTGCAAAGTTAATTCGTTATTAGATTAGTATAGTTGCTCTTCACATTTTGAAGGTTATGAATCCAAAGAAAAAGATTGTTCATTTAAGAAAGAGAACCTTTTTTTATGACTGATTTCTTAACTTAATATTTAACAATAATTTATTACCCTATTTTGGATCAACTTTTCGAGTCAATAAGATTGCGTCGTTATACCGAAAATCCAAGCAGTAGAATAAAAGTTATTCTTCAACATGATATCATTTATTATTTCTTTTTTGCGGCCAGTATGGCAAGGCGCTAGACTCGCCTTCGTGAGAACGGGTGTTCGAATCCAACCGGCTGAAGACTCCCCGTGTAGTAAATGGTGACAGGTGCACGTTAAATATGTCGGGTCGAGCCGCGATGGCTCAGGGGATAGAGCATTCGCCTTCCAATGAGGCGAACCGGGTTCGAATCCCAGTCGATACGAATTCCGCATCCGGCTTGCACTGACCACAGTGCTGACGTGAAATATCCTCAGTGGTAGACGGATCATGGGTTAGAGTCCCCTTGCCGTCAGGTTAACCGTGGGAGGTTCTCGTGGTCTTCCTCTCCATGTAACGCAAATGCGGGTTAGCTCCATCAAAAAGTCCTCCGCGAAGGCAAATTTCTCCCAATACTCGATCCAGGAGAACCCTTGTCTTCTGGATTGGGTTCAAAATTACAAGGCTACGGAGTTGAACATTAGTAGCCGTAAGCCCATTAAGTTGGGTCGGCTGTTTAACGACGGTTATAAAATAAAAAATAAAAAAATATGTCGGGTCACAAAGTCCTACATGTTTCTATTACAAATTAAACCTCTGGGGGTACTGAATTGCAGTGGTGGATTCAGCGGGGTCATACACCCCTTCCAAAGGATTTTGGATTTTGGCATTAAATAAAAATGACATAAGAAGTTATAGGCCTTATAATTAAAAAACTTTTTGACTATCAACTACGTTAAATAATATTAAAAATGACTATAAAATTTTTTTTCAGACAGATTTATCTTTCAATAAGTGTAGGCAGGGTTAGGATAGCCTGGTATGTAGGGTAGGTAGGTACTTTTATTTACGTCGCACTAGAGCCTTGGTTGGTCAGGAGAATTGGATATAAGAGGTCGTGGGTTCGCCGACCGAAGACTCCTCTTGGAGTAAATGGTGACTGATGCACATTAAATTTGTCGAGTGACAAAGTCTTCTATGTTCCCATAACAAATCAATACCTCTGGGGGTATTGATCCAGGAGTTTCCTTGTCTTCTGGATTGGTTCAAAATTACAAGGTTAGGGAATTGAACATTTGTAGCCGTTAACCCAAAATTGGGTCAGCTGTTCAATGAGGTTATAAAATAAAATAAGTGAAGACAAAATCTTTTTATTAGCTAACGTGCTTTGAGAAGTGAGTAAAAAAGTGTAGCGAACAATAAGAGACTCAAAGATTAGACCGCTCTCTCGACTGTGCGGACCATATTTTTCAGCTTGCGGCTATCACCATAAATTGAAAGTCAAAACTCAAAAGAAGCCTGAGTATTCAAATAATGAACGTTTTTTGTGTTTGATTTCTGTAATTTAAAATATCGTCTGTGCAAATTAATTAGTATATTTAAGGTTAGACTCTCGAACTATTAAGATGGTATATCAGTACTTGAAAAAATGATAGTTTTTTTTCTCTAAAATAATTGGCTGACTATTACTTCTCACTATATGAATTATTATTTTCCTAACATTTATATGCTCCATGCTCCAAAAAAGCTTTGTTCTTACTCTTTGGAGGATTGTATTATTCGTGGATTTCTGTTTACAAAAATTGAAATTTTTTTAAAAATTTATTTTCATTACAAAAATATAAATAATTTAAAAAAAGACTTTTATTTTTACTTCAAGACAGAAAAAATTGTTGTAATTTTCTTTCAAATTTTCAAGAACGTTTTCAGTTGAATCAATAATAATCTTTGTAAATCTTTTTTAATAGAAAAAACAAATTCATCTTTCTTGGGTTAAACAGAAAAAAAAAACTTTTTAATGTTTATTTCGAATACAAAACCGAAACTACATTTGGCATTTTCATTGGCGACTTTTACCGAATCGGAAACATTAACCCTAGAGCTGACTGGCTCTTTTCCGCCATCTTGTAATTACCATTAGTTTGATTTCTGCGGAATTCGATGTGTATTGGTGCCGGTTTTGATTGAAGGTTGTTAGTAGTGGGGCGTTTGGTTTATGATTAAGCGGGGTTCAAACACCCCTCAATTGTTCTTCTGTACATAATCACTTTCCCAAAATGTCGGGACAAACTTTAAATGACAGATTAACTGCTGCAAGGCATGCTCTTGCTGGTCAAGGGCTCGCCAGGATAGTCTGTAAGGCTACTACTGAAGAAGTTATAGGACCAAAAAAGAAGCATTTAGACTGTAAGTACTTCGAATTATAGTTAAAATTAAGCGTAACATTATTCTTAATTAAGGTTAATATTACGTACTTATAAAACTAAGTGGCAAAGTGATAGTTCTCTAACACAACAGGCATTTTACATGTTAAATAATGTAACTTTGACCTTGTACATTCAACACAAAAATGCATGTTTTTGTTATAGTTGATTATTTATTTTTGACTGCAGTGCACCAGATATTTTATTCCGGAAATTGAGGGAAGTTCCGCTGAAGTAATTCTGCGTAATTTAATGCACCGCCCCCCTTCCAGTCCCTTTATAATACTCCATTTTTTTTTACCTATTTAATTTCATACTTTTAAAACTTTCATTTAAATTGCTAAATATGAGATTGAATGTAAGCTAATTTTGTTATAGCGCTCTATCTTTTTATCAATAAATGTGAAAATTGCAATTTTTGTTTACTAACAATTGTGTGTATACATTGATGACATTTTAGTCATTTGTGTTTATATTATTGAATTCAATCGCAAAGTCTCGTAGTTTTAGTGAAAGTAGCCAGCTTTTGAAGAAGTTGTGGGTTTTTATTTTTTGATTGAGTGTTTGGATTAAATCATTATTCACGTGTGTTAAAAAGTACTGACGTTTCTAGCATATGAAATAGATTTTATTTTTTTGAGTCTTTTAAGAATTTGCTGAAGTTTTGAAATTGTCTATAGAAACGAAGTTTTAAGGTTGGATCAATTTCAATTTTACACATGTTTATTTATAGTTATTTAATAATTTCTACACCAAAATTTCGGTTTTTGACAGTAATTGTCAAAACAAAAAGAGCGTAATATCAAAATAATTCAAGCAAGAATATAATTGATTTTAAGTTGGTAATAATTATCAAATGATAAAGCAGTGATTGAATATTATGTCACAAAGATACTTCGTTTCATGTATTTGATAAATTTTAAATTCTGCAAATGAGGAACATTGAGCTTTATTGATCTAAGACTTATCAAGATTTAGATTCTTGTTTTGTCATATAAGAATGAATTTGAAAGTTTTTTTTTACCAAGCTTGAATTCAAAAGGATTATTTAACAAATGTACACAAATAAGTTAAAGAAAAAATTAATAATTATGAATGTGAGTTTGATGAATGTGAAAAAACACTCATAAAATACCAGTTAATCTACTCCACTCATAAATTATAATTTTAAAATGTTTCAAACTGTTGTATTCTACATAGATGGTTGTGCTCCGGAAAAAACCCGGAATTCCGGATTTTTCGCTAATTGTGAACTAGAAGTTTCTGGAAACCCAAGGTTTAAAATTTTTAATAAATCATCGATCTCATTTATGAATAAAAAGTTTTGTATATTTTATTTAAAAATATTAGAACAAGAATTTATATTTGGCATCCCTTTCATTTGTAAATATTTTCTCTGGTAGACTACTAAATGTCATTTCAGGGTTGGAGTTTTTGCCGGCAAAAAAACTGGCAAAAACCAAATTATTTAAATTGCTGATTAAATATTATTACAAATTACTTGAAGCAAATTTAATTCAATCATAAGGAATAATAATTTTGATACATTACATGAAAAAATTATTTTAAGAATATTAAAAATTAATATAAGGTTAATAATTTTTAAAGGATTGAAAGTTTGACCTCTTTTCATTTTAGAATCCTTAAATAACAAATAACAACAAACAAATTTGTTGTTGTTTTGTAAACAAATTGCATTTTTTTTTACTACTTCATAATAACTTTTTATATGTATTATTTTACATATCACTCTTACACTATATTAAAAGAGAGACATAAGAAAGCTAAGATGGATGTTTTATTAGATAGATTTTGATAATCACCTCATTTCTCAATATTACTTCAAAATGCAAACAAAACTACACAATTTAAATTCTTGTAAAATTTCCAGTGAATTTTGGGAATTAATGTCTCATTTACACTCATGTCCTTCTAGTAGTACTGCCTTTGAAAGAGTGTTTTTGAATTTTTCATTTGTACAATTTAAAATTCGGAATAAGTTGACTCTAAATAATGTTTCAAAACTAGTGTTCTGTTATGCTATGTTGAGACAGCACAAATTGTATTGTGATGATTAATAAAGTATTGAATTTGGGCAAATTTAAAAAATTGCATTGATACTTGTATATTTTAATTAACTACACATGTTGATGGATATTTTATGTTTTAAATTATAGTTATATTAATTTAAAATAAGTTCATTTCACTGGAAAAAAAGAGAATAATCACTAATTTTCCGATCAATAATGTTTTAAACTACTAAAATGATACATTAATACACTATGATTTAATTATGGAATAATAAGTTTGTTAATTTTTTTAAAATTATATATATTTATACAGTCGAACTCTTTTATAACGAGCTCGGATTTAACGAGAACTCTGATTTACCAAGGGAAACGAGAATATTTGGTTGGATCAATGTTAAGTCTATGGAACAGAAGTCGCTTTTAGCGAGCAATATTTTTCTGTCTTGCAATCTTTTTTCTCATCTTTCTAGTCTTTCTGTCGTATCTTTTTTTCAAAATGATAAGAAATGCGGGCGAAATTAAAAAAAAAAACCGCAAACTGAAACTTAATTGCCCTTATTGCTCTAATCTAAAGCATGGAAAAAGTCACGTGAGAGTAGGTGGTGACGTATCGATTTCGCGCCTTATTGGCTGGTTGGGGGGGGGTTAGTTGTCATTAAATTAAGAAAAGTATTTAATTAATGTAATTAATTAAATTTTAAGTAAACTCAATCATTTGACCTCCCAAGCCCCCCCCTCTTCTGGTTGCACGCCTGCCTTAAGGACCCGTTTGTTACGTGTACTCGGATTTAATGTGTACATGTTAACGGTCCCTTTGTGCTCGTTATAAACGAGTTCGACTGTAGTATATATTTCACTTTTAGAAATAATTTTTTATCAAAAATGTGTTTTTGTCCTCTCATTCTGGAAAATATAGGTTTTTACCACTTTGCTTGGCAAAAACCTGTTTTTGCCAGGACGGTTTTTACCATGGTTTTTTCCACCTGCGGCAAAATCTTGCCAACCCTGTTTGAGATAAAAGTAAACTTATACATAAATGAGATTTCCTCTTGGTTTCTCTGCTGCTAAGTGAATTTTTCAATTTGGTTTTTTTATTATTATTAGTTTTTATTATTATTAGTTTTTATTATTAATTTTTTGCATTATTATTTTGAATTCTTTTCTTAATTAAACTTATACATAATTATTCATTTAAATTTAATTTATTCAGAATTTAATGTCTTGAAAATATTAATGATTTAAATTTATAAAGACATAATTTTTTTGAAATGCATCATTAATCATTTTACTCATGAAATTTTCAGGATATTCGAGTTGGGCTCGCAATCACCCCTGATTCTATTATTTAATATATAAAATATTTAATATATAAAAGACCCTGAAATATTTAATATATAAAAGATTAAAAAAATTCATACTTCTAGTAATTGAACTTTTAAACTTAGTTTCATATTAGTGTGTGTGTGTCTGTATGCCGGGTAGACTTTAAGAATTCAAAATTGGACATGAACCTGAATGAGTGCAATTGCAAACTTTTTATGGAACTAGATTTTTGATTAGATTTTTAAGACATGGAATTTTCTCAATGGCTTAGCAGAAGCCATTGTTTCAAATATTTTAAAGATAACACCAGTGATGTTTGTCAGCTTATAGCTCTAATCAAAAAAGTTGTTTATTGTGCATTCTGCAATACTTATTTTTTATTTGTCATATCAGGTTATGTGAACGATCAAAATAATCAAGCTAGCATAAGCAAACTATGTATATTAATATTTTTAAAGTTATCTGAAACCACGTGTTTATTTTGTTTATAGTTATGGTTTTAAATCATTATTTTACATAACTAAATAATTTTAAATAGTCTGTAATTGAAATAAAAACAAAAGTTTTGTATTAAAAGACAAAATTATTGGGAAAATGAAACTAATTTGCTGATGAATAAGCAAAAAAACAAAAACTTTTTGACGCCAAGGATAATTAACTCCGGCAAATTACTAATTAAAGTAGGATAATACTAAGGATAAAGTAGGATGTACTAAGAGGCCAAATTAATGGAGAAATGTTACTCAGTTCGTTGAAGAGCTTAAAAAATCAGCAAATTATTATTGATGTCAATGATTGTTTAATAAATTTTGATTATAAATACTAAATGATATTAAAATATGCTCTGAGCTAAAGAGAAAAATTAATTTAAAATACGGGATACCCTAACACCGAAAATGAGATTCAGGGGTATAGTAAAACCTGACAGTGCCGTCGACATACTATTGACACAAATGGAACTTAATTTTGGTAATGGGCACTATTGGCATTATAGTAATAGGTGAAGTTTTTACAGATACCAAATATACCTACTCTTATATTGGTACAACATATTTTAGACAGGGGTCTGTTTAGAAGAACGGACCCTTCACAAAATATCTTTTCATAAAAACGGACCCTTCGCAAAATATTTTAACTTAAAAACGGACCCTTCACAAATTTGTTTATCTTCATTAAATTGTTTTGTTAATCGAATAAACCCTTCCCAGGAGGGGGGAGAAAGACAGTTATAAACGAACTAAATTTGGCCTTCGGCAGGCGCTTCTTCCTTTATTCATCCGAAATTAATATTCTGCATTCAGCAGTATAGGCTAAATACCAAATATTTGTATATTGCATCGCTAATTTAGTAGCAGCAATAGCTGTTTGTTTTTTAAAATTTAATTTTTTTAATTATAATTTTACAGTGTTGAGCATAATCTTGCATGTCTTTATAATTTAAAAACTCCTTGAAAAAGTTTTTTTGCAATAACGGACCCTATTTGCACAAATTCACAAAAGCAGGACCCTGGTTGAATGAATGTGACTTAACGTTTATTTTATATTCACAAATTACGAATAATTTTTTCACAATTTTACAAAAACGGGACCTTTTACAAAATGTCTGGACAGACCCCTGTTAGAGTAAATTTGGTGATTCCATCTGCAACAATACTGTGTACTTTTATGATAGATTAATTGTATGTACAGAAGAGAGTAGCTTGACTTAAATATCATGAGTCACCTTGAGCAACAGATGTTGCTAAATACAGTTAGCCTTTACTTTGATGGGATGAATTACTTGCTTAATCTAATAATGTAAAGTAACTGAGAAGGGTAGCAAATAATAATGAATAAATAAAAAACATTGAAATTATTGTAACTTTATTATTTGTGTTGACATTTGTCTGAAAGTTTTGTGCACAGTGATGTTCAGGACTGATTAAATGATGTTTTTTCTTTCACTACGTACGAAGACCGGATATTCAACTAGTCTTTTTGTTGGCACAAATGATTTTTACAATTATAGAGCTTTTAGCAAGGTTGCCAAAAGACATGCTATTTTACATTTGTCAAAAAGACCGTATTAACAGTGCTTCGTATTTAAAAACTGTAATATAATCTGAATGCTCAGCATATTTAGCTAAAATTGTTAAATTCTGTGAAATTTTTACACACTGATCCCTTGTTCACACTCAATATCTTCATGATTTTGTAAAGACTGAGATCTAATTTGTCCAGTATCAAATGAAGAATATTAATTGAAATACTGAAAATTTTAAAACTAAAAAAATATAAGCCATTTATATATCTATACCCCAACACTTTTGACAGGATAAATTAATATTTCATGGTTATCATGAGTATAGATATTTGTGAATGTTTGCATTTAAGTTAAGATGTCCAAGCTTGAAATTTTTATTAAGCTGCAAATTATTTTACATTTAACTGATGGGAAATTAAAGTTTGAAAGTTTCATGTCCACATTTAATATCTTTCTCTCAAATTTAAAGCATTCCCCTCATTATTTCTCTAGATAAAACATATCTAGAGAAATAATGAGAATACAGTTAATATATAAAATACTGATATATACAGTTAACATGTACTGTTAATAATCACTTAATATATAAAATAGATTGACTCTGCCTTTTTCATCCTTTCAGTGGGTCGATAAATGAGAACCAAGCATGCTTGGTTCTCATTTATCATCATCACTGGGGGTTCCGTGTTCAGCTGACCACCTGACCCGAACATCTGCCCCTGCACTTCAGAGTCCGGGGTCAAGAAAACTGAGATGGGCACAGTAGGCCTTGGCCCTCTATGGGCTGTCGTGCCACTGAGTTAAGTTTAGTATATAAAGTATCAATGGAATTAGAATTTAAAAAAAAAAAATTTTTTTTTAAGAGTATATTCATTAATTATATTAAATATTTTCAACTTGAATAAATTATTTTTAAAAAAATAAAGTGATGTGATTAATGCCAGCTCGCACTTTCAGCAAATCTTTTGTTAACAGATAATGGTCTAAATTTAATGTTTGTACTTATACTTTAAATATAAATATTCATGGATGAATTTATGTAGTGTAAGAGGATTTTTTCTATGTATTTTCTTTTCAACATAATCTGTATCTTCTATTTATTATTTTGGAAGTAGAAAAGTATTTGAAATTTTTTCAAGTACAGGGGCAGCAGGCGATCGTCCAGAACAAGATGTTACGGGGTCTCTGAACGAGATTTTATGTTTTTTTTCTTTTTTTTAAAATTTTACTTGTTTGAGCCGCGATGGCTCAGGGGATAGAGCGTTCATCTTCCAATAAGGTGAACCCGGTTCGAATCCCAGCAATGACTGGTCGATACAAATTCCGCTTCCGATACGAAGACCGTGCTAGACGTAGAATATCCTCAGTGGTAGACGGATCATGGGTTCGAGTCCCCTTGCCTTCAGGCCAACCATTGGAGGTTTTCGTGGTTTTCCTCTCCGTGTAACGGAAGTGCGGGTTAGTTTCATTGTCTTCTGGTTTGGGTTCACAATTACAAGGTTACGGAGTTGAAAATTAGTAGCCGTAAACCCACAGTTGGTTAGGCTGTTCAACGATGGTTATAAATAAAGTAAAATAGTGTTTATGACTACTACAATTCTCGCTTTTGTATTTTATGCTGCTGTGGACCTATCCCTTTTCGCTAGAAGTCTTAAATAACGGTCTTGAGTAGGCATATTCCAAGTGCATCCGCCGCAGTTTTTGGAACACTACCTCCGCCTTCACTAATCCTTTTTAATCTTTTATAGCAGAGATGCTAACTTGCTTTGGACAGCAAACATATATTTTAAAGTAGTAGTTTATAAATTGTGATTCTTAGTTTAATAAATTTAGTAGATTTTTATCCACCACTATTTCTAATTAATTTGTAGGCTTATATAATTCACCGCTTAATAGTATTTATGTCAACTATACCTTTCAAAACGCAAGCAAAAATAGTCAAATATTTGCAACATTTACTTTGTAGTTATTTACCGTGGTTTTAATTATTTTGGAACGTCCGGAGCAGTTGGCATCTCTGTTATAATTCAAACTTAAGGCTTTCTTTACAGGTATCCAAATCTTGAGCGTAAAATTCTACTAGTGCTTCAAAAGCCTTTATGTTTGAAGGTTGGCGAATGAAAGGATCGGCAGGAAGAAGGCACTAAAATCCTTTCAAAATATCACGATGCGATACAAATCTTAAGTCTAATTGTGTTATAAAATTTTCTATAAATGGAATAAATACACTAACTCTGAAATATGTTTCGGGTGTCGATGAGGGAAAATTAGCGTGATTTTTCTGTCTTCCCGTTATTCTAGGGATTTGTATGGAAGATCCAATGCTTGTTTGCATAAGAGAAGAAGAGGTGAATATTTCAGAAAATATTTCAGTGGCATTTTCACCCATTAATTTTAGTTCTTTAACATCTTCAGCAAGACTCGCTGCCTCTATCAAATCTGCTTGTTTTTTATAGGTATCTACAAAGATGTATTGTTATGGTGAAAACTTTGTAAATGCACAAAAGAGACATTACGAACTGGCAATTAGATACTGTGCACAGTAAAGAATTAGCTTGAGTAGCTGATTCCTTATCCTTCCAGCCTAATATTTTTTGAAGAGTTTCAACGATAGGCTCTAAAAGTTCCACCACAGCGGTTGCTGAGTCGTATCTTTCCATCCAACGGGTTGCACATAGCTGTTTAATTTCCTTTCATTTCGAATCCTTATGTCCTCTGAGAGTCATTTCAAATTTTCATTTCGATCTATCATTTCGAATCCTTATGTCCTCTGTCTTTAATAACTAATGAATTTTGTTGGTAAAACTATATTAAATTCAGGTCTATTTTCATATTTGTTTTTGCCTGTTCATTCAATTATGCAGACATTAAAATTAATCGACCATATTGTCCTTTTTTTTTTAATCTTATTCTTATTTTTCAGAATTATCAAGAAGACGAGATTATAAACTAAAGATTATTTTACTATTTCGAAATAGATTTTAATGTAAGATTCTATTTCATGCGTCATCAAAACTAATATCTTTCTGAGAAATAGTTTTGATCATAAGTCTAGAGAGCGAATAATATGCAATTGCATACGTGCATATGCAATTGCATATTTTAGCACTTTTTGCCATTTGTGCATATAAATGCATAAAAAGGTATATTTGCTCTTATAAATGCATATTTTCAGCATTTTATGGCTTTTCCCTCCTAAAACCATATCATTATTCTTTTTATGTTAGCATAAGGAACGCTTTAAATTTTGTTTTGTCGTTCTTTATCACCTGAAAGGGTCAGCTGGATTGATGTTGCTGGGGGTGATTGCAATCACGTGAAAAAGATGTAGAAATGAGGTGTGTGTCGGGAAGGGGGGTACAAAGGGCCCACCCAAACAGACATTCGTCATAGCAACCTCAGAAAGGGATGGTCAGATATTCTATGAAGGGATGTCTTTTCCTGGAATAAATAATTGTCAATCTGTGTGGGAAAAATAAGGCTTCTGTGGTAGGTAGAAAATTACCTCCCTTTCCTGTGATTGATTAGTTAAAAGGTGGAGTGAATACATTTTCGGAGAGAGCTGCTATTCTAACATATTTCGATAGTCCATCCGATAGATAGTTTCGACATCCATCAGTTGAATACGTAGTTAGTGAAGCTTCGAACGTGATTTTTGACTGCTGAATTTTATAATATGCCAAAAATTAAGTCGACTAAATCAAATTTAATGAAGACATGGATTTCGGACTATGGGAAGGACTTTACGACCGATGGGGAAATAGTATTTTGTGTGATTTGTCAAAAACACATTTCCTGTGAAAAAAAAGTACCAAATCGATCAACATATAAAGACTAATGCTCACTCCGCGAAGAAAAAGCAGAATACAAAAGGATTTGTTCAAAGTTTATTAACTATTCCTGTTCAAGCAGCTAAAAAGGAAAGTGATTTTTCTAGTGATTTATGCAAAGCCTTAGTAAGCAGCAATATTCCTTTAAAAAAGTTAAATAATCCAAACTTAGATGGCCCTATATGGACTTAGATGGCCCTATATGTTTTGATTTTTGTCAGTGATGCCGCTCCGTATATGGTCAAATCTGCAGCAGCACTGGAAATTTTTTATCCCAGAATGCTTCATATTACATGTTTGGCTCATGCTGTTCACAGACTGGCTGAGACTGTTCGAGAAGTATTCTCCTCTGTGAATGATTTAATTTCTAGTATCTAGAAGTTTTTCTCAAGGCACCTGTGCGCATAAAATTGTATAAAGAAATGTATCCTGATTTGCCCTTACCTCCACAGCCTGTGATAATTAGGTGGGGTACATGGATTGAAGCTGCACGTTTTTACGCTAATAATTTTGATGCAATAAATTCAGTTGTAGATGCAATTGACAATTCCTGTGCTTCAGTTTATGTCACAAAAGAATTACTACAGGATATCTCTTTGCAGAAGGACTTGGCCATAATTGACACTCACTTTTCTTTCTTAAGTGGAGCAATAACAAAGCTCGAAACACGAGGTCTTCCCCTGGCTGAGGCCATATCCGAAATTGAAAAAATTCAACAGTGCATCAATGCTCTTCCAGACTCAGTTGGGAAGAAAGTAGAAGAAAAATGGTGTTTCGTTCAAAACAAAATTCGGGTTTTGCAGCAGTGAAGAAGATAAATGATTTTCTTAATGGAAACGGAACTGATCTTCCAGAGAAAGTAAAACCAATGAGTACGAAATTGTACCAGTTTTGTCCAATAACATCGGTTCACGTGGAGAGGTCATTTTCTGCTTTCAAAATGATCTTTGATGACCGACGACATCAATTCACCCTTGAAAATTTGGAAAAACACTTAGTTGTGTTTTGCAACAAAAATTATTCAGTTTAATAGAATCTTTCCGGAAAATGCGATGGTTTTTCTTCTCTCATTTATCATACTTCAGTTTTAGGCTTTTTCTTCAGAAATGTGTAGATTCAAGTAAGAAATATTTTGATTTTCTTCCTTTTAACAAAAAAATGTTTTAGCTGTGTTTGTTGGAAAAAGTAAGTAGTAGTATTTAAATAAGTTGAACTTTTAATTTCTATTTTAAATGCATATTTCTAGTTTTCAGAGCATATATTCAAGTTTTTAGTGCATATTTGCATGCATATTTTGTCCGTTTTTTAATGCATATAATCCGCTGTCTAATCATAACAAACGTATATGCTACTAATTTAAATTAACAAAAGCGCTATGTTTCCAATTATCATTTTTTTTAATTGAACATGTAATGATTTTTTATTCTAATATTATGGGTCCCGCATTTTGTTGGGGGGTGGAACGCACACATTATTTACTTCTTTGCATTTTGTAAATAATCATCACAATAAAAATAATGTATCCGTAGTAGCAATTGTATTGTAGAGAAAAAGATCGAAGACGAAATCACGCGAATCGAACTCCTCAGGACTTAGTTTCAATATTAGATTGTTGTAGTAAATAATATCGTATAAAAAATAACGTATTTAAAAACTATGGAGAAATCAATAGCAATAACAGCCTAAAATTCGATAGAAAAGATAGCCTTAAAAAGTAAGTATTCAAATATGCACGATTCGAACTTTCCATATTTGAAATGTATGGGGATATTTAAAATTCACATGAAAATCAATATCAATAACTGCCGAAAATACAATCGAAGCATTGCATCGATTTACGATACTATCGGCGTAAATTGAGCGCTTTAAAAAAGTGATTATCTAAATGCATGATTCAAATATTACGTGTCAATTTCTGTGGAAAAGTAATTTTTCTTTTTACTTTTCAAAAAACGAAAATAATTTCTGCGAGAATTTTGCAACGTTCTTGGAACTTGGAAGGGTTCACTTTTAATATAGTATCGTACCCTCTCATTTTCCCGATACAATAATAGCTTTTTCCTGACCCATCGTTCTTCCCTGTTAAATATTTTAAATGTTTATCATATTTTCGAAGTGAATTTAAGTTATTACATAAGATGTTCTGAGGTTTTAAAATAAATGAATAAAATGAAACCACCGCGAACCTTAGTTGCGAGAAAGCAAATCCGTTTTTTCCCCCTCACCTGCTATATGAGGTCGACATACTTTTATTTGTTCTTTGCATAGTCTTCTTTTTCAAGGTCTTTCTCATCAAGTTCCTTGAGAGAGAGAAAGTATTGACTTCTTGTATCAAACCTGTTTTATTTTTCTACCTGTCTTTAATTCAAACGGTTTTTTTTAAATCTAATGCTCGCCTTTTTTTGAAAATAGCGAGCTTCATGCGGCTTTAAACCCTGAATAACATGATCTAATGATCGGATCTTCACGTTCTAGGACTCAATCCTATAATGGTTTGAAGGGATGACCTCAAATGTGCTAATTAATGAATGCAGACGATATTTTAAGTTGCGAAATCAGAAACAAAAACGCACTTTCTTTGAATAAACAATGAATTTGATGTTTTTCGATGAATTTGGGATTTCTGACCCTCAAAATAGTGGGGGCCCTGTAGCAGAATTTTTCGAGCTATCTGCGACAGAACTCTCTAGCACTAATGTCATTCTGCAAGATACTTTTAATAATAACAAACATATGTTATTAATTTAAAATAACAAAAGCGCTTTATTTGTATAAAAACTAAACTTTTATTTTTATTTTTAAATTGAACGTGTAGTAATTTTTTATTCTAATATTATGAGGATATTCTTGTATTTTGTTTGGGGAGAACGCACAAATTTTTTTTCTTCGCGTTTTGTAAATAATTATCACAATAAAAAAAAAAAATCATGAAATCCGTAAAAAAAAAAATCGCCAAAAAAAGAAGGATCGACGACGAAATCATGCGATTCGGACTCCTCAAATGCGTGTTTCGTTACGAGATTAGGTTGTTGTAATAAATAATTATTGTATAAAAAATATCGGCTTTAAAAACTATGAAGAAATCAATAACAATAATTGCTAAAAATTCGATAGAATTATTGCCTTAAAAAGTAAATACTGAAATGCACGATTCGAGTTTTCCATTTTGTTTGAAATATATCAGGATATTTATTAAAAAAAAAAAAAAAAAAAAAAAAAAAAAAAAAAAAAAACGTGGAAATCAATAACTGCCGAAAATACAGAGTTAAATATTACCTGTAAATTTTTGTAGAAAAGGAAAATAAAATTTTTTTGCTTTAGATTCTGCCACGGGGATAGGGGGTAGCTGCAGTCTAGGAAATATGGTCCCAAATAAGACGTTTCGACCTCTTTTTGTAAATCTTTTTTAGAACTTTTTAAGGAAATTGAAATTTTTTTGCGTACAATTTTAAAATTCGTTTATCCTAAGATAATTGATTGCATGCAAAATAAAACTTTGAGTGACTGTTTATTATTTTATTTAATAATAGCCCAAGAAATTTTGAATTTAAAGGTATACAGTTTTTTGCATGATTTTAATGAGTGCAATTTTAAATGGGAAAATACCAAGTTTGAGCTAATTCGAATAGTTCCCGAAAAATCTAGTTTTGAAAAGGTCGTTATTTTGTAAATTCTATTGCTCATATTCAAACGATCTAGCTTATATTTCTTATTTTGCCATTTAAACTCCTCACACTATTGTATTGATATATTTTGCTTTGGCTGTAATGATACAATATTAGATAGCACTCCTTTTTGCGGATATAATCATGTGAGCTGATATCTTTATTTATAATTATTTCTTTTTTTTTTTTTTTTTATTTTATTTTTTTTTTTTTTTGGTTTTCTAGCTTTGTAATGTAGATTTTTTAAATATTTTAATTTTTTTCCCTCTCTTTTCATTAATCTTTACTATTTTCTATGTTTTTAACTTTATGTATATGTCTAAAATTTTACTACTTGAAAATTGTAGATTTTAAGATTTATCTTGGATTGTGTTGCAATTAACCTTAACTTGATAACGCACTTTAATTCTTCGGTGCATCGAATTTTGCGAGATAATGATCCACGAATTGTGAAAGTGCACCTTTTTCTTGTCTCGACATTTTTATCAGATTTTTAACTTCCGAAAACAGATGGGCGATTTTCCCCTTTTTTCTGTTTAAGTTTTGTTCAGGGAAGAAATTGTTTATTGAATTCACGTGATGTGAAATATTTTTTTATTCGTCTCTTTTCAGCTATTCCCGCCTGTTTTTTTTTTTTCCTTCTCAATTTTGATATTTTTTTATACGATGTTATGACTTGTATGACTTTTAGAAATGACTTGTTTTACGCGCGACGATTGCTTAGTAAATCCACATTAATTTTTGATCGCTTTTTCGGCAGTTTTTCCATATCGACATAGTTTTTAGAATCTGGATATTTTTAATACGTTTTTTACACGTAAGATCCGAGAATTAACCTCAATTTAAAACCGGTTTATAAATGTACGAATTTTATTATATAACTATATATTTTATTTTTATACTCCGTTATAAAAAATAAAATACAATTAATTTTAAGTTGAACTTTTTTTTTTAAAAAAAACTTTCTCTTTAGTGATTAAATTAAGAATTATGTCTTAAAAGCTATGCAAAATGTTAGTGAAATACAATACAAAGCTTTTATGTGATGGTTGCCCTTTTTCAATTTTTAACCCTATTTAGAATCTATAGTGAAGCCTGAAAAAGTTTACTAAAAGTTATAAAAAAGTATAAATATTGTGGTTAAATATGTAATTTTAAAATTACTCCCCACTGTTTCGTTTTTGCAACACTAAGGAAAAATAAAAATGCAGTCGGATTTCTATTGAACGAACTTCCATTTTACAATTTTCTCTATTTTCGAGAAACCAAGAATATACTGGAAATTTTTTCGTAAAATAACTTCCAAATAGCGAAGTGAATTTTCTATTTAACGAACTTTTCTTTGAGATCCACTTTCCCTATTTTCCAAAATATTTCAGAACATTTCAAACTTGTTAACGCATTTTATGGAGTGAAATGACCTCGAATTGATTTTCGAAGCCACGTTTTAGAGTAAAATCCCTTTTTGTTTGCATTTCAAACTAAAAAATCAGACAAAATTTACGAATTTTTTTTGTAGCAATTAAACTTACGAACGTAATGTATATTTAAAATGACTTTTATGATAAATGCAGCTATAATTTTATGTATAAATTTAGCTTTTTTTAGTTGAAGATGTATGTAGTGTGACACTGGATAATGTTTTGCTCCATACAGATTTCTTTTATGGTTAAGATTTATAAAATAAATAGTAGATACTAGTTTTCAAGATAAAGGTGTATCAATTGCTATTTTAATTATGTTTGGTGTTTATGAATTTAAAACCTGCTTTGTGTTTAAGTAAATTCAAACGAACTTATTATTGGGATCGTTAAATAGAGGTCCGACAGGCGTCATCGACTGTTACATTTTAATTTCCAAAATAACTTAAGTTAATTACATCATAATTTCAGCTAGCTAATACAAACTTTTTTTTGTAGAAAAACCTATAACATACGTACTTACTTTGAACGGACGGGATACTTTACTGGACGTGATGGAGCTTTGTTGAGTTGAAGAGAAAGCTACCTTTTTATTTGTGGTTACTTTTTTTGATAGTGACTTTTTCTTGATGACTTTTTAACTATGTATCATGAAAAAGTGATACTTTTCACATATCGCGATTGATATTTATAAAAAGGTATTCTTGTGATAAATATTAAATATGCGATCATTATAGACTGTGAAAATGTCGCGTTCATTATCGAAAATATAGTGATTGTTACCAATAACTATTGAATGCGATAATACCGTGAGTCTGTGGCAGAATTTCTTTGGCCTTTCAGCAATATACCTCTCTAATGCTAATATCTTTCTGCAAGATACTAAAAAATAACAAATATACACGTTACTAATTTAAAGTAACTTAAAAAAAAAAAAAAAAAAAGTCGGATCAAATTAAATAAATTTATTAATTGAATCTGTAATCCCTGTGGCAGAATCGCGGCGACACGGCGACATTGTCGCAGAACGTTACAGATTTCTTGCAGAAAGAATTTTTATTTAGAAAGTAAAAAATTTTGGTTTTCTTTATGTAAAAATTTTTGAAATTTTTTTTCTTTAAAATTATATTTAAAAGATGCCTTTTCGCACATTGGTAGGGAAAGAAATGTTCGTAATTTTTCGATTCTTACTTGAGAAAAATGAAAAATAAAGAATATTGAAGCAAAAAATTTCTTTTCTGCAGAATTTTTTTCCCCTTCCAGAGGGAAAGAAATGATTAATTTTAGCGTGATTTTTCAATTTTGGTTTTCTTTTTTTTCTTCACAGATTTTACAATTTTTAATTATTTTTTTATGTGATGATGGTTTACAAAATGCAAAAAAAAAAAAAAAAAAAAAGAAATAATTAGTCTGTTTTCCTCTTACAAAATGTGACAATTTCGCCCGAGATATTAGAAAAAAAAATTACATTTTTCATTTTTAAAAAAAAATACATACAATTTTATCATACCCAAACAAATAGGCTTTTCTTTGTGAATACAACGTTTCTGTTACTTTCAATATAATTATTAACATACTAGTATTATACTAGTTATTGTTAAAAATATTTTGCAGAAAGATATTAGTGCTGGAGAGGTTTGTCGCAGAAAGCCCAAAAAAATTCTGCCACAGGGTCTGTAATAATTTTTTTATTCTAATATTATGGGCGATATTCTCACATTTTGTAGGGAGATAACACACTAATTATTTCCCTTTTCGCATTTTGTAATTCATCATCACATTAAAAAAAATAAGGAAGATCGTGAAGTCTGACCAAAAAAAAAGATCGATGGCGAAATCACGCGAATCGGACTCTTCAAAAAAAGGTTTACTAAATGCGTGTTTTCATTTCGAGATTCAGTTGTAATAAATAATATCGTATTAAATAAGAGATTTTAAAAGCTACGAGGAAATTAAAAGTATGTACCAACTTCAAATAAAGAAATAGAACGAAACTTTCTGTAGAAGAGAACCAAGTTTTTTACTTCATTATTCTTTATTTTATTTTTCTTTATTTTATTTTTCTTTATTCTCAAATGAGAATAGAAAAACCACAAGCATTTGTTTCCACCCAGGTGCACGAAAAAGGCATCTTTTGAATATAGTTTTGAAGAAAGATACAATATTTCAAAAATTTCAGCAAAAAAGAAAACTAAAATTTTTTACTTCTCAAAGGAAAAATCGTTCTGCGACAATGTCGCCACGATTCTGCCACTGGGCTATGTGCCATGAAAAATTGATACTTTTCATTTATCGCGATTGATATTTATAAAAAAGTATTCTTGTGATAAATATTGAATATGGGATCATTATAGACTGTGAAAATCGTTATCGTCGACAGTATAGTGATTGTTACCAATAACTTTAAATGTTGAATGCATTAATACCGTGAGTATAATCGACAAGTATAGTTATTATGATCAGTATTGACAACGATTAATTACATTACATTAGAGGACGATAGTTATTGAATACAGTGTCATGGTGTGTTTGGTAAATTTCATTTTTTAATGAAAATATTTATCAATGTAAAAATGGAATATCACAGCCTACCAGATATTAATTTTAAAGTTTCTTATTTATAAAATTTCTTTGCTTCTTAAAAAAAAAAAAAAAAAAAAATCCGTAATCGTTAACTGCTAATCTTTAGTAATCATTATATTGTTTTAACATTTCGCATTCCCTGTGATTTTCTATTTTTTCCCATTCATTTTCATGTTGAGTGTTTGCAGGAATATTGGAATCTACCGAATTCCTGATGTAGTTACCCTTGTTTTTTTTCTTTGGTTTAAGAGCAGGTGTTTTTAGTCATTTTCTGCTGATGGCTGATTTCTCATATTACTCAACAAAAGGCGTTCCTAATGATGATTGAGTTGGTGTTTTTTGAATTTGATCTTTAACTAGATTAGGGTTTTTGGTACTTATTTTCTTATGTTTTAAAAAAAAAACATCCCACAAAATTGCCATAAAACATTTAAGGAGACTTTATAATGTTATATCTTTTTTTTATCAAATAAAATACAGTAAATCATATAACATAATTTTATAAAGCAAAACTAATTAAGCAAGAATTTATTACTTTTTTTGTATTTGTTTAATTATTTGCTAAGAGGTTACAAATTCATAAACTAAGCAAACCAAAATTGATAATATATTTGTTAATTGTAATGCTCTAGAAAATTAAAAAAAATTTTTCAGTGGGTAAATAATAAATACATTAGCGCATTTTGTGTTTTTTATTGATTGCATTTTATTAATTTAAACTAAAGAATTTTAAGATACATTTCTTCAATATTGCATGTTTAACACAAAATTACATGCAACTCGGAGCATTGCATTATTTATATTGAAAATTATATTGAACTTATATTGAATCTACATGCATTAAAACAAGCAGGTATTTAATGGGATATCAGCAAGTTATGTAGTATGGGTATCTCGATCATGATTGGTTGTTGAAATTTGTTTACGTTAGCAACTGTTCTTTCCATTCTATTTCCTGTAAGCCAAGCCCGTCGAACATTAATTCTCTTAAGTGACACATTTTATATTTTTACGTAGATTCTTTCACTATATTTTATAATTCTTTCACTTTATATTTCATGATATACTTAACACAGACAGGCATACGAACATAAACTTATTATGCATAGAAGCTATGCACCCGTGCTGAGGCCCTCTCTTTTCTACGGGGCATTGCTTTAACATTCCATCTTATTTATAAATGATCAGCTGGCGATAATGTCATAAGTCACGTGTGGGTATCAGTGGTCTTTTCTTCAGTTATTAGTTATTCAACTTTTCATTTTCACATCGTTTTTGAAGTATAACTGAATACGATACTATTAGGACTTGCGAATATTGATTACGACTATTTACGAATATTTCTATGATTTACGAATATGCTTTACGAATATTTCTATGATTACAACTTTGAATCTGGCATTTGAATTAAAAGTTTTTTACAATATGTGTCTGCATTTCGAAAAATAATTCACTTTACAGTTAATTTAATTAAATTTTCCATGGGAAAAAAACTGATCACAAAATATTATTAAAAATTTCCTTTGGTTAAGACTTTTCAAATTTGGTTAATAATTTATAATAATATTTTATATAATAAAATTTAAAATGAAATTATGCATTAATGCAATAAAATGAAATTATACATAATTATTACTTAATAATAATAATAATGATTTTTAAAATTTTGAAGCAAAATTATTAATGACCTTTTAATGCAAAAAGTGACCAGGAGAAAGAAAAATGTGGCAATCCATAAATTTCCCCTTTATATATTGAAGCTTCAATATAAACAACAGCTTTTATTTTTTCTATGATTAGTTTTGTAATATTTACATACTTAGTTACACTATTTTTTAAAAAAAAAATATGTAGTATTAAGCATTTTAATAAACTATTGGAGTTTTGATATTTGTTAAAAAATGAGATTTAAATAAAAACAGTTTTTTTAAATGATTTTTTAAACCTTTTTATAGTTAATGGGAGTTGATAGAGATGAATATTTTCCTTTCAGATCTGCTGCACTGTACGAATGAGCCAAATGTATCTATTCCACAACTAGCAAATTTACTAATTGAGAGGACGCAAAACACAAGCTGGGTCGTTGTATTCAAAGCTCTCATCACAGTTCATCATCTCATGTGCTATGGTAATGAGGTATGATAGATTTCCTTCCATCATTTATGACGCATGAAATTGTTATAATGGGGATTGCATTTATTCAAATACCTAATATTCAGGGTCGCCACTCCACAGGGAAAATACAAGGAATTTAAAAATCACCTAAAATAACAGGGAATTTTGAGTTTTTCCTTAGAAACTGGGAAAGTACAGGGAATTTTATTTCTTACTTTCATATTTTAAAAGTAGTGACCACTCAAAGTGTAATCTATGGAATATTTAAGGGCGATATTTCAGCTATATTAAACTATTTCATCTACTACATGGTGCATCGCATTTTTTAAAAAAACCTTAAAGGTGCTTTTTTTTTCAGGGCTTGTAAAAAGTGCTGCATTTTCTCTCTTTGAAGGGGTCACAGTACCTTTGCAACAATTTTTTTAAATAAAGGTATAATCATTCATTTTGTGGATGCTTTACATGCTCATTTAACTTATAATCAATAATTTATCTTCAAAACATAATTAAACTGTTTAACTTTTTTAAAATTTTAAAAAAAATTGAAAAAATTCACAATTTTTAAATCCCTAAGGCTTTTTTATTTTAACATATTTTCAAAAAGTTTTTCTTTCTTCTTGCTTAGAATATACATCTTAATAATTTTGTGCATTCATTTGTTGATACATTAATTAGAATATTTTTTATAGATTATTTTGTAAAAAAGTAGAAAAAAAAGGTTAAAAATTCCTGTTAGGTACATATAACATGCTGTAAAAATTGTAATACCTCCTAAAATGCTTATTCCATGCACAGTTTAAATGAGTGTATTATACTTAAGATAAAAAAGTTTACTTCAAAGTTTTATCTTAAATAGAAAAAATTCCTTAGGGATTTAACTAAGATTAAAACACAAAATTATCATCTATGACAAAAGGCACTTTAAAGTCTGTCTGCTAAGCAAGTTTCTGCATTAGGACTATCTAAAATCATTCATAACTTTTTTAAAAATGTAGATAGAGATGTTTTTTTCAGTGCATTCGAAATAGTTTGAAGTTTTATTATAAGCAAAAAAAAAATTTCGATAGTTTGGTCATTTTTTGGGTACTGTGACTCCTTAAAAAGATATTTTTTTCTTTGCCTTGTCGGTTGTCTTTCTAAATTACAAAAAAACGCGTAATTTTCACAATTTTCTGTGCAATATTTATCAGAAACTAGTTACTGTATCATGATTATGCTTTGAAAATGTTTTTGAATTTTATTAATTTTATGTTTATAAATAAAGAACTTTAAACAACATAAAAATTATTACTGCATAGATCCTAATTATTGTTTTTGGAAAGAAATTAAAAATATTTTTTGACTGCTTAAAAAGTAATTAGAAGGTGCTTATTTTTTGTTGAAAAATCTGGCTATGCCCCCTGTACTATAGCATTATTTGTTTTAAGTATGCTAAGCTGTTCCTTATTTCTGTAAGTTTCTCCAGCAATTAAAACTAGTATATCTAGACTAATATAGGTCACTCAAGAGTACAAGGATAGTGTGATTCCTCTTAATATTTTGTATTTATATTGTATTGTATATATATTATGTATAATATGTGCAAGGAAAACTCTGGGATTTTTTTTTCCAGATTTGAGTGGCAACCCTGCAATTTGAGTTTAGGAATTTTAAATTAATTTTGTTCTTAAATCTACAGAATTGTTTTTTTTTTTTTTAAATTTTAAAAAAAGTCAATTTTAGTCTATTTTTTGTTGAAATGTAAGAATTAAAAAAGTTGTATATGAGAGTGGTTCACATAAAAGTTGCGATAAACTTCTAGGGGAATTCAGGCATATCATCAGGATTAATATTACATAGAAACCTATGCCCGAAATAGTTATACGTGGTTTGGAGTGCTACCCCATTAAGTTTTGTTCAGAAGCATGAGAAGAAATAGTTTCTGATTTCAGAAACACTTTTTGAATATTATATTGCTTACTTAAACAGCAGAAAAATAAATTTTCCTTGGGGAAAAAAAAAAAAAAATAGGTGAATGCTAGTAATTTTTTACCCATTATAAGCATAAAACTTGGTATGTTGGTGGTAGTTTAAAAACTTGATAGCAGTCTTCTCGTAATATATTATACTGTACAATATTTTGAACTACACTATGGGACCATCCTTACACCTGGTTGTTATGGTGATAAATGCAGCATAATAACCCTGATTGGATATTCACGAATCTTGGCTCAATAAGGGTTTCCCCATATTAGCCCTAGGTAGAATTGTCTGATTTACCCAGTATTTTACGACCAGTTTACTACCAATACTGGCCCTATATAGAATTATCAGATTCACCTGATATTCATTAATCAGCCAATAGTGGCCCTATATTGGCCCCATAAAATCAGATTGCTACTATATAGGACCCATATTAAGACATCCCTATATTGGTTCCTCAGTGCATGTTTATATGGGACCCATATTGAGCCGATTGTGAGCCCAACTGGGGCCAAGATATAATTGTTGCTGGGGATGGTGTGGTAGGGGGTTTCTTGTGGTTTGGCCTGGGTTCGTTAGTGTCAGTGGTTGGAAACATGAACTCTGAGATGTGGACAATGCTGCCCTCACAACTCTAGGGGGAATATTTCGGCCCATTTCTCTTACAGCAGGCTCCATTCACACATCGAAGCTTGCACAGATGTGGTTTGACGAAATGGGTGTTTAAAAACTGGAGTGGCCTTTTCAGAGCTCTGATGCCTTTGGAACAAATTAGAGCACAGATGACGCGGATAGCTAAATCCTCACTGCAAGCACAGCTTGGATGGAAGTCTGGTGTAAAGTCTTCCCAGAAGGAGGCTGTCATGGATACAAAAGGGGGGGACCAACATCATACTATTTATATGTGCCTCTGAGTCCATACCAGTGGGTGTCCCCATACTTTTGGCAAGTATTATCAACATGGAAGAGGAAGAAAAAAAAAAAACTTGTAGGTTCAACTAATAAGAAATTTTGTGTAAACTATTGAGTAGTAGTGCAGTTTTATTGCATGTTTGAAGTGGGTTACGCCTTCTGACATATATATATATATATATATATATATATATATACACACACCTGCCAACTTGTACGATCGCAGAAAAATATTTTTTAATAATTAAACTCATGAAAAATTTAAGAGCTAAGTGAGCTAACAAATAGATCAATGTACATATTTTTTAATGTTTAATTAATGTTTACGTTTAATAATTAATAACATATGTTTAATTGTTATTATATATTATGTTTAATTTTATTTAATAATATATATATTGTTTAAATTACGAAAAAAAAATGAATAATGAAAATTTTATATCAACATCTTACTTACCAAACCGAATAACTCATTAATCAAGTAATGTATAATTTCGGAGGGCGTTTTGTCCCCCAAACAATCCCCAAAATTACGCCACTGCTATTGAACAATGTTATGAATTATTCTTGTATGAAACATTACAGATTTTTTTTTTTATATATATTCTATGATGGAAAATAACAATATAAAATATTTTGTACTACAATTTTTTATTATTATTTTTTTTACATTGTTTGTTTCAGGTGTCTGTTTTTCTGTGGTAATATTCTATATTTTTTGTTTTCTTCCAGCAAAATTTTTATAATTTACCTTTGGAAACTTATAAAACCTAATTGTAATAATGGTTTCTTTTTTTTTCCCCAGAGGTTTACACAGTACCTTGCATCGTCAAATTGTACTTTTCAGCTTGGATGTTTTTTGGACAAAGTTGGAGTTCAGTGTAAGTGTGGTGAATTTCATTAAGAGTTCTAAATATTTTTTTAAAAATATTTTTAATAATTTTTTTCTTTCAGCTTATGATATGTCTACTTTTATCAGAAGGTATGCAAAATATCTGAATGAAAAAGCAGTCTCCTACAGAACTGTTGCATTTGATTTCTGCAAATGCAAGAGAGGGTAAGTTTAAAATTTTTATTGATGTAAACTTTTGCATTTGCTCATCTGTAATTTTTTGAAATAGAAATGCTTTCTATAACCTGGGGCAGAATCTTTGCGACACGGCAACATTGTCGCAGAACGTTACTGAGTTCTTGAAGAAAGATTTTTCCTTTGGGGAGTAAAAAACTTTAATTTTCTTTTCTGCAGAAATTTAAAAATAATTTTTCTTTTCTTCAGAATTATATTCAAAAGATGTCTTTTCTCACTCATCGGAGTGGGAAAAAAAATGCTTATCATCTTTCTGTTCTCATTTGAGGATAATGAAAAAGAGTAATGAAGTAAGAAGTTTTGGTTTTCTTTTCTGCAGAAGTTTCCGTTCTATTTTTCAATGCATTTATTACTATTGATTTCCACATAACGCAAAATCAAATATCTTGAATACCGTATTATGTATTACAACAACTGAATCTCAAAATGAAAACTTTTTTGAAGAGTTCGATTTGTGTGATTTTGCCGTCAATCTTTTTTTTTTCTCTAGTTACTGCAATGCATTTCCTGATCTTTTTTTTTTTTTTTAAATGTGATGATGTGACCATCATTCCGATTTGAGTTCTGTTTTTTTTTTTTTTTTTTAAGTTGATACATCTGTTGTTGATATTCCCTCTAAATCTTAGCGTCATAGCTTGACATTTGCAAAAGTTATGTAGCCAAGAGTACATCTATCTCTGTGTGTGTTGGCGATTTTTTAAAATTTTAGAAATGGATTTAAATTTGCAACAACAAACTTGTATTACATTTTGCGTAAAAAACGGATTTAATGGTGTGCAAACGTTGGGAATGGTGGAAAAGTGTTTCGGCAACGATTCTCTAAAAAAAAAAAAAGTCGTTTACCAGTGGCACGAGCGGTTCAAAAGTGGTCGTGAGTCAATCGAAGATGATGAATGCAGTGACAGACCATCGACATCAAAAACAGACGAAAACATTGATAAAGTAAAAAAAATTTGGTCAATAACCGCAAATTAACCATCCGAGAGATAGCGGAGGGCTTGAACATTGCCTATGCATCCGTCCAAGACATTTTGGTTAACCATGATAACACACCGTTGCACCGTGCCATCATTATTCAAATTTTTTGACGAAAAATGCAACAAATACCATTCAACAGCCACCGAATTCACCTGATTTGGCTCCCTGTGATTTCTTTCTGTTCAATCGAGTTAAAAAACCATTACTGGGCACGCGTTTCAGCAGTCAAGAGGAAGTAATGGAAAAATCGCATGAAACACTGATGGACATACCGAAAACCGAATATAATTTTTTTTTCAAGGATTGTATCAAGCGCTGATAAAAGTGTGTTGCAGTTGATGGCGATTACTTTGAAGGGGACAATATAGAGTTAAAAAACCATTACGGGGAACGCGTTTCAGCAGTCAAGAGGAAGTAATGGAAAAATCGCATGAAGCACTGATGGACATACCGAAAACCGAATATAAAAAATGTTTCGAGGCTTGTATCAAGTGCTGACTAAAGTGTGTTGCAGTTGATGGGGATTACTTTGAAGGGGACAATATAGATTTAGATGAATAAACTTGTATTTTTAATTTTCTAAATATATTCCGGGAACTTTTTAATCAAGGTGGTATACTGCGCAAAATAAGGAACAAAACTAGATAAATTTTTGATTTTGTGATGGGGTTTTCATGTTGCAAAATGCAATCTTAATCTATTTTAATCTCTTTTTTTTTAATCTTATTGTAATATTAATCTTTTTGTCTTTATCTAATTTTAATGTATTCCAAGCGTCTTGCCTTAAACTATGCTAGACAATTACACAAACTATGCAGATGATATTTTAAGTTAAATCAAACAGAAAAATATATGTTCTCTGATTCATAAGGTTCTTCCTGATAAAAAATTTTTTGTTCTGATTTTACGCTTAGTGTCCTAATATTTCTGTGTGTTCAGATCACCTCTTTTTTTTATTACTAATATTAATACAGGTCAGTGTAGAAAGTTGAAAGATTTGAGTTCTTAATCCAGCATCTTTCTATTTTGGTTAATATCATTAGTAAAAATCTCAATACCTAAAACTGTACTCTAATTATATTAATTGTTTAGGCATATATCCTTATCTGCAGAATTTATTGCTTGAAATGTTTTGGGGATTCAGATTTATGAAAAAGAAACTTTTGACAATTTTACATTATCAAATTTTCATGGTCATGAATTTAGATGTCATATGTTTATTTTCATCAAATTCAATAACAATTCTTAGGTAACAGGGAACACTCGGGGAAATATACTTTAAACTCTGTAATTATTTCTGGAATACCAATAATTAATAGTATTTTTTATCATATCAATTTCAATGAATACTATATTATCATTACAACAGAGTGTTTCAGTCTATTATTGGGCACATTTATGTAACCAATTTTTAAAAAATTAATCCAGTCGTACTTTTATTTTTTTCTGTGATTGTTAAGACTCTGTGTAATGAAGAGGTAAGTCTGTAAGTGAGCAAGTAACAGACCACTTTGAAAAACCTTTGAAGGGACCAAGGTATTGGTCCTCGTTAAACTGTTCTACCATTAAGTGCTCGACTTCGTGTGTAGGGAGCCATCCCCTATGCACAGGATTAAAGTTTGACATCCGAGATTGTCGTGGAATATCGTCTTTGTATGTTAATAAAACAAATAAGAGAAAAACGAAGTTTCTGAAGAAACAAGTTTATTTAAAAACATAAATAAATTGTCACAAACAGAGTGACGAAAAGAAAGAATACACAAATGATCTTCTTCAACAGAAGCTTAAATACTGACAACGGGTGACGTCATGATCCACACAAGAACGACCAACAGCAAATGAAAATAAACTGGCCGATCCCCGCAGACCATGACCACACCGACACAAGTTGAATGCATGAGATCGAACCTCATACCTTTATTTGTCTAACATGCGGCCCCCTCTCATGCCTTCAACTTTTACAAAAAAAAAATACAGTTTATCAAAATCTTCAATAAACTAAAGAAATATTTAATTTCCTTTAAACTAACACTTAAGTTCTTTCATTCTTGTAACCATCCAAAAGATTAAACTTTCACAAATACTTTTGAACAAAAATTTTCAACTTCTAACTTAGTTAAAGGTTTTGTAAAAATGTCCGCTAAGTTAAACTTACTCCTAACGTGTTTAACAGCAAAAAATTTATCATAAATTAAATTTCTTAAAAAATGATACCTTACGTCGATGTGTTTCGTTCGACTATTTTCGATAGGTGAATGAGAAAAATCAATTGCAGATTGATTGTCACTAAATATAATACAATCACTTAAATTTATGTCTTTTAAATTTAATTCTCCACACTCATCTATTATACGCTTAATCCACATTACCTCTTTGGCAGCGTCAGTTAAAGTCACATATTCTGATTCCATTGTAGATAGACTCACACATCTTTGTTTGAAGGTTTTCCAGAATATCGGAGTTTTATCTAAAAACAATATTATACCACCTACTGATATTCTGTCATCCCTGTTAGCAGCAAAATCTGAGTCACAGTAACAATTAACATTTAATTCTCCAATATTTGACAGTTTTAAGAAATAATCTTGAGTATTTTGAACATAACCTAATAATCTTAATAAAGTATTCCAGTGCTTTAAACTTGGATTTTCTTGAAATTGTGATAATATATTTACCGCATAGGAAATATCCGGTCTTGTGCGATTAGCTATATAAGCCAAACAACCCAAAATGTTCCGAAACGGCAATTTCGCCATTTCATCCACTTCGCTTTTAGAAGATGGACAATCAGCTTTTGATAATAAGTTACCCTTAGTAATCGGTAACGATGACAAAGGATATTTAAAGCTAGAAAACATTTTACAAACTTTTTGGATGTAACTCTTTTGATGTATAAACATCTCACCATCTTTTTGAACAAATTCAACACCTAACAACTTACGCGTTTTACCCAAAATTTTTAAATCAAAATTATCACTTAAAAGTTTAATAACACTGTCTACTTCATATTTTGTTTTAGCAAAAATAATTATATCATCTACATAAATTATAAGAATTACATTTTTATATACATATGTACAATTACACCATTTCAATCTTACAAACTTTAAATTTTCAAGTGTATTATCTAGTTCAAAAAACCACTCTCGACCACTTTGTTTGAGTCCATAAATAGCTTTCTTTAAATGACAAACGTGGTCTTGCTTATTTAAATCAACAAAACCTTGAGGTTGATACATAAATACATCTTCATTCAAATTTGCGTAAAAGTAAGCACACTTAATATCTAATTGGGTATGATACCACCCTAGCATACAAACTAAGATTGTGAAAAACATTCTTACAAGGCTTCCCAAAATTCTTTTATTTTTAGGAGTTGGAACCAAATCCCAAACTTTTCTTTCTCTCATAGTTTTTATCTCATCTGACATGGCTAATTCCCAATTTTTAACTTGGGGAGATCTTAAACAGTCTTTATAATTTCTAGGAATTTTTATTTCAATATGATTAGCTTCGTGTTTTATGTTATGATTAACCTGAAAATTTGAAACTTTACCAGAAAAAGCATTTTTCCCACTGAAATCAAATAAATCCCTATCATACTTTATCTTGTTACTATTGCAGTAATTTTCTACATCGTTATAGGATCTTAATCTCATATTTACCCCTTCAATATTATAATAAATATCAGTTCGACTATTATCTGGACGGGGTACAGCTTTTCTAATCCACGAAATGTTTTTACACAGAATTAAATCGGGTTTTATGCTTGAACTACCTGTATCTTCATCTGAAGAACTTTCGTCCAAATCGGGACGTTCCGGTTCAAAACTAGCAAAATTACGTTTAATGGGTTTGGTGCCCAGTACGGCTTCCACCCCAATTACATTTTCGTCAAAACGAACATTTATTGTTTCAACAAGTTTCCTTTCGTTTTTAAGCCAAATTCTATAACCTTTCGTTTGTATTGCATATCCTAACATAATACCTTCTTTAGCTCTCATTTGAAGTTTATTGCGTAACTGTTTTGGTTGACCCACAAATGCTAAACAACCAAATACTTTCAAATGAGTGACTGATGGTTTTCTACCACTATACAGTTCAAAGGGAGTTTTAATTTGGTTTTTGTGACAAACTCTATTAAAAGTGTAAGTAAAGCATAGTAAAGCTTCAGCCCAAAAAGCATTTCCTAATTTACTAGATTTTAACATTGCTTTAATATTGTCTAAGGCAGTTAAATTATAGCGTTCACTAACACCGTTTTGCTCTGGCGTATAAGCATTAGTACGTTCAGCTTTTATGCCTTCATTTTCAAGAAAATCACTAAACTCTTTATGGCAAAATTCCATGCCATTATCAGTTCTAACATTTACAATTTTACAGTTTAAAAATCTCTCAGCTCGCTTTTGATATCTTATGAAACTATTAAAAACATCCGATTTCCTTTTAATGGGAAAAGTAGTAACTTTCCTTGAAAAATCGTCAGTAATAGAAAGAAAGTACAGACTTCCACCATGTGAAACGACAGGCATTGGACCACATACGTCCATATGTAAAAGTTCCAAAGGTTTCTTAGACCTTATACTTAAATTTGGTTTAAACGAAATTCTTTTAGATTTAGCTAATTTACATTCTATACAATTACTATCTGAAAAATTGAGATTAGGTAATCCTTTCACGCTAGAATTTTTACTAGTTTGAATTATATAATCACAATTTATGTGGCAGTATCTTAAATGCCAGACATCTAGATCATTTATCTGAACAGATACATTAAACAATTGCTCATTCGAGTCACTAACATTTTTATCAATAATTAAATCTTTATCAGGCTTAGTATAAGCATTAGGTTTAAAATAATAAAAGCCATTAATTCTTTTACAATAGAAAATCTTCTCATTTACTCGATTATACACAGAAATACAATTTTTAGCACCTACAAAATAACCTCCAGCTTTCTCTATTACAGAACCAGAAATGAGATTTCTTCTAAGTTTAGGAGAATACATGACATTTTGTAAAGTTACTCTGTGCATTTTACCATTTAACTTATTAAAAAATTGCACTTTTCCAATACCTAAGATTGGGCTTTCAATGTCACCTATAGCTAACGACATAGAAGCATTTTCTACAGTTTCATATTCAAAGAATAAATCCAAATTATTAGAAAAATGTGTTGAAGCGGCAGTGTCAAAAAGTCAACTTTCTTTCTCAATTTCATGACACACATTGCCAACATTTGCTTCAACGATATAAAGACTATTATCTAAAACATTTGTAGTTACATTACAGTAAGAATTATCACTTGCATTTTGTTTAAATTTACTCTTTATATTCTTTGAATTATACTTTAATTTTTGCTTACAAGCGGATATTAAATGACCATATTTATTACAACGATAACAAGGTCCTATCTTAGATTTATCATAACTAGTTTTGGATTTAGACTTAGTATTAGCTGATTCTAAATTTCCCTTGCTATTAGAAGAACCAGATTTAAACTTATTAGTTACACTTAACTTTTCATTAAAACTTGAATTAACATTATAAGCAATATCACTAACATTATTTAAATCAAAATTTAGTTGCTTAAGTCTACTTTCCTCCAAAAGTAATTCGTCTAAAATGTTCTTAAATTTAAATTTAGTGTCCTCCCATCTATAAATAATTTGAACAATACCTTGAAAGTCCTTGGGTAAGTATCTTATAAGTTGGAATCCTTGGTATAGGTCATCCACCGGATGTCCTGCTTCTTTCAGCTTAGAAACCAGGTTTTTCAATCTCGCTGTAAATATTCCAACTTCTTCTCCTGGAGTGTATTTCAGGTCGAAGAATTGGTTCAGGAGTTGAACAACTCTCGCTCTCGTAGTTGGCTCAAAATGTTGTTTTAGGATTTCCCAGGCTTCAGCACCATCAGTTGTCGCTGAGATCAGACTTCGATATTCGGGTTCAATACTAAGAAATATCGACGTGTACGCTTTGTCACGTCTCCAGAGGTATTCTTGACTTTCTTTTCGACTTGCTTCTGTAGGTAGGGCAGGCTCAGTTTTGGAGATAAAACTCCACACTCCTCGGTCCATGAGGATTACTTTGATATTTTCTTTCCATGTACTCCAATTTGACGAATTCAGGAAATCTATATGCAAATTCGATTCCATGATGAAACAGTTACAATTCAAAGATTCTTAAAGGGAATATCGTTCTAGACAAGATACCAAACTTCGTAATCCTTAGAAGTAGCCATCAAATTCGGATGTGCAGACTTATACTCCGAACAAAAGTTCTTTTAAAAACTCTTACTACTAGTTTTGTCAACTGGAGAAAAATTCTTTAGAAGAGTCATATTTTGATAATGTTCTATTGTTTTTTTTTTTCTTCGAATCCTCAGCATCTTCAAGTACACCATAACCAACTTGAGATTTTACTGATGATTCACTTTGCAAAAATGGCGTGTGGGAACGGCCCCCATCTTAAAGATTCTCCATTTGAAGTTGACAATGACTTTGCTGAGTCCAGGCTAAGGAAAATTCAATATTCAAGACGATAGAAAATAAATCCCGGTTATGCCTAAAACTTGGCCCATAACCATGACATCCGAGATTGTCGTGGAATATCGTCTTTGTATGTTAATAAAACAAATAAGAGAAAAACGAAGTTTCTGAAGAAACAAGTTTATTTAAAAACATAAATAAATTGTCACAAACAGAGTGACGAAAAGAAAGAATACACAAATGATCTTCTTCAACAGAAGCTTAAATACTGACAACGGGTGACGTCATGATCCACGCAAGAACGACCAACAGCAAATGAAAATAAACTGGCCGATCCCCGCAGACCATGACCACACCGACACAAGTTGAATGCATGAGATCGAACCTCATACCTTTATTTGTCTAACAAAGTTGTTAAAGCATGTCCTCAGATAGTCTTTAGGGATGTTTCCCCGATTGTCAGCAATAACAGGGTTGCCACTCCACAGGGAAAACCTGGAAAAAAAAGGGAATTTAAAAATCACCTTAAATAACAAGGAAAATGCAGGGAATTTCGAATTTTTTTTCTTTACAAACTAAGAAAATACAGGGAATTTTATTTCTTATTTTTGTCTTTTAAAAAATGGTGACCACTCAAAGCATAATTTATGGGATATTTAATCATGATATTTCGGCTATACTAAACTATTTTATTTACTATAGCTTTATTTAAGTATGTTCAGCTATTTTTCCAGCAATTAAAACTAATAAATATAGTTAGTCCAATATAGCTTACACAAGAGCACAGTAATTGTTGTTACCTCTTAATATATTGTGTATAATATGTACAGGGAAAACACAGGGATTTTTTTTTTCAGATTTGCGTGGCAACCCTGAATAACCTTTTGTGCATCTCTAGTGTGACATAAGTGAAGTACTCCTTTTTTCGCTGTCATCAGTGCTATTTGAATAAATAATTTATGATTAAAATGTTCTTTCGAATAATTTCAGCTCTCTTAACATCTTAAAACATTAGTACAGTAATAATTTTTGAAAACTGATTCTGATCTATCTAAAGCTTGGTCCCGCAGTGGACTGATTGTAAAGAAACTGTTCCCAGTAGAACACCGAAGTTAAGCATCACTGGTTGCGGTCAGTAAGTGGGTGTGTGACCTCTTTGATCAGGTTGTGTAGGGACTGTAGAGTGTGCGGAATTGCTCCTCCTTAAACTGTTCTACTGTGAAGTGCCAGACTTCTCGGGCAGGTTGTAGGGCTAACAAAGCATGGAAACCATCCCCTCTGCAGAGGATCATAATTGCGATGGCACGTCTTTGGATCATCCTTAGGAATATTTCCCAGACCGTCACCAATAGCCCATTGTGCAGCTCCAGTGCGATGTAAATAAAGTACCTACCTATCTAAAGCTAACATTATCAGGATTTTAATAACATTATCAAGATTTTAATTTTTTTAATTAAAGTTTAAGTTTAAGTCCAATTTCCTAAATTTGTTTAATTTTATGAAAATTTTAGACTAATGAACATTTTTGCAGTGCATAACGTTAGTTTAAAAAATTGACTGTGTTGATTTTTTTTCTACTGTATTGATATCCAAATGCATATTTATGTATATAATCATTAAAATAGCATGGAAATAAGGAATTTGGTTTTGCGTAGAGAATGGGCACTCTGCAAATCTTGCTGAGTTTAGTATTTTCACAATTCAACTCTTTTATCCTATTTTAAGAACGATAAATTCCAATTAATAATAAAATAGTTGATATTATAAAATTTTTCAATTGAGAGTTGCGGGCTCACTCTCAATATTACTTTAGAACAAATGACGAGCAGTATACTCTCTGTTTTCATTTTGAAACCCCTCTTTAAAAATATTTGATTATTGAGCTCAATCACAAATTTTAATTATTGGTGTGAGGAAATATTAATTTATTCTTTTTTTTTTAATGCAAACAGTACTATAAAAATTATCTATATATTCTCAAATTTTAGTGAGTTGTTCGATGCCTCTGTTAATAAAATTATGGCAGAACCTGTCAAAACTTTCTTTTATAGTTAAAGTAATTCTGAGTTTAGAAGAAAAAAAAAAATTTCCCGAAAAATAAAGTGAAGCCAGTTTTTTTAGTTAATAGCTATTATTAATAGTCTGATTCATGTTTACTGTAGCCTAAATATCTTCATTTTTGTTCTGATTTTTAATATTCTGTTCTGATTTTTGGCCCACTATGAGGCCTGTAGTTAACTTTTATTTAAACATACTCACAAAAGATGAAATTAGAAGATAATTATTGAAGTGAGGTGCAACTACCTTTATAATTATTAACCATCAATTCACTAATATTTAAGACATGCTAACTCAACTCAATCTTGGGGCACCTTTTGATCGATGAAAGTTGGCATAGTCGAAAGATTCTTTCCCCATAGAAGTTCCATCCTTTTAATTTAGTCTTTGTCTCTGGAACTATTCAGATAATGAAATAAATAAAAATTGTACTGAACTTGTTTATTGAAAAAAAGAAAAAAAAAAGATTAATAAACAAAAACTTAAAAAAATGAGGGAGAAAAAAAAATAGATTGTTTAAAGTATGGAATTAGCATTAGTCCCTTCCCCCCAAATATATATTTTTTTTAATGGTGTAGAAATCTTTGCACGATTTTATTATTCTTATGTAATTTTAATAACAAGATTTGAACTGAATTGGTCACATGTTCAGAAAGTAAAATTATTTTTTAAAAAATTTTATTACTTAAAAACTATTTGACCAATATTGTATACCTTTACTTTTATTATGTCTCTTACTTTAGCTGTTGTAATCATGCGAACTTTATTATCTGGTCAGCAAAACAGTTTTACTCAATTTCAGAAATTTTCCTTTTTATTACTGTAATGGTTTGAGCAACCTGTTTCAAAGACATTTCATGTCATTCATTTTAAGCTGCATTATTTTTTAGGAAGGAAGATGGCATTCTAAGGCAAATGAACACAGAACAAGTAATTTGTTTTTAAATTATATTGCATCACTACTTCTTAGTCTATATTTTAGTTTTAACATATTTTTTCTCCTTTTAGCTTTTGAAAACTCTCCCTGCATTGCAAGCACAATTGGATTCACTATTGGAATTTGATGTGAGTATAATTAGTATATAAAATGACTATTAAAAATACTGGTTTTTATAACAACAAAAAATTTCACATTGCTACAAATTAAAAGTTTTTTTTATTTCAAATGTACTCTGATCCAATTCTTTTTATTTTACCAACCTACTCTCATCTTGCCGGTTGTGTAGGTTTTTAAAAAATACTTAAATGTGCTTTTCCAAAAATGAGATTTTTTTGGTCTGTTTTTGTCACGAATTATGCCAAAAGCATTTTCACAATTCATTCTACTACAATATTATTAAAATAAGCGCACTAATAAATAATTTTTTTTCCTATTGAAAATTCTTATGTATGTATGTGTGTATATATATATCTTATATTTGAGGAGATTTTTGTGTCTTGTACTGTGACAGAATAATTGCAAAGTCTTACGAACATCCGGGCAGCGGCTTGCGAGAAACTAAAAAAAAAAAAAAAAAAAAAAATCACAGAAAGGAACCAGCTTCAAACGTAGCCACCCCGGGTAAGCATCCGCATGTTTTTTTTTTAATTTGCAAGTTTAAAATCTATATGTCGTCACCTTTTCGATTGTAGTTGGGGTGACAGATCATGATTTGGAAATATCCCCTCATATTTTTTTTAAATATAAAGAGTTTAAGAATATTTTTGAGTGCTTGAAAATTGCTTAAGAGGTACATATTTTTTGTTCAAAAATTTGGCTACACACCATGTCTTGTTTACAGGGATTAGTTTTCCCACTTTTATTTTAATTTAATAAGAAGAAAAATTTCTGCCCACCAACCAAATCTAACTCTTTTTTTTAACCAACTGACACTCGTTTACAGAGATAAGTTTTTCCTACTTTTTTCTTTTAATTCAGTAAGGAAAAAAATATCGGTCTTTTCAAAGAAAGTTTTGCTTTTGTGAATTCCGGAGAAAGAAAAATTTTTTCCACAATTTTTTCTACTGATGCAAATGAGATTTAAAATTAAAAGCACATATTCTGATTTGTATTTACATGATTTAAAACCAGTAATTTGTGATTTACGGTTACGCGATTTAGATTACACAGTTTTGTATTTTCTTTTTTTTATATGAAATTCGTATTCATACCTTTATTGTGAATCGTGTTCATGTGACTAAATAATATACATAAATATTCATATTTTTAAGATTTTGAAATCAAACATAGATTACATATTCACATAATTTAAAATAAAATTTTTGTACTGATTAAACGTTGATAATATTCTATAGATAAATGATTTCTTCCTATTTTTTTCTTCCGGTATTCTTTCACTTCACAAACTGTTTTGTACATATAATTTTTGGATAAGTTTTTTAAAAGCCCTTAAAGGGGCTTTTTTTATTGGGTGTTTTTAAAAAGTGCTTAACTTTCTTACTACAAAAATGAGATTTTTTTCTTTACCATGTCGATTTATGTTATGCATTATACACAAGTGTTTTTTTAAGATTGCTCTACTCAACTTTTTCGTGATTCATTCAAGCACAATGCATTTCGGCGCACTGTCGGTCCGTAGCATATGAAAGCGCCAATCATTTTACATGTTTTAAACAATTGCAGGTCCGCATATGCGTATACTGAGCTGTGTTCTGTGAGATTCTTGCAAACTCGTGCAACTCTGCTGCATTTTACAAGATATTCTGTCTTCATTTCTACCCTCTGAAATAGAACTGAAAAATCTCTCTAATCTTTTTATGCCAGCTAATATAATTAAGAAAAGAATTTTTTGTCAGAAACTAGTTATTTCATTATGATCATGTAAAGTCTTTGAAAATTATTTTGAATTTTGTTAATGTGTATAGTGCTTAAAAAGTACTTAAAAGGTGCTTATTTTTTGTTGGAAGATTTGGCTACGCACCTGTTTAAGTGGTCATTATAAAATGGCTGCTGAGTTAGATATTTCATAACTATTGATTGTGATGCATTACAAGTAGTAACACTTCAAGTAGATCAATTATGGGATGTTACAATTACAAATGCTGATTGATGGGAGTTCATTACAAGTGTTGATTGATTGTAATGAATAGGTAAACAATTTAATGATGAGGGCGCAAGTGATTAATGTACAATACAAATTTTATTTCATTATGTTGCATTACAATACTGAATGTTTATTTACTATTTCCCACAGTGTTCTACAAATGATCTCTGCAATGGAGTTGTAAATTCTTGCTTCATGTTGCTCTTTAGGGATCTTGTGAGGCTGTTTGCCTGTTACAATGATGGAATAATTAATTTATTAGGTAACTTCTTCAAATCTTATTTAAATTGCTTTTCTTTGTTTATTCTCTGTTAATTCTAATTGTATAAAGATATTGGGCTTGATAGAAAAATTTACTATTCAGTTGTGCTTCAAGATCAATCGATGAACAAATCTCAGAGAATAATCATGGATCGTGATTGTCCATAGGCTAATCCTAAATAGGTTAATCTATAAAATCCTTTAATTAATTTTGTTCAATATATTGTTTGTTAATCTCAGAGAATAATCATGGATCGTGATTGTCCATAGGCTAATCCTAAATAGGTTAAGCTATAAAATCCTTTAATTAATTTTGTTCAATATATTGTATAAGGAAATAGTGCATATTACAGAGTTATACTTTAGTTATACTGCATATGTTATGATTTTGGTGAGTGTAATCTTCATAAAATTATTTTTCAGATTGATGTTGCATCTTCACAGCAGTGATCTAGCAGTGAATGTTAATAAAACATTTTTTTTTATAATTTACATGTATAAATATAAATTAACATATATAAATAAACATATATAAATTAACAAAATAATTGAAAGCCAGTAAAAATGAACCTTACCTTGACGCGGGCTCTTGCTTGTTTACTGGATTTTGACTGGGTGCATTTGGATTCGTAAAATTTTCTTAAACTTATTTTACTACTTTTAATCAAACGTTTGGGTCAGTTATTAAGTATAAGAAATGTAAAATTTATAAGGTAGGGTCAGGTGGGGGAAAGTGGTGGTAAAATCAAGGTTTTTTTAAAAAAATCCTTATAACAGTAAGTTTTAAGCACTAGATATCAGGTTTTTAGTAGATATTATATACATTAGACTTATATAGGTTAGAAATATTGTGTTTATATAAAGTTTTGCCAAGAAAATTTCTTGTAGATTCATTTTAAAATAGGCATGTTTTGATACCACCACTTTCCCCCAGGGTGGGGTAAAGTGGGGGTATAATATGTTTTTATTTATTATTTCTTCAAAATTTAACTGTGAAATAAAGGAAACGCTATGAGATTTACATTCAAATCTATATTCAAAGTATCCAATTTACATAAAATTTCTTGCATAGTTTTTATTATAATTACTGATTAAAAAAATAATGTCCACGACTGTCAAATCTTGGTTCATCTAAAATGCGAATAATGCTGCTAACTTCCACATTATCTTCATCATCTAATTCTGGGAAAGTATAATAATTTCCCAATTTAGACTTAGTAAGATATTTAACATGATATAGATCACCATTTTTCTCAACAACTTGCCCGATAAATGAGCACATCATAATTTTTTTGGAATTGTATTTTACCTCAAGCCATGAACCTTGATTGATTTTTCTGGTATCGAGAGGGGTAGTAGGACTGGTGACTTTTTTTATTTTTATATCAGACCTTTTTTGGTCTTTTCGTTTAGGAACCTGGCCTAAATTGCATTTTTTCTTTCTGTCTTCTTCTTCCAGTGCTAATCTTTTTAAAACATTCTCTTGAGTTAAAATTTCCCCAGATTTGCTTTGCACCCTTTTTCTTTTTTTCTTAGAGTTATCCATAGCTAGAACCGTGTTTGCAGATGGTGTGGGAGATACTGTCAACAGAATTGCCTTTTTCAAATCTTTCATAGGTGAATCTAGTAGTGCAGAAACTTTAGAAGACGCCGAGCTCTTATTTGTAGCTGCAACTGTTGGATTATTTTCTGTAGGAATTATACGATGTTGAATGGCATTTCTATTGAGAGGATAAAGGCCAGTCCCTCTAAATCCATTTACAGCATTTGTTGTCTTCATTTTTTCAAATAATTTCTTTAGAAGAAATGGAAAGGTTGCTTTGGAAACATTTTGCAACCTGCTCTCTCGATACCAGGTTTTTAATACGTCCCTCCACGAATTTTTCATTGGTGAAAAAACTCCAACATCTAGTGGTTGAAGTGCATGGCTGCTATTAGGTGGGAGGCATAGTAAAATAATACCATTATCCATGGCTAGCTTAATGGAATTATATGTTAGGTGACTTCCATGGCCATCATATATTAACAATACCGGCTTTTTAAAGTTTTTGACTAAATCGATAAAAAACTTCATCCACGTTTCAAACAAAAAATCCTGCATCCAACCAGACTCTGTGCACCCGTAAAGAGTTCCTTGTGGCCCTCCAGTCATCCAGGATTGATATAAGTTCTGTCCTTTGTAGACAACAAAAGGAGGTAAATATTCACCAGCAGCAGATATGCAAAATAATACTGTATACATGGCCTTACCACAGTCGGCAGACTTTAAGTAAGCTGTTCGACTTTCCTTCTGAACAAAAATCTTGCTTGATCTGGGATCAGTAGACAACCCTGTTTCATCCAAATTGAAAATCCTTCCTGGCTCCTTAAGCAAACCATTGCTAAGCAGTACATTTTCATATATGTTAAAGAAAGCATTTGCTGTTTCTTCGCACATATCTTTAGCTCTGGCTTTCGTTAAAAGTTCTGGCTTTCTTTTCCCAATTTCTCCTTTCCATCTCTTTTCAAATCCTCTCACCCATTCGATTCCTGGCTTTCCATTAGGAAAGAGATTGCTGAGCTCCTTATTGCTTAGCAAGTATGTTTCAACAACATTAAGAATATCTTTTCTGTCGAATGGAAATCCACATTTTGACAGGAATTTCACAGCTTCAACGATGCATTTCTCTTCTTCCTGACTAAGAAAAGGCGATCGGCCAGGTCCTTGATGTGATGGACTTTTAACAATCCACCTCCTTAAAGTTTGTTCAGGAATACCATTTTTCTTGGATGCAGAATAAATAGATGCTCCATTTTTAACTTCTGCTATAGCCATCTGAAGATCATTTTGTGTATACTTAGGACCACTAGTCTTTTTTATGTAGTTATCCGCTACATCTGCTCAGTGGTTTTGCTTTGTGAGACTAATACTAATTTTATATATTATTGATAAAAAATGTTTCAATAACTAATTTCCTGGTTTAAATATATACATAGCTGCCAACTCTACTGGATTTTGCAAGTTTCTACTGGTGTAATAAAAAATTTTCTGATTTTTCTAAATTTTAGAAAATTCCCTAAAATTGAGTAAGTTTTCTAAAAAAAATCCCTATTAAAATAGAATTTTTGCACGAATTATTGCTTGCTTGAATATTTTAAGTACTACTAATAAGTATTAAAGCGAGCCACATTTATAAAAATCAGCTAAGAAAAATTCTAAATTTAAAAATTCTTAATTATTTTTTATTAATTAAATGCCTATTACTATTCAAAATTATGAGTAAATATAATACACAGCATTTCAAGCATATTTAATTCTAATCATACTTACTAATAAGTATCTATTGATTAGTATGCCAACTACTGATTAGTATCTCGTTATTCTAGAGCGTCATTTTTTGTGCACAGAATTATTGCTGTGTTATGAGTACCTAGGATGTTAGTGTGTAGCATCAAAGCTTCTATGCTATTTTATTACAAACATATTAGTTGATTTTTGCCTTTTATTACCATCATCAAAGTATGTTATTCTTAACCAAAAGATTGAATATTACGTGATTATATATTTTTATATTTATTTATATATTTATTTATATATTTTAATTTATTATAAATTTATAGGATATAAATTTTTAATATTTTATGCTGTGGTGCATTTGATAAAGTGTTAGAATATTTTACATTTTTATTAATTGCACGGTTGTATATTACTAATTGTTCATACAAGACAATTCCATTAAAAAATATTTACATTTGAACTTCAGACAAGTTTAGGTGTCTGAAGTTCAAGTATAAATACGGTGAAACCTCTGTTAAGCAGACACTCTTAAGACCGAAAAAAATTTTCATTTATGTGAGTTGTCTATTTACGGGAAATAATAAATAATTCTCCGTAAATTGTTTTTAGAATATTTTCAATGATATAGAAATAATTAAATAATCTTCAATAACTCTCTACAAGGATATTTATTGAAATTTAAAAACAATATTTCTATTCAAAAAGAATAGTTTCTTCTTTTAAAAAGTTTGATATAAATACATAATTCTAGATAATGTATAAGGCAAGGTGAGAGGAGAAAGGTTGATTTTTTTTAGTAGTGGAATAGCTTAACAATATTTTTCATTACACATGCTAAGGCAAAAAATTTAAATGCTTTAAAAATGGTAAAAAGTTTGTTTTTTTATTTCTCTTAGAAAAAATTTATTGTACTAATTTCAAAAAAATAGTGCCCAGTTTGAAGAGATAGAAAATAACGTTCCAGGGTAAAAATGATTGTGTGTGTCTGGTTACGGGAGTATCTGCTTTGCAGAAAATGTACATGATTCATTATTCATCGAAGATTCACGGGGAATAAAAAATATGTCAATTTTGCAGGATTGTCCACTACAGGAGGTTTCACTGTATTTGTGTTCTGTCTATCTGGTGTATTTTATTGTTCTCTAAAGATGCCAGAGTGTAGCATCGAAACTTGTATGTTATTTTTAACATGAGTATCATTACAAAGATTGTTTTTATTTTTTAGGAAAGTATTTTGACATGAATAAAAAACATGCCAGAGATGCATTAGATATTTATAAGAAATTCCTAATAAGGATGGATAGGGTGGCAGAATTTCTAAAAGTGGCTGAGGTAACATTTCATATTTTAATTAAAACCTATTACCAAAATTAAATCTATTATTGTGAAGAGCCGAGGCTCGAATCCCAGTGGTGGCTTGAATTCAATCCACCCAGCTTCAGATCGAAGGGTACCAGCTTGTCTGGGAAGTAGACTGCCTGTGTGCAGTTCTGACAACATTCATGCCGTTGGTCACGAAATTTTGGAGCCTTATGCACCATGACCCTCCTGGCTCACAACAGGCTATGGCAGGAATGCTTTGATTTTTACCAATGTTAAGCATCGTTGGCATCAATAAAGTATGCTGTTTTTCTAACATTTTGCTTAAGTGAATTTTTTCCCCATGAGTTTTGCTTTTCGACTCATCTTACTTTATTTATTAATTTTGAATTATTTAGTTTTATAGAAACATTTAAAATGTATAACTATAAACAAAATAGACAAGTGGTTTTAGTTAACTTTACAAATACCCGTGACCTCCTATACTTCCATTTAAGTTTACCTGATACAGCAAATAAATATTAAAAATCAAGTTTTAAACTTTTACTTTTTATTAATGGGAGCTATCAGACATCTATAATGTATTTTAGAATTAGAAAAACTTGTGAAAAAACAATTTTTAAATTTCTCTACCATATGATCTTATTCAAATATTTTAATACTCTGGGCTAAAACCACCCCTCCATTTTAACCACTGTCCAAAATTTAGGACCCTTGTGGAATCTGCAATGGAGAAACTCTTCATTTTATTATTATAGATATCTATTACTGACACAAGCCAAGTATATGAAGTATATATTTGCAAATAATTTAGGGGTGAACAACCTGGTGGTAAAAGTACTTTAAAAGTGTTGTATTTTTTTGTTCAAAGATTTGGCTACACACTCTGAACTCCTTTCTGTACTGGGAAGACAAGGTCATAAACTGGAAAAAAGTAAAAATAATAGATTTGAACCGTTATAGTTTTATATCTTTCGAACTTGGGATTTTATAAAAGACTTTTTTTTTTTTCTCTGACAAAAACAGGTTCGTGAATATATAGTTACGGCTTTCAGGAGAACTCCGGACACCAGTCTTGCGTCGTGGTGGGTACTATGGTTACGAAGAAAAGTAACTTCAAATAGGGGTGTTGGGTGAATAGTTTTGTCTTGATCTTGGCATAGGTCGACGTGAGTAAACCAATTGAAACCTTCTTTCCTCCATTTCACCCCCATTATAGATGTACTCTTGCTTGTTACCATAGTAGCAGACAGCCCCAAACTTTTAGTCTAGAGCAGTTCTTCAAAGCTTCACTATTATATTTAAAAAATTAAAAATGTGTGCAATAATTAGTTTTTCCTTTGGGAAAGTTAGAAACTTGTTATAATCTAAATTTACTAAGCGTGCCATACTTCCTTCAAATGTTTATTTTTTTGAAAATATTATATTATGCATACATACCTTGTCGTTTATTTTTTTTTTTAAACCTAATCTATATTGCTCTTATATTGAATTAAATAATTAAATTACCAATTGATATAAGAACCGAGTTCAATGCAGTCTTTAAATTCCAAAATGATTTTTCTGTGATCCTTCTCAGAAAAAAGATTGTGCACCTCAAAAGTGGTTCCAAAATTTTAATAAATTTACTTTTTTAATGTTCCATTGAATTTTTACTGTATTTGAAAATATTGCCGAACTTTAATGAGTTGAAATTTATAATTTTGGATGTTTTGCAGAATATTGGAATTGACAAAGGTGATATACCAGATTTGACCAAGGTAGGTATTGAAAAGATATTTAATTTATATTTTTCTAATGTTATTAATTTTTGGTCTAATATTAGGCCATTCATTCGAACTTCAGTGCTTATAAATGATTGAGTTTATAAATTCTATTAATATTTATGAGTAACCTTCATAGAAAATGGACAAAATCATAATGCAAATGAGAAAATATCTTGCCATCGTTAACCTCCCATCTATCTTTACTGTTTTTAAAATTTTCAAGATTTATAAGAAAGCACCTATTATAAGTAAAATGCTGTAAATTTGTGAATAAAATTTGAATTTTTTCATTATAATTTAGATTAGGATTCATACACCTCAGGGAGGACCTAGAATATAAAGGGGATTTCAAATTCACTTTTATAAAAATAGGGCTTACTTAAGAAAAATAAAATATTCTAAAAAAAAAAAAAAAAAACTTAATTTAGATAAACTTAGGTTAAGAGTTCTGGAGAAAAAAAAATTTATTTTTTTTAAAGTATTAACTTTTTAACAGTCTTGTTACAAAATTGTCAATGTTCCATCATAACATTGTTGAAATTTTTATAAAAATGTGTTTAAAGTGATGTTTGACTAATTTTCAATGATGCAGTTATTTTCTCACTGTTTGCAGGTAGTTAATAATAGTCTTTTGAGATTCTTTAAATTGAGAATTAAGAGTTTGATTTGTATTTACATTAATACCTTATATCATATTGTAAAATGCTACCTCGTAGTACATAGAAAAGATGGCGATTTTATATTGAAATTAATGCATACGAGGGTTGCTATTTATATTTCTGGCCTAATAATGAAAAAACAAATATGTAGGGTCGAAATTGGTTTCATTGTTTTTCAAAATATTCTCCATGATGATCAATACACTTTTGCATGTGTTTGAACCAATTTTCAAAGAACTTTTTCCAGTCCGATTGAGGTAACTCCAAAACATGCGTTTTGAATGCATCAACCGCTTCTTCGGGGGTCGAAAATCGTTGTCCAAGTAATTTATTTCTGTGTGGGAATAAGAAGTCATTGGGTGCCAAATCAGGGCTGTACGGCGGATGACCCATCAGTTCGATCTTTCGCTCCGTCAGAAATGCCTTTGTTTGAGTCGATGTGTGAGAGCTCGCATTGTCATGATGAAGAATGATTCGCCTGTTCTTCTGCTTTTTTCGAATTTCTCCTATGACTTCTGGCAAACAAATGGTCGTGTACCATTCAGAATTGACCTTCCTGCGTTACTCTAACGCCACTGTTGCCACATGACCGTTAATGCCGAAGAAACAGGCAATCGTTTGTTTCGATGTGCTTCTTCCTCGAGCAACTTTTGTTGGTTTTGCCTCGTCTTGGAAGACCCATGCAGTTGATTGCTGTTTTGTTTCCGGCTCATATGCATAGATCCATGATTCGTCACCTGTGTAGATGTTATACACAGCCTTTGATGTACCTTGAACGTAATTTTCCAACATTTCCTTGCACCAATCGACACGAGCCTTTTTTTGAGGGTTTGTCAGATTATGCGGCATCCAACTCGAACAAATTTTTTTTACGCTCAAATGTTCATGCAATATTTTATTGATGCTAATGTCCAAAGACGCCTCTATCTCACGGTATGTCACATGACAATCTTGCTTTATCAGTTCACGCACAGCATCGATCTTTTCTGGCACAACAACGGATTTTGGACGACCACCTGCATGGGATTCGTCCTGGATCGAACATCGACCACGATTAAATTCGTTATACCAATTTTTTACAGTGCTGTAGGATGGTGCTTTATCATTGAATAAAGAATTAAGTTCATCGAAGCACTCTTGTCTTGACAATCCACTTCGAAAGTTATGAAAAATAATGGCACGAAAATGTTCACGATTCAATTCCATTTTTTGAAAGAGAAGAACTTTTCAATTTACTGTCTACAACACAAATGAAGCTATTATGGTAAATCGTCTGCTGAATTTATGTTTAAAAATATCAAACTTTTGATTAAAATCGTCTGCGGTCGCCTAGCAACACTTACTGTTGCCAAGGCCAGAAATATAAATAGCAACCCTCGTATAATTAAATTTTTTGTTTTTAAGATTTTTGTTTGTTTAATTTATGTTTTATTATCTGAGTTAAATAAAGCTGTTTGCATTATTATTATTTATTTTAAATTGCTCCAATGTATAATCCGGAAAAACTAAAGGAATTTTTTCCACAAATTAAATATAAACCTTGTAGATATTTTATTGAAAATGGCTTTAAAAATTTTATTGCACTTTTTTATTTTTATGGTAAGCAATATGCAAATGAAATTTTTTCATTGGAAGACACATGGGCCACTTAAACCACTAGTGGGTCATCTCAGGGTTGCCACAGGCGACTAAAATGCGACTATTTGCTACTATTTTCGGCCTTGGGCGACTATGGCTAATTTTTTTTTTTGCCTGAAAAGGCTAAAAAAGCAACTATTTTCAGGAATAGGAGACTTTTTTACTTTTTGCAAAAATGAACGCTACTTTTCAGTCCCCTCGCTAACACGTATGTAATGCTGCCTACCACGTGCCTGTGCCCAGTGCTAATCCCTCCCTTGTTATTTCACCCCACTGAAGGACAAAAAAACAATCTGCGTTCCTTCATTATTCGTTCGTTCAAGTGGAAGCGTATTTTATTTTTAATTGTATATCTATGTGATGATTTGATTTTCTACCATACCAGTGTCCTCTTCATAACACTTTTCAGGTAAGTGAGTTTTATGTTGATTTAGATTTTTCTTAATATTCAATTCTTGAATATTTCTTAATATTCAAGATATTTTTAAAAATGCATCAAAATAAAATTGCATAGGGACGAATCGGTTTTATAACAAAATGACAATGCCTCTGTTAATAGGCGATATATCGCAAAATATTGATTAAACATGATCAGAGTGAGCTACTATATTGATAGAGTAAGAAAGGTGAAGTTAATAGCTAACGCAGTTACCGCGCTGAGAAAGACTAATTTCATTTTAGTTTTGCTGCGAAGACAATGTTCGTTTCGGAATTGGTTTCAGGATGTTGAATGGCAAAGGACAATTTTAATCTTGGGTCGTTGTTTTGTGTGTTATTAGCGTCAGAATGTAGAACCCAATAAATTCTTTTTTGCTTCCTTTTTTTTTTCCCTTGAAGATTACTTTTCAGTGGGACTTTATTTTCATGCGCATTTTATTTTGCTAATTATTTTCCGAGAAACTCCTGCTAATGTGAGATTGCTGGGTATCATTTCGTTCTGAATTCATCCATTTATGAAAAGAAAATCTATTTTAAGAAGAAATTTCACTAAATGATTTATTATTTTTTAAGCGATTCGATTTGATTGCGGTATTTCGTTTTTAAATCATTATTGTTTAGTTCTGATAAATTTATCTTTTCTTTATTTCTTTCAATATACCACACTAATTTGATTGAATTTAATTATTTTTAAACCAATAATTCTTTAGTTTTTGCTTTTACAAATTAAAACAAAGCTTATATTTTATTTTATATTTGACCATCTGTCAATCCAACTTTATTAATTTTAAATCATCGAAATTGATAGCGATGTTTTTTCAAAAATCATTTAATACTTAAAGTATATTTTGTTAGTTTTCTCAACTATTTTTTTCTTAATTTATTAAAACTCGCTCAAAAAATATGAGCAAATTTAGAAAATTTTTTTTTTAAATGAGTTTTTATGTTCAAAAAAAAATTAAAACACAGTTTGCATTTTTTTTATAATTAAAATGATTAATTAATTTTCTTAAATGAATTAAAAAATTAAGCGATATTTTGTCGTTTTTAAAGTGGCGTTTTTTTAATAATTTTTAGTTTCATTGTTTTTATTTTTTATAAAATTTCCTTTTTTTATTTTATCGATTTTATTAAAATAAGGATAAATAAAGCAAAATTTATTTTTATTTTTACTTTCGGTACTTCCTGTATTTTTTCCCACCAATAAATACAAAAAAGGCTGACGTTTTTTAGATTTAGTCTATTAATTTAAAATAAAAACACTATTTAAAATTTAAAAAAAATTAATACTAAGTTAAGGGATATTTTAAAAGTAGCGGTATTTAATAATCCAGAAAACCGGGAAGAATTTTGCTGGGTTTTCCTGCTATTTTGAAGTTAATTGATTATAAAAAATATTGTTTTCAATTATAAAAAATAAAAGAAAGGGGAATTAGATCCAGAGGGGGCAGGGAAGGGACAAATGTTTTATTTTCTCCTGTGTGTTGGTTTTTTTTCTGATAAGCTGCCATCAATCAAACTTAAAGGAGTGGCATGCTGATTTCGTTTTCTCTTTGATGTACGAGGGGATGGGGAAAATGTATAATGTATTGCACATGCATATCAATGAATGTCCAAATTAAGGAACTTGAAACTTCTAGCTAAGAGTGTTGACATGTGAGATTTATTTTAAATCCACTTTAGTTACTCAGTTTTTGTTATCCTTGATTTATTATGATGAATTGTTTTATTATTTCTGATAGTGCATTATTTATTATGAGCAAAACGTTTTTTAATCGCCAGTTATATTCATCTATTTGCCATCGATTAACAAAACAATTTTTTTTTATTTGAATAAATTCTGATTTTTTAAAAATGCGGTATCATTAGTAAGTTTTCTTGATTTGGAATCACATCTGCTTTCATTAAAAATGATCTTTTTATAAAAATAAAATAAAAGGAGAAAATTGTTGATTAATTTAAGCATATAATTATTTGTTAAAAGCAGGCGATTATTTTATGAAGTAGATAGCAGTTTTCTTTTTTTAAAAGTATATATTTTTTTTCTAAAGTGAACATTTCTTTGATTTGTTTTCTACTTTCGCTTTTTTTTTCTTTAAATTTTTAATGCATGTATGTAAAATATTTTGTTACAGTATTATTATTTTTAAACTAATAATCTTAAATAATTTTTTATTTAAGAAAAATAAAATAAAGCTTGGGTTTGCTTTAACTTTGACTTCTTTATTATTTTGATTGAAAAAATTAAGCAATGATATTGATGTTATAGTAGAATATGTTTAGAATTAATATTTTCTTTTGTGATAGATTTATTCCTTTTTATTTATTTTTGATTGAATTAAAGATTTTCTATATGTAATTTTTGAACATATGCTAAATCGTGATACATCGCTATATCACGACGTCTAAAGAACGATGTATCACGATTTAAAATTTCTGACATCACCCAGTCCTAATTGTGGTATTTGACAATTAAGCTATAGTTTAAGTTATTTGGCTACTAATTTTGATAAATTTTTGTTCCTGTTCAGGCGACTATTTTCATAGTTTTAGGCGACTATTTTCATGCTTGAGGCTACTAAAAGCAACTATTTTTTTTTTATCATTTTTTACTGTGGCAACCCTGTCATCTGAATCATTAGCACTAGAAAGACAAAGTATATACCTATATTGCTGGAAAGCAGTCAAACTTACTGAATTGTGAATGAATAACTAATGTGTAAAGAAATTTGTTTAATTAATTTTTAATAGTTTATATATTTACAGTTATATACCAAGTTATTAGTAAATATTAACAATAAAACAATTTACTTCACTTAGAAAAAAATAATTCATGCATTATTATTTGTACATTTTTTGCAAATGAAAAAGCAGTCGAAATGACTTCCTTGAGCAATCTAGTGTAAGTAACACATTCCTCCCCTAATGTGTTACTTCTCTCTAAAGTAACACATTCCTCTCTAAAGTAACACATTCCTCCCCCTCCCTAGGCTGATTGTTAAATGTATCAAATTTTTTTTAAGCACATTGAATATCCCCCCCCCCTAATTTCACAAGTTTTTGTTTTTACTATCAGATGCCTATGCGTAGTGAAACTTGTATAATTTTTGTTTGAAGTTTAGGTATTTTTAGATGAAACTTGTAATTCAGAAAAATAAAATTTTAAGTAATGCTTAAATTGCCTGCTATATTTTATTGAGTTAATTTATCCTGAAATGGATTGGTTTCCCTGTCTTTTCATTATAAACATTCATAAACAAGCATGTGTTTTGTTTCTGAATTGCATGAAAATTTTTTAATTTTTGTTTCTTTTTGTTATGGCACTTTTTACCCTCCCATTAGTTGGCACAACGCTTTGGAAATCTCCCTATCTTTAGTTCTAAACATGTGAGTTATTTTCTTGGGTTATTTTATTTTTTTTGATCTTTTTCTTTTAGAATTTAATATACTCTTAAATGTTATTTTAACGTATCTACTAAAATATATTTCGAATCTATCTACTAACATATCTTATTCCAACTAAAATTTAATTCTAAATCTGTTTTTTTAAATCTAACCTAAGTATATCATAAAATTTCTATCCATTAAATGTAGCACTGCAATTTGTTATTTTTTTGTACTTTATCATCTTGTTTGCTATAGGAAAACATTTAGTTAAGGACTTAAATCTTGTGTTCAGTTATTAAGAATAAAATGTATGAAGAATAAATTATAAAAATAGTGGATTTTCGATCGCCATAAATTTTAATCAACGATTCAGCAATTATCCTGTATCTTTCTGTGGTCTGTACTCTTATGCATGAGATTTCTCTAAGAGTGAACTGCTTTAACAGGGTTGTCACTCTGCAGAGAAAACCTAGAAAATACAGGGAAAAACCTAGAAATAAAAATCACCCAAAGTAACTCTGAAAAAGGAGGGAATTTTGATTCTTTCTTTTGCAAACTGGGAAAATACAGTGAATTTTGTTTTAGTCTTTTAAAAAAGGGTGACCACTCAAAGCTATGGGATATTTACGGATGATATTTCAGCTACATTAAACTATTTAATTTACTATAGCATTATTTAAGTATGCTCAGCTGTTCCTTTTTTAGTCTTTTCAGCAATTATAACTATAGTTAGCCCAATACAGCTCACATAAGAGTACACTGATTGTTGTGTTTCCTCTTAATTTATTGTGTATAATATGTACAGGGATTTTTTTTTTTCTCCAGTGGCAACCCTGTTACACAATCAATAATTATTGAGCAAGCATGTATAAGAGTTGCCTAAATGAAAAGTGGATTTGTAGGATAGCGTCTGAAATACAACAGTAGCAACACCACCTCCATTTAAAAGTTCTGCTATCAGTTTAACTTTGTTGCTCCTATCAAATTGACAGGGTCAATTTTCACTTTATTTCTTATGCCTGTGATATTTCTGAGAGTAAAAAAAGATTTAAACAATCTATTTTTGATACCTGATATTTATTATTTCTCACCAGATGGCAGTACCAGACTATTTGTAATGTGTGAGAGAGTTTATTTTAAACAAGATATCAGTACTCATAATCATATTTGCGATAAATCCGAAAATACATGTATTGTACATTTAGTTATATATGATTTTCTTGAATTTAAAAAAAATATGCACTTTTATAACAGTTTTCATTTAAATTATGAAAACTTTTAAGTGAATTTTATTGACGAGTTTTACTGAAAATTCCTTGAATTTTTAAAGTATCCTAAAAATTTAATCTTTCTGGTGCAGTGGGGTTAGGTACTCTAAAAATATTATACACTGGTAGTAAAACTTTTTACTATTCAATGGGCACAGATTTCTGGGAAATGTTTAATTTTCTATTTAATTGCAAAAAAAAGAAAGAAAAATCGTTTTGTTATAACATTGTAGACCTGTTTATCCCACGAAAGCTATGTTTATTCTTTACCCATTTTAATTAATAATTTTAAATATTTTAAATTGAAAGGCTCCAAGCAGTTTACTTGAAGCTCTGGAACAACATCTGGCTACTCTGGAAGGAAGAAAAGGTTCCACATCTGCTGCGTCTGCTGCTGCAAGGTATTTAATTTAGATTCTTTATTATTGAGGGTTTCATTTTGCATTTGTTCTATTTCTTCAAAATTGAATTTCTGTCAGTTCTATTCTTATTCATTTAATTCTATTCTGTTAGTTCTGTTTTTTAACAGTTTACATGCTAATGTTCCAAAAATAGGACATGGACTTCAACTTAAAGTTGCTTTTCTGTTAATTCTATTCTATTCTTTTTGTTCTATTTTTTAACAGTTTATTCCAATGCTTCAAAAATAGAACATGGGCTTTGAATTCAAAATTGCCTTTCTTTTAATCCTATTCTATTTGCTCTACTTTTTAAGTTTATGTGCCAATATTCCCAAATTAGAACATGGCTTTTGAAGCTAGTTTTCTTACAAGTCATTCTTCCTTAATTTACATATATTTATTTATTTTCTTTGGTTTATCAGATTTTCATTGTTTTTAATCTTTGAAAGAAGGCTAGAATCCGCTAATATTGCAATTCATATTCTCTCTATTTTAATATCAAACATCGATTTTCATATTTACCTGATTTGAAAGTTATTCGTTGTGAATCGTATTCATGTGATTTAAAAATCGTGCATCTCTATTTACATTCACATGATTTAAAAATCCAATACTTCAATTTGTATTTACAAGCTTTTGAAATCAATATCATTATTTGTTTTTACAATAGTTTATAATCTGATGTTGGTATTTGTATTAACAGCATTTAAAAATCATGCATAGAGATTCCTATTTATGCTATTCAAAAATCCAATATTATAATTTGTATTTTCCTGTTCTTAAATCCAATGTAGAGATTCATATTCACACAATTTTAAAACCCAATACCGCAGATAGTATTTTCGTTTTCTTAAAATCCAACATTGCAATTCATGTTCACACCATTTTAAAATCCAATATCATAATTCTTCTAAGAACTAAGTTCTTTCCTAAATTAGTGTGGAATTCCTTGTTGGTAGGTAATTTAATTATAAATCTTAGCGCAAAAAATTATATTAAATATAAAAACCATATAAATTGGTAACTTGTTATAGAGTTTGCAACTTTTAGGATTTGTTCACGATCACCCCAAGCTATAATTGAAATGTCAGGCACATACTGTTTAACCTTTTCCAGGGTGCTGTGACAGCAGTTGTCACACCTGATCTTGGGGTCCACTGGTGGGCATGTGACACTTTCAGCGTAAGAATAGGGGAAGGAATCTCCTCCACATTTAAGACAGAGAATCAAGTTACAGGGGGATGTGTTTTTTTGTTTTATCAGTACGGGAGGTCTCACCTTTTTAAGTTAAGGGGAGAAAAGTTTCTATGTAGTTCCCACCTACCTTCAAACATCTATTAATTTTTTGTTCGTCTGCCGTTTTCTTACTTCTTTAGTCAGTTTCAATGTTGCTATTTTTTTTACAAATTTTTTTGTTCTAGTTGTAAGTTTTTTTTGATAAATTAATTTCTTTATTACAAATATAATTTAACGAATATTTTCAATTGTATATAAAAATATGGAATAATCAGAATCGAAAAGCGCTCTTTTAAGTAAATTGAATCAATTTGAAATAAAATATCAAAGCAATATATTTTACATAAACTCAAATAAAGTTTTTTTTTTTTTTAGGTTCTGTTTTAAATTCATGTTATATATAAAGTTATTGGAATTTTAAAAATTTGATTACATTTCCTACAGTTTAAGAAAAATGTTCTTACATGATTTTAAATAAATATCTGCTTTTCCGAAGAAAAATATATACATTTACTACGCAAGAGTATTCATTTATACTTAAGGATACATAAATATTTCAAATATTATATTTATAAATATGTAATTTATAATACTAATGTATTCTATGTTTAAGAAATTGAAATCCTAAATGCTATTTGTAACTTTTTTTACAAAACCATTTTCCTTTGGTGGCAATTTTCATGTTTCTTTCCCTCATTCTACTCACAGTTACTACAACGTTTAGTTATACGTTCTGGAAATTCTATCTCAGTTTTGTAACTTTTTATAAGATTAAAGCTAAGTTTTTGAACAATAAAATTCTATAAATCTATTACATGAGTAAGTTGAATTTGATAACATAATTTTCAATCGAAATGATCTTGCTTTCTTAAAAAGAGAGTATCTTTCAAATAAGCTGGGAGTTAGGGCAAAATTATCCTCATTTACCTTGCTTTTTTATTTCATTATTATCAATAATAATAACAATAATAAATAAATGACTCTGATGAATAAAGAGAAAAATTGTTTATTGAAGTGACTGGTATTTTTCATAAGTCGATAGATGAAAAAGATGAAAAGAAAATAATTCAGTGAAAGAATTAATATCAAATTAAATTTCTTATATTTTCTTCCATTGGCTATGACTTAAATCCCTTCACTAATAACTCAGACTCAAGAGACCTGTCTACAAAAGTATGACATTACAACTATTTATGTTCTTTCCCAAGATTTATAATCTTTCGATAAAATTATAAATTTTCAGCAATGTTACAAATATTTATTAAGTAAAATATTGATATTTATAATGTTTAATATAGATATTTATAATTAACTAAATTAAGACCACGAAAAAGAACTCTTTTTCTTTTTTTTTATTTGTCTTAAACAGCAAATGTAAATATATATATATATATTGTGTGCGTGTGTGTGCATAATTTTTTATAGCTAGTGTAATGAATAGTTTTTTGGAACTATGGTTGGGGATTATGTATTTTTTTTTTAGAATTCAAAATAATAAAATGAGGAAATTGTGATACACCACACTAAATCTGAATGTTTGTAAAACACCATAAATAGTCAACATGTGACATTCGCAATGTAGGTTTTTACACTGAATCGTATAAAACCACCTAAGTTTTCTCGCACTTTTTCAGTTGTCAAAAAAAAAGAAAGAAAAAAAAAAGAAGGGAAACCTGCGGTGGTGTAAAAGATAGCAAATGACGTTTAGAATAACAGAGGGAGAATAAAACTCTCGGAGATGCTTAACACCCATCACTTGACTTGTTTTAGGGATTAGCGGTTCCCTTTCTTGAATTCATCCCCCAGTCTCAGAAAGAGCCCACCAGAGGACCTAGATTTCTTATTTTTGCGCCCACGTGAAAAGGTTAAATCTTCTCTAAATCCTCTAAAATATTAGTATTGTTACTAAGTACAGGGATGTGATTCTTCCGCGGACTCGTGGATTTACGCTTTTTTCAGATTTTTCCATTTTCTCCGCTTATTTCTGCGAAAAAAAATTTGGCACAAGTTAAAATATTTTATGCTGAATATAATTTTCCGCGGAGTGAAAGTATTAAAGTCCTCATACCTCCCTCTAAAGTTTCTCTAAAAGTCATTTCCTTGGGATAAAACTGGTTGACCTTCATACAGGGATGAAATTTTTTCGCTTTTGTCTCTCCAATTTCAGCTTTTTTATCAAATTCCGATTCTCTAAAAGTTTCGACTTTTTTTTTATAAATATCTCGCTTTTTTTGAAAATTCAGTCGTTGATATAATTGTTGAATCGTAAATAAATAATAATATTTATTTACGATTTTCAAAGATAAACAGAAAATTGAAACTACGTCTTAGCTGTTAACCCTTCCTCATTTTTACTTATTTTAGCTATTTTCTACGCTTTTAGCGCACAAAAAATAAAATTTTCCGTATTTTTATCCGTCCGCCGGATAGCTCGTATTTTTGTAATTCAGATGTCGCTGCTTCCTGTTTTCTGGCGTGAAAGCAAGCGAAAAAAAAGAGAAAAAGAGGTGGATTTTCGGTGAAAATATTTATTTGCTCATTCAATTAATCTTGTTAAATTTTTATTTATTATGTCTAAACAATACAAACAAGCCTTTTAGAAATCCCAGGTCCAGACTCTGCAAATATCTCTATTCTTATTCATGCGATTTTAACACCAATCATCGATTTTCGTATTTACCTGATTTAAAAGTTGCGCATTGCGATTATTATTTACGCTATTGAAATATCGTACATTATGATTCTTATTTACGAGATTTAAAAATCCAATATCGCGTTTTGTATTTATGCATTTTTAAAATCGCGATTTTATTATCAAACATCGATTTTCGTATTTACCTGATTTAAAAGTTGAACGTTGCGATTCTTATTCAGGCGATTTAAATATCGTACATTGCGATTCTTATTTACGAGATTTAAAAATCCACTATCGCGATTTGTATTTACGCGCTCTTAAAATCCAATGCCGTGATTCGTTTTTGCGGTTGTAATATCAAACATCGATTTTTGTATTTAAACGTGCTTTGAAAATTAGACATTGGGTTTCGTATTTACGTGATCTAAATATTACGCATCATGATTTGTATTTTCGCATTTTATAAATTCGATATAGAGTTTCATATTCACGTGTTTTAAAAGCCTCATATCGGGATTCATATTCTCTGAATTTAAAATCATGCATGTTATTCATATTCCTACAATTTTAAAATTAATCATCAGGATTTATAATCACATGGTTTACAAGTTTAAAAATCGCGCTTTTTGTGTGTGTGTGTGTGTGTGTGTGTGTGTATATATATATATATATATATATATATATATATATATATATATATATATATATATATATATATATATATATATATATATATATATATATATATATATATATATATATATATATATATATATATATGTGTGTGTGTGTGTGTGTAATAAAAGGGCTAAAACCCCTTTTATTTGTGTTATAGATAGCTTAAATAATGCAGTCGTAAGCCATCATACGTTCTAAAATGGTTTATTAACAGTAGGTTGGTATTGATAACAGTCCACATCCGCTCTCCACAAGGGAGGGGGTGGACAAGACTTCGGACAATTCTGGAACAACTTATCAGGATCACAACATGATGGAAAAAGCCATGCGAAAAGCATTGCTCTCGCTTTTATACTAACACATTTTGAAGTAAAAAGGCACAGTCTTTGAAATACTTGTATCCTTACGCATTACGGAAAATCATTTCATGCTTCCTTATATGGAATTGAAAGGGGGAGAGATTCTAAAAATAACTCAATCTTATGTTTATCAGCCTTGAGTTCCCAAAATAGAATCTCTCTATGCTTATTCTTTAACAAAGACATTTTATGAAAACGAAAGAGTTTTAATTCTTTTATTAATACAAAAGTATTATAATTTTTGTATTACATCCCCTCCAAGAAAGATCTTTGGCAAGCCAAAAAGAAATCATAATAAAATTTAGAATTCTCTGAACTTTTAAAATTTATGTTGGTACGACTGTTCCTTTTCACTACTACAAATAACATTTTTTCAATTATCTGTAAAGAAAACAACTATATACAATAATAACACTAAAATCATGATAATACAATTTATCTGTTTAGGCAACTAATCAGAAAGAAAAATGTAACATATTTTTATAACTAATCTACTAAAATTTTCAAAAAAATTTTTCACACAAAAATATACAAAATCTTTATGGAAACGAATTGGACAACAAGCGTCTTAAATCAGAATTTAAGATTCTGTATGGTTAAAGGGTTTATTTACTTTATGAAAATCTGAATTCCCCGTTAAAATGGAGGAAAACAGAATTTCGTTAAGTACAGGGAAATTGAGAGATCCAGACGGGTCAATCCAAAAATATTTTATAATACTTTTCTCAACTTGTTGAGATAAAAAAAGTTCAACTTTCATTGCCCTCACATCCAATTGATGTTGAGGTAAATATCTCCACATGCGATTCGGATCTCCCAAAAAAAATATAGGGTGTACTTCTTCCATTGAAGAAAGTAAAATATTTTGTTTTGTTTTGGACACTATTCATGATTTAATTTCAACATTTGTGGGTTATGATATTTCCTAAGCTTTGATACATGTACTATTTCAAAAGTTTGTTTACCTAAATTTTTCTTTCTATTTTCTATTTTTTCGTCGATGTTAACCTGATAATGTATGCACCCATTACCTAGTTCTATCTTCGAATCATTTGAAATGTTTGGCCTTTCTTTCTTTTTCCTATTTTTCCTGTACTTTTTGTTATTAACTTCTTGGTCATTCTTTCTTTTTCCTATTTTTCCTGTTCTTTTTATTTTTGTTACCCCTCACATAATTTTTTTTTTCAAAATGCTTACTTTTATTGAAACATCTTAAACATCTTAACATCTTTTTTTTCACAATTTTTGACCTTAACATTATGAGAATTCTGTTGTCTAATGTGCAAGGATAAGTTGTCATTGTTAGAATTAGCAGAGATGATCAGTCTCTTACCAAATTGAGTAACAACTGGCCTGACACAATCAAAAAACAAACAAAAATCTTTGCAAGTCTGCAACCCTACCAAAGCATACATTAACTCAGTATCAAGTATTAAAAACTTAGCTGAGTTAACAATTTCGCCTATCGTAATGAGGGGAAACTCGCACAAATTGTTAAGTGTGAAATGCCCATTTTGTTTGGGTAACATTTAATTTTTCACATTTTTAATAGGAATATTTAGTTTTGACCAAGTCCGAAAAAGAAAAAGCATTACAATTTCTTTTAGTTTTTTGTTTTTGTTTGAAAATCTGAAAAATTTAGTTTTGTTTGCCATCACAAATTTAATTGACGTTTGAATCACATTTATTTCCCTCAAAAACATTTTATATACATAATAATACACTATTATATCATCATTTTAAAAAAAAAGCAATATAAACACAAGAAATGCAATCAACTATTCATAATATAATATACTGAATTGATTATTCATAATAAAATTTTTTGGATCACTTGACCTACGTAATCATAAAATTAGCACTACTAATTATGAAGAGAAATAAATTATAAATACAGACTTCTCTTTTTTTTTTTTTTTTTTTTTCTTTTTCCACTCATCAAATTTTTCGTCGACCTTCATGATTGTGAAGAGAAGAAATAAAACATTTATCATTGCACTTCATGAATATTCATGATTTAGATTCGCGCACCTTATTCACTTTCACATAAATCTTCGGGACTTCACACACGCGCACATATCACTTTTGTTTTCACAATTTGAGCACTACGGAATTGTAGGGTCATCGGTCATTTCCAGATTGGACACTGTAGAGTCATCTCGCTCAACACGATTGGGCACACATCAAACTGTTTCAGAGAGGCATGTGACTAGCTCGAGCCAACGTCAGCATTCTCACAGCGATGAAGGTACAGGTAGTTAAAGATAGAGTGGTGAAATCCGTCCTTCCTTCCTTCATTCTTTTTTTCACTGCGGAATAGGCAACTTTCTTCTTTCGTCCCCCGGGATGAGGTTTTATCAACGTTGTAGTCAGCCGGAAAATAGATAACAATGGTTTCCTCAGCAAGTAACTATCCTGCCGGCTTGTAATAAAAGGGCTAAAACCCCTTTTATTTGTGTTATAGATAGCTTAAATAATGCAGTCGTAAGCCATCATACGTTCTAAAATGGTTTATTAACAGTAGGTTGGTATTGATAACAGTCCACATCCGCTCTCCACAAGGGAGGGGGTGGACAAGACTTCGGACAATTCTGGAACAACTTATCAGGATCACAACATGATGGAAAAAGCCATGCGAAAAGCATTGCTCTCGCTTTTATACTGACACATTTTGAAATAAAAAGGCACAGTCTTTGAAATACTTGTATCCTTACGCATTAAGGAAAATCATTTCATGCTTCCTTATATGGAAGTGAAAAGGGGGAGAGATTCTAAAAATAACTCAATTATATGTTTATCAGCCTTGAATTCCCAAAATAGAATCTCTCTACGCTTATTCTTTAACAAAGACATTTTATGAAAACGAAAGAGTTTTAATTCTTTTATTAATACAAAAGTATTATAATTTTTGTATTACATATATATATATATATATATATATATATATATATTCCTCTTTTTTACTTTCTGACTGCTCTCATCCCTGTAAGTAAATATTAATTTCAGTTTATAAATAGTTAAAGTTTACAATCTCATTTTGTAAGCTGATCGAAATGTGTCAACTGGCCTTGCATCAGTGCGGTTCTAGGTTCGAATCCCGGGCAAGGCATGGATGTACTAACTCTCCTTACTGTGGGAGCAACGTTGGCCCACCTAATAGGGTGTCCCTGAAAGAATGGCCAACAAATCTGCCCTTCAGATTTCTGTAGTGACGAAATGTCATTCCTAGGTGGGCATTAGAAAACAAAATTTCATAATATCATAAAACAGTTAAAGAAATAAACTTTACATATATTAGTACAAAATATTGAAACAAAACTATTATAAGAAGAGTACATCTATCTCACATAAACACTTTTATATTTATAAACATTGTTACAAAAAGATTCTTAAAGGAAATTTTCTAGAACAAGGTACCTAATGATATGTTTATATTAAATTTACTAATGAGCTAGGTAAATTTATATAGTTTTTCCATCAAAAATGGGCACAAAAACGTTCAAATGTGATTGATTTGTGATAATATAATTTTTCACTAAGCATTTCAGTAATTTTGTACATGCACTAAATAAAATCAAAAAAGTTCTTTTAACCTAGATCCATCTTTTAACCAACCAGAGTTGGATTCATGTAAATTTTTCTTACTCTTGCTTAATATTCATGGACTTCACAGGTTTCAAATTATGCCTAATATTAAAGATATTTATTTAGAAACAAGTATTTGAATTTAAAAAGTAGATTTTCTTTTAACTTATTTCAGAATGAAAATATATCTGTATTTTTACAATTTGGGCTTTTATTTATAACTTATTTTATCATTATAACTTATAACTTATTTTTGCATTGAAAATGCGCTTATCATTTTTGCACTATTTCTACCAGTCATTTGACCAGAAGAACAATTTATTGCTTTATAAGGCTATCGGATCTGAAATTACGATATAATGAGAGTTCGGCGTATTGCATTCTATTAGTTGCACATTTCTACAAAACTGTTTCGTAGTTAGTTCAATCAGAATAACTGTGAATTCAAATTTCAAGAAAGTACCTAAAATTTTAGTTTGGCGTTTTTGTGTAAGAAAAGTGACAAAAACTAAATGTTTTGGTTAGTAGCTTAATATTTTATTTTGATAGCTTTACTTCATTTCTAACTAACTGTTAGTTTTTACCCCCAAAAATGTCGAAACAATCAAGACAGCACAAGTTCTTAGAAGAAATAACATTTAATTATAAGTTCTTGTATACTCTTATAATTATAAGAATTATTGAAATAATAATAATTTAATTATAAGAAATATGTTTGCAGAAAATGTACAATGGAAAGACCCTGTATATGTAAAAAATGCGTTGAGCAACGAATTGAAAATTTCTATTTGAATTTGTAATACATAAAAATTTGCAGTTTACAATTTTGTTTAATTATAGTTATTATTTAATTAATTATTATTTTTTTAGTTTATCTCCTTCCTAACATCTATATTTCATACATTCAATCAAGAAACATAAAGTCCTGGTCATTTGACTGGCTATGGTAGAAATAGGTATCTACTAAGTGTTATGTTTAGTGTTAAAGACAACTTAAATTTGGCCACTTTTTTACTCTCCTTACATTATATGATATTTACTGTTAATCAACCTGTACATACCGGGTTTTCCAGACATTGAAGCGAATCCTTTAAACTATTAAGAAAGTTTTTTGTCATAGTAGATGGGGATGCGTTCAACGGCTACAGAGAATTCTAAGCCCTTAAAGCAAATCCAGGAAAAAAGCACATAAACAATATAATTACTTTAACCTGTATAATAATGTAAATTGTGAATTGTGTTTTCAATATAAATCCAAGCAGCAACAATGTAAAGCTTTTGACTTGCTTTAGTTCCGGTTAGAAAGTATAGTGTTGTTTACTACAGCTTATTCTGCTTAGCGATATTTTCAAACAGAAAATTTTGTTTATAATAAAAGAAATAATTTCAGATCTCAAATCTGCTGGTTTTATAAGATATTAAGTAATTCTGATGAGTTTGAAGTGAAAATTTGTTTTCATTATTTAGAAATGTAGTGTTAAAAAAAGGTGATATAATTGCTAGATTTAGAAAGAACTATAATTTTGCAGTTCTGATTTAGCCTTTTTTTACTTGTTTATTACTGTTTGTTCTTGGTGAAAGCCGTGCACCGTTATACAATAGTGTTAACATATTTTCTGACCAGCGAGATTAAGTTTATTTTTTAAATTATCACTTGGGTTTAAATTTTGAAGTTGATGTATTGTTAACAAGGTAAAGTGTTTTATAATGACTCTTTTTTTTTCTTCAAATGACAATTCTTATGTCTTGAAATGACAGGTTTTAAAATGAGATTCTTCTTTTAATCACTAGTAATAAGTCTGGTAAATACATGTATACAAGAAATACTACTGGAGAGTTTCAAAACACAATGATCACGTTGTGAGCCAAATGGCTTCAAAACACACCAAAAACAGTAACCCGGAAGTATAGGCAGTCAAGAGCTTGCAGCACTCCCTATTGTAGAAAACACCTTCCATGCTGAACTATAAAATCTGTTAGAAATATTAATAACTTAATAAAATTTGACAATAATTGATGTAATTATAATGTAAACTATAATTTGCACTGTTAAAAATATATTAATTTTTGAAATACATTGTTTAGTTATTAATTTGTATCAGTTTTTTTTAATTATTTTTAATTGACTACCCTCTCTGCCAGTTGACACAATAATTTTTAAAATAAATAACTTCAATAATTGTATTTCTTTTTTAAATAAATTGTTTAGTTATTAATTTGTATCAGTTCAAACATTTTCTACCCTCTCTGCTACCTCTCTGCTTTGTTTCATAGAGGTTGGCATCTTACCTGTCTTAGTTGCAGCATGTTTATTTCAAGTCCAGTCATTTCTTTTGTTTGTATGTTTTATTTATTTGCATGATTTTTGATTTGCATGATGCATTTAATTTATTTGCATGATTTTTAATTTTTATTTGCTTGGTATTTTTTCTGTTTGTCTGCCTGCGATTACCAAATATAAGAGCGACCACATTTCAAAATGCTGTTAATGCTTTGTCAAATACGAGCATTGCCTTCTGTAGTGCTGGTGAGAACTCCCCCCAGCAAGAAATGAATGGAGTCAAGATTGATGAATCTGCACGGAAGGCTGTCGAGGAGGAAGCCGAAATCATGAACCAGCTAAAGGTGAGTATGGCACTTCTATTAATGCTAGCGTTGACATTTAAGCGTGAAATTTATGTTTTGAAATTTCTCATAGAATTAAAAGTATTTAATATGGAGTTATGGAGTAATTTAAACGTATTTAATTGTGAGGTATTTAAATTTTTCACCTCATTATAGATAACAAGAAAATTGACTGGAATATAAAATAGCTATAAAGTCGCACCCCCCTCCAGTAGTCAAACAAAATATTGTACCGTCTATTAGATTAATTTTCTGATAATTCTATGCCCATCATGCCGAATGCAGTTTTCTGATTGTTAACTTTGTCATCTGGAAGCGAAAAAATCATATCCTTGTTGACAGTAGGGCTAAATTTACGAAATACGATGGCTCAATTAAGCCAATCAAAACCTGTATTTTTGTAAACATTTTGCAATATGTAAAAATACAAGCATTTGATTGGGCAAATTTGTCCATCGTAATTGCGAAAATTTAGCTGAATTCCGCCTCCGAAAGCCGTGGATTTACAAAATATAGATTGTGTTCATACGATAGATTAATAAAAAAGCTAACTTAAAGCTGGCGGATATTACACTGTACTGATATTTTGTGTAAAAAAAAAAGTTCATTAAAGAATGCAACGTAAAATAAACTTTCTATTCGATTTCGGGGCCTGGGGCTCTGGTTGAAATAGAGACAAATAATTGTATGTATTATAATTTTTGCAGAACATTAGGAACGATTATATTTTTATTTAACAGGGTGGGCACTCCAAAGGGAGAACTGGAAAATACAGGGGATTTAAAAATTACCTAAAATAACAGGGAGAATGAGGGGGATTTTGAGTTTTTCTTTACAAACTGGGAAAAAACAATGAAAAAATAGAGTTCAAGTTCTTGATCGTAACTGTTGGGGTTACGATTAAGTTGAGTTGCTCTAAAAGAGCCTCTAACTACCCAAAGTAAATTAATATTATTCAATAATATAAAACCAAAGTAAAATAATTTAAAACATTGAACAGAATTTAGTAGATTTTTTAATGAAAACATTTAAAATGAAACAAAGCTTTTCTGATGGTGTTCTTTTCGAACACTAATAATATTCATATTTTATTCTTCACCTTGAAATTTTCCCTACTTTGCTCTTATCTATTTAATAATGTGTTCATTGAAACAGAAGATGTGGGGAAAACAACAAAGAAAATAAAAAAAAACTGCATTTTGTTTAAAAAATAAATGTTTTTTGGTAAATGCAGCGTAAAAAATAGAAGTTTCAGGGTTGCCACTCTACAGGGAAAATCTCTAAAATACAGGGAATTCAAAAATCACCTAAAATAACAGGGAAAATGCAGGGATTTTTTTTCTTTCTAAGCAAACTGAGAAATTATACAGGGATTTTTGCTGTTTTCGTCTTTTTAAAAAAAGGTTACCACTCAATGCGTAATCAATCTATGGGATATTTAACCATGATATTTCAGCTATACTAAACTATTTTATTTACTATAGCATTACTTAAGTATGTTCTGATGTGTTTTTCCAGCAATTAAAACAAATATAGTTAGCCCAATATAGCTGATACAAGAGCACAGTAATTGTGTGTTTCCTCTTAATATATTGTGTTTAATATGTACAGGGAAAACACAGGGAATTTTTTTTCCAGATTTGAGTGGCAACCCTGCGTGGCACATATCCACATATGGGGTTTTTCTTTGTTAAAATTTTATTTCTGTAAATAAATTGCTCTCTATAAACTTGAATGTTTCTGAAGTGCAGTTTGTGGGTGATGTAGTTGAAGAATGCCTTTTACTAATTTAATTGAATAAATTAATTGCTTTTCTGCTTTAGTTTGACAATGACTCTCCTCTTCTTTGGGAGCAACCTGCGTGGGAGGATTCGGTCAGTATGCTCTTCCTCAAGCTTTCTTCTTGCTTTGTTTTTTTCTCTCAAAAAAAGATTTCAAAACCAGTTTAATTCATAATTTAATAGATAATATTGATTCTTTTAAACAACACTAAAGGAATCATTGCCTTCTTCAAATTATATAAGTGTATATAATATAATAAACTTAATGTTTTAAAAAGTCTGTTTAACCCTGATTCTATGTGAACTGTACTGTGTGCAAAAAAGAATGGACCACCCTGAATAATTTTTGATCAAATGATCACGTTCTAGAACTCAGTAGTGACCTCAAATATGTTAATTAGAAAATACAACTTTTCTCGTTTTCTAAGTAATTATTCGACCCATTTTGCTCAAATTTTGTATTTTGCCATTTGTAAAAAATGTTATTGCTTATAATTCAGAAACTTTTCAACTATTATTAAATAAAATAATGAAATATTACCTGGTCCAATTTTTTTACAAATAAAAATCAGGTTAAATGTATGACCAAACTTGTGAGTTTGCAACAATAACTGTTTGCATTTTTTTTTAAACCTTAAAAGTTTTTCTGTTATTGATGTTTGAAAATCTTATGCCTGATTTTGGACACCCTGTAATAAGTTTCTGCTACAATTTTGTTTCAGACAGTGTGTAAACTTCTGCTATAATTAATCTCTGAAAATTGTAAATCAATTTAAAAAAAATAATAGGCTAAAATCTTATTTTTTTCCTGACTCTAAAAATTGTTTTCCCATTACATAATTACAAAATACGATTAAAAAGCAAAAAAAAAAAAAAAAAAGACAGTCCTATATTACAAAGTTTTTATCAATCATATTTTTGAAAAACCTCTCAATCTGTATGCTTAATTTAAAAACATGCAAGAAGCCTTTTATGTTCTAAACACAAATTCAGATATTAATGTTCTGAATTTTTTAATTATAGAATTCAGAACACTTAACATTCAACCACGAACATCTTTATAATGAAGTTTTGAAATCTTTTTTTTGTATTTTTTATTATTATATTTGCATGAATCATAACAATATTTAAATTTCATGCCTAAGTTTCATTGGTTTTGTGGGAACTTTTATTAACAGCATGTACTGTTTGTTATTACTAATAATTTCTTTGTTATAACTTTCTAATGGGATTACAAGTTGTAAATAAGCCTAAAATTCATGTGGTGATAGAAGTACAGCTGAACATCTTGTTGTTAACCCTATAAAACCAAGTAAGGGAGAGTTACAAGTGTTAAATCGATATGAACACATCGAGTTGTATCAATTACACAACTTCGTAACTCACTGGTGGTTTAGTAAATGGGCAAAATTGAAAGAATAGTTCTCCCCAATTCACTATTTCCCTATCTGAAAATATGAGAAATCTGGTTTTGCTATGTGGATGAAACTGCAGGCTAAAATAAACTTTTTACGTTCAGAAGGGTTTTTTTTTTTTTTACGTTCAGTGGGTTTGACGATAAAATTTAGATGAAAGTTTTTTCTGAAATAAATCAAAAGAAAAGGTTGAGCTCCAGCAAAATAGTCTCTTTAATGAAAACTTTATTAATAAATTTAGTAAAACCCATGGGGGGATGTTGAAAAATCGAAATTTGTTCAATCCCTTATTTAAATCTATTTGAGCTTATATACTGTGAGTAAATAAGCTAAGTGCAATATTACTCAAATCAATTAACTAGAAAATTTGAAAAATGAAACTCTAAAAATCTAATGACACATTTATCTCTGATCAGGAGCGATTGTATTCTGGGGGTATCCCCCCCTTCTTTTGGTATTATTCATCTGGGTCCAAATATTAGGAGCAGGGCATACATTGTGGGATTCCACGTTTCTCAAGACCATCAGTTCTCAGACTTTTGCTAATCAAAAGTTTTTAATCGGATGAAATTTTCACATTCCTCAATCAAAAATTCAAATTTTGAAACTTTCGTTCATTTCCGTTAACGAGAATTTACATGCATGTTATTCTTCCGCTAATGAGTAGAAATCCAATTTGATTCTCCTGGTTTGACAGAATTTTGCAATTTTGAATATTTGGAACTACGCTATCCTTATTTACGCGATTTAAATATGAAACATATACTTTCATATTTACCAAATTAAAAAGTTATTACCTAATTTTTGATTTATGTGATCCGTATTCACGTGATTTGTATTTACGCGTTTCTAAATCTATTGTGCGATTTGTATTCACATGTATTTAAAATCTAGTGTCACAATTACATATTCACTCGTTTTCAAAGTCCAATATTGCGATTTGTCTTCATGGGTTTAATATCAAACATCAATTTTAATATTTTTACGTGATTTAAAAGCTACACATTGCAATTACTATTCTCATTGATTTTAAAATCCAATATCATTCATATTCGTGTGATTTTAAAATTCCTCATTGTGATTCCGAAAATCCATGATCTAGATTCTTGTAAGAACTAAGATTTTCTTAAATTAGTTACTCTAAAAGTTTGTTATTCTTCATTGGTAAGTAATTTAATTATAAATCTTATTTCAAAAAATTATATTAAGTACGAAAAATGTATGGTATATTAATTGATATAGATTCTTTGTACTTAAAATTTTCAGGCTTTTTCACTTGTTGTCACAATCATTCATATATGGTATTCCCATATATTAATATGAATATAAGTTATTATTTTAGCACTTTTTTCTTGATGTTTTATTATGCTTTGATTTTACTATTTGATAATATTGGAGTATCTGAAGTAAGTATTTCAAAGTGTTATTTTATTTGCTGGTATTTTTATTTAATTGCTCAATTATTTGGAATAATGGAACTGTAGAAAACAATGAAAAAAAAAATACAATATTATTTAAAGCTAGTATTCATAGTTTGAAACATTTCAGTTTATGTGTAAATTAAATTCAAAAAGCACTTTAGATTTCAGCTTTTTTACTCTTAAAATCTATTTATGAATTTTGCATTTGATTTCAACAATGCCTGGTTCTTTTAGTTCTTAGCTGTGATAAAATATTGGTTATCAAGGTTTTTTTAAAATTTAATAAAAATTAATTTTCCTATTTTTTAAAAAACAAAATCTTTATAACAATATTCAAAAGAATAAAAGAGTGTTGAATGGGTTAGACGCACGGTGGTTGAGTGGTAGTGCTTCGCGCTCCTGCGCCACAGGTCCTGGGTTTGATCCTCGGGCTGGGCAAGGTTGACTCAGCCTTTCATCCTTTCAGTGGGTTGATAAATGAGTACCAAGCATTCTTGGGAACTAAACACTGGGGGTTTCGCGTTCGGCTGACCACCTGACAGAAACATCTGCTCTGCACCCCAGAGCCCAAGGTCTAGAAAACTGAGATGGGCACAGTAGGCATTGGCCCTCTATGGGCTGTCGCGCCACTGAGTTTAGTTTAGAGTTGAATGGGTTAGACTTTTTTTTGAGCAAACATTTAAATTACAAATAAAAATTTAACATAGTGTTTAATAATTTGAGTTAACGTTAATCATTAACAGTTACTAATTACTCCTTTTTTAACTTTAATTTGTAACTGTTACCAAAATTTATTATTGACAAATTAATACCATTTTTTCCTGTAGTTTAGCTTTTCAGCTTGAAACTTTTTTTTAAAAAATTTCAATAACAGTTGATTTTAAATTATTTAGTTTTATTGTAACATGTTTTCAAAGCATAACTATGAACAAAATTAAAACTTGGTTTCACATGATCTTAGAAATATTAATCTGATGATGTTGTATGCTTATGCTGGCACGATCACGTTAATCTTACGTATGACATAACTAATAAAAAATAATAAAAATAACTAATAAACCTGGCATAACTAATAACTAATAAAAAAATAATTAAGTATTGCATAATGCACAATAAACAATGTTTTTGATTAGAGTTATAAGCTAACAAACACCATTGGTGTTGTCTTTAAAATATTTTACAAAACTGAATCAACTATGGCTTATTTTGAAACAATTGCTTCCACTAAGCCAATAAAAAAAATTCAATTTCTTAAATGCCTTTAAATTTTAAAATCAAAAATTGGGCTTTGTAAAAAGTTTGCAATTGTCCTCATTCAGCTTCATGTTAAATTTTGTATTCTTAGTCTACCGTTTACCCGCGATTCGGCGTACAGACACACACACACTCTTTATTTTATTATATGTATAGATTTTCTTTCCAGCATTTGGAACTTTTTGGCTTAATCTAGGTTTGCCTGAACCTTGTTTTTTCTTTGTTTTAAATTGTAAATTAGTAATAAAAGAGAAACAGAATTTGTTACGAAAATTTTATCTTTCTAATGAAAATTTTGACTGTCCTTTTGTTACATCAAAAATTAAAAAAAAAAAGCAATGTAGATATTTTTGTTCTTACATGAATTTTGTGTGTAGGAACGACGTTTAAAAGAAATGAGTGCCTCAACTGACTTGAAATCTCCAACATCTGCTGCAGCAGCCAAGACAAATCCATTTTTGTCCTCTCCCTCTGAACCTCCTGTGGGTGGTACAACTCCTGTGGCCAATCAAAAAATCTTGGACTTATTTAATACTTCCTCTACTGACACAATGCATGATTCTCCTGCAATGCCAAGTGATGACCTCCTTGGTTTGAATAATATGAGCGGCAACCCTTTTGCTGACAGCCTTTTTGGTGGAGGGGGAGGAGGAGGCAGCGGGGGTGGTCAACTGACACCACAGTCTCAACCTCAAGACACTAATTTTGCAACTTTCACAAATGGTAAGTTTCATGACATTTATTTCTTACTAAATTTTTCATGCATGTATACCTGTCATGTCTCTTGTTTTTTAAAGAAGACTTCTGTATTGTATGACTATCTCCTGTTTACCCGTATAATCTCAAATTTTTTCTCATTTGTGGAAGAAATGAAGAAAAAAAATTTGCTGATAAAGTATCCGTTGATGGCAAAAATACTTCTTATTCCTCAACAGATAGTGCTATTGCCAGTATTGCAGTATGTTTAGTATTTAAAGTATAAGTAATTATAAATATTGGTTAAAAAAAGTCTTCTTTAGATTAAAACTGTCAGGGAAAACCTGAAGTCAGGGAATTTTTTATTCTGAAATTGAGTGGGAACCCTGTTAAATTTCATAAACATACATTTTACTTTTCGAAATGTAAGTGCTTATATTATTTCCAATTTTGAATTTCTCTTTTTGACTTGCATGATTATGCATGATGTATCAAAACATTACTTGCCGCCTTAAAAATGTTGCTAGTAAAATCTCCTTTATTTTATATCTCCAATGTTGGCAGGTATGTGTATGCAAGTGTGGCGAATTTTTGGCCATGGATTGGCCATCTGGAAAACAAGAACAATCGCACCCCCTATGCCTAAACAGGCATACATCAACAACAGTCATTTAGTTTGCAGGGCTTGTCATAGCTCACGAGCGCTCTGTCATATATGTTTCCTACCTGCAAACCCCCAGGTGTGCAGCATTCATCCGGGCATCCTCTTTGCATAGAATACAGTTTGGGTAAGAAAGGTACTTGAGTCTGTAGAGTTGTACAGCAAGACAGTCATGCTTTATATCACCAGTTTTTATATTTTATAACAGTCATTAAACAGCCGACACAATTTTGGGTTTACAAATTCAAATGTTCAACTCCGTAGCTTTGTAATTTTGAACCCAAATCAGAAGAAAAGGGAACTCCTGGATCAAGTAGTGGTAGAAATTTGCCTTCATGGAGGTCTCTTTGGTGGAACTAACCCACATTTACGTTACACGGAGAGGAAGATCACGAGAACCTCTCGTGGTTAGCCTGTCGGCAAGAGGACTCCAACCCAGGATCCGTCTACCATTGAGGATATTTCACTGTGGTCGGTGCAAGCCAGATACGAACCAGCCATCCCTTAGATTTGATCCCAGCTTACCTCATTGGAAGGCGAATGCTGCTCTATCCCCTGAGCCATCACGGCTCTTATCACCAATTTGTTTCTTTAAATGATTTTCATACTTATCGACGTTATTTTTAATTATTTTGTTTATAGAAAAATATGATTTCTCCCTGGAAGCACTGCCAGATTCTAGCTCTTTTTTTAGCCATCTTGCTAAATACTTGCTATATCTTCTGAACCTAAAAAAGATTGTGTTACAGTGGGTACCCTCTTGTTATAATATATATATAGAAATGAAATGGCTGATGTTCTGGTTGAAAAAGGAGCCATCTCATTTCCATATCTATTTAACCTCTATTTAACAAAGTCGCTAAATCCTGATAAAAAGTTGGTTATGTGGAAAATTCGTTAAATGGAAAAACGCCATTTGAAATACTTAAACAACACAAAGCAGGTTTTAAATTCATAAACGCTAGACAATTAAAATAGCAATTAATACATATTTATCTTTTAAATATTATTGAATTGTTTCAAATGATTTTAACATTTCATCTTGTGAAGGTTTGGTAATTTCTGCATTTCTGTCTTCATCTTCTTCGTCTTCCTCACAAATTATTGCTGTATTTTTATTTTTCTCACTGTCCCAAATATCTTCAAAATCAATAAAAAGAAAATCATTCATCAGTACATCATCGTTAATTTCGTGGTTCTCTTAGCTGCACCCATAATTTTTTTAAGTTCTTCAAAATGAATGTCATCCTTGTCCTCCACACTTTTTAAATTCTCGACGCTGACTAATTCCTGCATAAAATGCAAAAAAAGAGGTAGAGAGATTTTACAGTTTTCTCTAAAAGTTAAATGGCATCGAAAAGCAATTCAAGGTCATTTCCCCCATAAAATGCGCTAACAAGTTTGAAATGTTCCATTATTTTGGGAAATAGGGAATTTGGATGTTAAAAAAAAGTTCATTAATTCGTTCATTAGTTTGCAATTTGGCATTTATTTTTTAAAGAATTGTCCAAAATGTTCTTGGTTCCTCAAAAAACACACAAAATGAAAGTTCGTTAAATAGAAGTCAAACTGTATATTATGATGAGAGGGTACCCACTGCAATAAAATATTCATTTTTAGGTTCAGAAGTTTTTTTTTTTTTAAGCTCACTGAGAGATTCAGAATAAGGATTGCTTTAAAAATAAATAAATAATAATAGTATGTTTGGTGGCTTAGGTCTCAAAATATGAAATTTTTTCAGGGTCTCTATTTTAGGGTTTGTTTTAATTTTTCTTAAAATATGACAAAAAAAGCTTTTGCCCACTTTTAGTCTACTCAAAAAAGCGTTTAAAAATGTATCTTTATTTTGTTTTAGGATTTGGATCTGCTGATGCTTTTGCATCCGATGCCAATTTTGCTGCTGCATTTGGAGATAGCCCGAGTACTGGTAATTCATATTTTAATTAAAATCTAAATATTAAAATTGTCCTTCACTAAAACTTCAGGCTTATAAAAAAAAAATAACAGAACTATTACAGTCAAACCTCGATTTAATGTACTTTAATTTAAAGAATTCTCTGATTTGATGAATATTTTTTCTGTCCAAACAAAAAGGGGCTAAAATGCTCTCATTTAACACATTTTTAGCTTTGATTTAAGGAATGACTAGTGCTGGCAAAAAATTTGCCCATCCGAAGTAAAACTTTAATTTTTTCGCATTTAAAATTTTGAATATTTCATACCCTAATCCAAGCATATGATTATATGTATGTATTCAGTTTTAAAAGCAATTAGCATTAAAGAATTAAGATCACTTTAAAGTTTATTTCCTAACGTATTACTTGTAATTTTTAAGCATGTAGTCATATCACTTTCACATAATCACTTTTTGTCATACCATTGATGTTTTTATACCTTATTCTTCAAAAAAAATTTTTATTTGATTTAACGAATTTCTTCGATTTACCTAACGGATTTGTCGGTCCCAATCAATTTGTAAAATAGAGGTCAAACTGTACTAAATCATCCTTAATACAACCAGCCAAAATATCTTAATAGTCTGACGTGTTTTTTTTTAATTGTGCTTATTAAGAGTTCTTCTATCTTTGAAAATTAAAATATCTGATTTATTAAGCAATTTTGCATTAGCAGAATTACTGAATAAACTTTTTTAAGGTTAATGCTTTTTTAAGGTATATAATTTCTTAAGCCAATTAACCAAATTTTGGATTAGATATATTAAAAAGTTAGAAATATTAAAAACTGTATTATTTTCATTGAATTCCAATTAGAAATATTAAAAAATGCTTAATATGCTTAAATTCAGGGATGAGATTTTTCTGCTTTTTAGCGGACTTCCGCTTTTTTACTTTTGTCCCTCAAATTTCGGCCTTTTTATATAAAACTCCGATTTTCTAAAAATTTCACTTTTTTTTATATATATATAAATATTTCGCTTTTTCAGAAAATTAAGTCGTTGAAATAAATTAATTATATTTCCGATTTTTAAAGATAAACAGAAAATTCAAACTACATAGCTACCAACCTTTCCGCATTTTTACTTATTTTAGCTATTTTCTCCGCTTTTACGCGCAGTAGATAAGATTTTTCGCATTTTTACCCGCCCGCCAGATAGCTTGTATTTTCGTAATTCAGATGTCGCTTCTTCAAACAAGCCATTTAGGTGTCCCAAGCCCAGAATCTGCTAATATCTCGATTCTTATTTATGCGATTTAAATATCGTACATTGAGATTCTTATTTACGAGATTTAAAAATACAATATCGTGATTTTTATTTACGCGTTTTTAAAATCTTATGTAGCGATTCGTATTCTCGAGAGTTTTAAATCCAATGTCGTGATTCGTTCATACGGTTATAATATCAAACATCGATTTTCTTATTTATACGTGATTTGCAAAAAAGGCATTGTGATTCGTATTCACACGATCTAAAAATTATGCATTATGATTCGTATTTACGCGACCATAAAATTATTAATTGTTATTTTTATTTAAGCAATTTAAAAATTCTATATTGCAGTTTGTATTTTCTCATTTCTAAAATTGAATATCATATTCACGTGATTTCAAAATCCATTGTGATTCATATTCACTCTATTTTAAAATCCAAGATGGCTATTTGTTTTCACGCAATTTTAAAATCAATTATCGTGATTTTTGTTAGAAGTAGGTTTTTTTTTCTTGAATTAGTTACTATAAAGGTGACTGTTTTTCGATTGACGATTATTAGTGTATTTAGGCATTACAACATCAGAGAAACTGAAACAGAATACATTCAAAACTAACATTCTGTGCTTGCGAAGAAGAATGTTACACAGGCAGGTAAAGAAAGAAAAAATAGGATTTGTCAAAAGATGTTCGAAGGACTAACGACTAAATTAATTACCAATCTGTTCGTGTCATTTTTGCTATTACCACAAGAATATATAAAACTTTTCCAAACTGGAGCACCCCTCATTCACAAGCTACATTACAAGCAACTTCACCTTGTTAAAGGATTTTTTGCTTTTTTTGTGAAACATGAAGCATTTGCAGCAATCAGAAATTTAAAAATAAATAAATAAATAAATAGCTAGCATAAAGATATAGTAAACAAAACCAATTACTTAAAAGATGATTCAATTTTTTTTTTGTTGATAAAATAGTTAATTAACTCAGTACCAAATTTTAAAAAATAACGTTGCTGTTATTTATGCTATAAAATGCAAAATTCATATCAAATGAAAAATAAATATGTAACCAGTTGCTGATTATCATTTAATTTTTCAAACTAAAAACGCAATTTTTGTATGTTAAGGAGCTACAATATGTTTTTTACTTCACAGTCATTGATATGTTTCACAGGGCTCTAGCTAGATTAGATTATAATATGACTATAGTGATTCCAATTGAAAAGTTTCTTTTCTAAATAATTTAAAAAGTCATGTTGCTGATATATTTGCCATAAATCATGTAATAGTATTTATTAAAAGAAATGGAATGTTATGTATGTTCTCAGTAGTTTTAACTTGCTAAGTTAGTTAGTTTCTCAAGTAATAATTGTCTCCTTTATGTTGAAAAAAAAAAAAAAAATTCTAGCTTTATTTTTTCAATTAGTAATTTTACTTTTTGCTAAATGTTAAGTATAGATGTAATCATTCATATATTAATAAATTAGTACACAAATTTATGTCAACACTTAGTTATTTATTATCTTAAATTTTCTGGAATTTATTATTAAATAATATCACATTTGTAAAATTTACGCATGTGGAAATTCAGCTTTTTTGCTTTTTGGCTAATTTCATCCCTGTTAAAATACATTCATTAAGATGTAAAATAAGTTTTGTACATTACAAATAATACTTGAGTAAATAAAATGGTGCATATACACACTATTAGCCAAATCAATGAATAAATCATTTAGTTAAACATTAATTTTTTTTATTTACAGAACTCACAACTTTAATCCATCATAAAAACATACGATTAAATCGAAGTGGAATTGTTACAAGTTTTGAATAAGTTTAATTTGTCAATAACTGTTTCAAGTTAAAGAAACTAACATACTTTTGAACGTTTTACTGCAATTGAATTACTAATATTTTATAAATTTTTTCTAAACCCTTAAAGATAACAGAAAAATAAAATTAGTAAAAAAAAATGCGGCCACAATGTTGACTAAAAAATAATAGTTGAAATGGTGCGTTTACCTGCCTTTGGCCAAAAAATAGGTTAAATAAAAGTTCTTATTTGGACTAAAATTTTTAAAAATTGTGAATTTTCCATAATGCAAAATTTTTAGTGTTTCTTCTCTAGTTCGCAGTATTCTAGTGCCTAATAAAATTTATTAGGCACTATTTTCCGTTAATTGAAAATTTAAGTGCATAAAAGAATGCATAAATACTTATGAGTTGTAAGCATGAGGTTTATTGATTTTGAATTTATACTGACAGCTCCCTACCTGAAAAGTAGTCAGCACTATATTCTACCGATTCCAACTACTTAATGCATGGCTGCCAACTCTACTGGATTTTCAAATACACTACTGGATTTTGCCAGTTTCTACTGGTTTAATTAAAATTCTCCTGGTTTTTGTACATTTCCCTAAAATTGAGTGAGTTTCTTTAAAAAGATCACTATAGAAATATAATTTTTGTTAAGATTATTGCTTGCTTGAATATTTAATTAAGTGTCACTAATACATAAAGTTGGAAGCCAGCCTCATTTTTAAAATTCAGTTAACTATCTTTAATGAATTAAACGCCTATTACTATTCAAAATTATGAATAAAATTAATACAGAACATTTTAAGTTCATTTAATGTGAAATCATAACTGGAAAGTATTGCAGTTTTTCTATTTTGATGTCTATAAAATTCCCTATGTGTAAAATATTTAGCATATTTTGCAACAATTATCATGAAATTTGTATTTCGTAAAATCTACTGGATTTTTTCCTAACCTTGTTAGCGGCTATGTACTTATTAGGATTCATATCTTTAAAAATCATTAAAATATCTGTTTTGTTAAGCAATTTCTTTTATTCAATATTAAGCTCTCTAATTTGTTTTTCTTGCCAAAATGTTCAGGTTTTAAAAGTAACAGTGAAATCTTGACCCCCTTTATGGTGATTGTATTATTCGGCACACTATTATGCACTGAATAAATTTTTTAAAAGTCATTCAAGCTATATAAATTCTCAAGTCAATTAAATAAAAGTTGTTATTTGGACTAAAATTTTCAAAAATTAGGAATTTCCTGTCACACAAAATTTTTAGTGTTTCTTCTCTAGTTCTCAGTTTGGCTAATGTATATTCAATTAAAATATGCTTCAGCACTATTTTCTGATAATTGACAATTTTTATGCATAAATACTTTTGAGTTGTAAGCATGAGGGTTATTGATTTTTGATTTTATACTGACACCTCCCTACCTAAAAAGTAGTCTGGGCTATATTCTACCAATTCCAACTACTTAATGTTATTTTGGTGTCTTGCTGATTTTTGTGTTCAGCTTAGCATTAGATTTTATTTTGAATCAAAGTGCATCATTTTGCATTTAAAATGCTTGTCATCCAGTTTTGTTTTGTATACTTTTAGATTTTATAACTATTAGAATACAGTGGAACCTCCTTAACAGAAAAACCGCTTAACATGAAATATCGCTTCACATGAAATACATGTTTGGACATGTGAGTCAGCAATCATTGTTTTACTTTGCATGTTTAACATGAAATTTTAAAAGCTGAATATCACTTAACATGAAAGGAAACTGGATGCAACAAATAAGCATGTGAATAAAGTGCCTATCAACAGTGTCAAACGAGTAAAGTGCCAATCATTCATTTTGAGGAATGCTATTTCTATTATCCACCTTAGTCAGAAGTAGCAGATGGGCAAATAAATAAAATACTTAAATAAAGTAAATAAAATTTTTAAGCTTATTTTAATTTGTTTGGTACATAATAGTATTGTTTAGTTTCATAAATGTAGTAATTAATATGTATTAATAGTACGTAATAAATTGTTTTCATGATGTATCAGATGAGATGAAATCTGGTTATCATAAATAATGATGATAGTCCTGCCAATTTTGCGTTAACGAGGTTTGACTGTATGTACTGTAAATTTAAAGAGTCATAGTGAAAAAATTAAATATAGATAGAGAATTCCATATAGAAAATGAGCTGTAGCAATATCTAATGTAAAACACACAACCCATTTTAGGCAAAGTATGAAATGTGGTATTGTTTTCAATGAAATATGCTTACATTAAGACACAAAAATCATATTTTATTTAAGAAATAAAATGGTGTGTATAGGCAATCAATGAACTGACCATTTAGTTGAATGCTAGTTTGTATGAAATTTATTTCATATTTTTATTTACTGACTTTAATCCATCATAAAAACATGATAAATCTCAAAATTATACAATTTCAAAACATTTCATTTGTGAATAACCGTTTTTAGTTTAAAAATTTCGCAGCAGGAAATATTTACTCCAATTGAATTTTTAATAATTCATGGATTTCTTCAAAACCCTTGAGAATACCAGAAAAATTAAATTAGTGAAAAATATTCAACACAGAGATGATAAAATTTTTTTTTGAAATGGTGCGTTTATGCACCTTTATCCCAAAATGGGTTAAATTAGTGATGGTTTTTACTCACCAATTAAAACATGTAAAAGAATTTTTTTTAAAAATATTTTGCTATAATCAAATGGTCTTTCACTTGTTCATATATTCACTTGTACGCTGGGAGGTTTGGCATTATAAAACTATCCAGTTTTATAATGCCAAACCTCCCAGCAATGAATGCCTTGTTTTATTCTCAAATTTTTTAGTTTATAAAATTTTGCTTTAAAATATTACTGTAGCAAAAATCTTGATATAAACCTTTTCATTTGCATAAATGACTGTAAGAGTCTGTTTTAAATAATATGTATTTCTAACTCAGATTTTTTTTTTTTTTTTTAACAATTTTTTATTTATTTAATGAAGTGATAGAAAATGCTTTTTGGCTTAAATGAAGGTAGTATGTAAATATTTGAAATGGTCTTGAGTCTAATATGAATTTGTGACAAACTCTTGATAGTTATGGATTTTTATATTTCATTTGCTTAAAAGGTTTCTTTGAAATACCATTGGCAAAAAAAAAAATTTCTGATGCAAAACTTCAAAAGGTCTTTTCTTTCTTTCGGAGCTCATTTTTTCAATTATCTCTTGCTGTTCAAAAGTAAATAATAAAGACAGTGTTATATAATCTTTTTCAAATGCATTTAAAAATAAACTTTATTTTAAAAAATATTCCCTAAATCAGTGTTTCCCAAAGTGCGATACGCTTACCGCCAGGGGTACGTGAACAGTATAGCGGAGTTACTAGTTTTTATGCAAAATATCTTGTAACAAATGAAAATTTAAAAAATTTTATCTGAAAGCTTTTATAACAAAGCTAGCCATGAATATTTACGATTACTTATTTTTCTACTGGCTATTTTTTGCAGAGTTAACAGTTAATAATAAGTGGTGTCAACAGCCAGTTGTGATTTATTTTTTGTGCAGTTTTTTTATAGTAAAAAATGCATTCATTATTTTATTGGTGATACACAGCGTTACTAAAAATTTAGAAAGGGTACCTTAAGTCATAAGTTTGGGAAACACTGTTCTAAATCATTATATATTAATAAAATAATGTTTGAGTGGTGTTTACTGCACATTAGTTTAGATTATATTTACTTTGTTAACAATAATTTGCATTCACTTAACCCATACATAGTCGAGCATTTTTTAGGGCTCTATCTTTTAATGGCCACGGTAATAATCAGGTATATTGTATCAGTATTGCTAAATGATGATGTAATGTCACTCCGCAACGAAGGAATAGGATTGATTTAACTTCAACATTTGGTTGTGAAAATAAAATTTGTACTATTGCTGAATATGAATTCTGATGTTTGCACGTTCTCCCGACCTTTCGAAATGTTAGCCAAAGTTAAATTAGAATTAATTATTTTAAAGAAAAGAAATCTATAAAGCAAGATTAACTAGTTTTTTGTTGTTGCTGTAAATTAAAATAGTGTATATTTTTTAGAAAGAATAAACAAGTTATTGAGTGGCCATCATCATGGAAATGTGCATCTTAGTGTCAAATAGCTATAAATTCTGGTTAACAACACTAGACTGTGTTAATTAGTCAAAAATGAATTTCAGTCATGAAATTTATTTAGAGTGGCATTGGATAAGTGTTTGTTTTTGGACTACATACTGATACATTAACATTTCCAAATGATTTGTACCATTCTTTTTGTGGGTGCTTTGATACACATTTCAAACTAAAATTTTTAGTTCTAATGCTTAGGAGGGCAAATGTATATTTTAATTGAAATGACTTATTTGCTTATTTATTTGCTGCTTTTAACCTACCTTTTATTTTTTCTTTACCTCACCAAGCTTACCCAGAACCGATTAGTGCTGATGTGTCACCAGGTGTGTATTAACTAATTGGTTGTAAATGTTACTTTTGAAAGAAGTGTGTGTGGGATTAATATTTTGTTGTAAGAATATTTTGAATGTAATATTCATTGACTTTGAACAGGGTTGCCACTCCAGGGAATTTAAAAATCCCCTGAAATAACAGGTCAAATAAAGGATTTTTTTTTTCTTTACAAACTGGGAAAATACAGGGAGTTTTGTTTTTTATTTTAGTTTTTTAAAAAATGGTGACTATTCAATGTGCAATCTATGTGATATTTAAGGATGATATTTCGGCTATATTAAATAGTTCATTGACTATTGCATTATTTGTTTTAAATGTGTTCAGCTGTTCCTTTTTCTCTAAAGTTTTTTCAACAATTATAACTAGTATAGTTAACCCAATACAGCTCACACAAGAGTGATTGTGTTTTTCCTCTTAATATATTGTATATATTATGTACTGGGAAAACAAAGTGGAATTTTTTGTTTCTGACTTGAGTGGCAACCCTGTTAAATGTGCAGCTATTTAATACAATGGAGAACTGATTGTCCGGAATTTGCGAGATCATTCTGGATTTGCGAGTTTTATGGGTCACTAAAATACATGAAACACAATTTTTAAATTATTTATAATCCTTAAATAAATCAAATGGACATATGGACAAATATTAATATCAGTTGGCATACATTTGCTTTTAAACTATCTAAACAGGGATTCTCAACCACTGTGCTGTGGCACTTTTGTGTACTGCCAAATTCTTAAAGTATGCTGCCAAATTTTAGAAATCATACAGTAAAAATTATAATCCTTTTTTTTATTTTTAAAGTTTAAATTATAGAAAAGTATATATATTGTGCAATTTTTATAATTTTTCCACGTTTTAACGGTGCGAAATGTCTCTGACGGCAATAGTTTTGTCTCTGACAATCTTAATTTGTAGGAAGTTTAATGACTTACAAATTTTTAGTTTACAAGAGAGCAAAATAAATATTAACTTACAAAAGGAAATAAAAGATAACAATTAAAATAAGGTATGTAATTAATAGTTATAAAAGCAAATCAGCAAATAACTAACAAAAAAAAACAAGCCAACAATTTGTAATTAGCAACAAAAAACAAGTTGGCAAGGAATCACAAAAAAAATAACAATGTAAGAGAAACTAACAATCAATAACTATGAAAAACAAGCTAACAATTAATAACTAGCAACAGAAACATTTTTACGACCCAATATAAATGAAATTATCAAAAAATGTCAAGGTCAAACTTCCGATTAAAAGTATTCTTAATATTAACTTATAAGTAATCCCTTAATAATCGTACTGTTTTTGTAGTACATTTTATTTCACATTCAAAATTAAACTATTTTACACAGTGTATTATAGGTAAGTCAACAACTTTTAAACTTTTTTTCTTTCTGTGCCGTCAAATTTTAAAATAGTTTTAAAATGTGCCCAGAAAAAAAAAGGTTGAGAATCTCTGAACTAAAGGGATAGATCTAATAGGAATCAAACGTGCCAGTTGGCTTATCATGCATTGTTTCATCTAAAAGTTGTGCCAGTTTTATGGTTTCCAGATAAAAGGTCCTCTACTGTATTAAAAAAGGTGGTATGTGTGGATTGTAAAGACTGTGCACTTTTCTCTGCAAAGATCTCACCTCATGCAAGTCACTTTTTTCCCCTATAATTTAATTTTTTTACGAGTAGTCACTTTTGCCCACCAAAAGTTCCTAATATCACTTTTTTGGGTAAAAATACGAAAATCTTAATTGTATTTTAAAGGATTGAAATAAATATTATTTGTTTGCTTATTTATTTGCTGCTTTTAACCTGGCTTATATTTTCTTTGCCTCACAAAGCTTACCCAGAACCGATAAGTGATAATGATAATGCTGATGGGTCACCAGGTGTGTATGTCTCTTGTAACTAATTGGTGTTGCTTGTAAATGTTTCTTTTTGAATGGAGTGTGTGCGCATGAATATTGTTTTTTCCCGAAAAAGGGAGATCCTCACCTCTTATGTGTACAGTAGAGCTTTGATTGACCTTCCTACCGAATACTTTCAAAGTTTTCTATTAACATGTGCAATTTATTATCTTTTCCGTATTTTAATAATAAGCAGTGAAAATTATTTTTTAAATTCATAAAGTAATCACTGCAGGATGTGTAGCATTTTTTAAAGGTGCTATTTTCAGTTTTTAAAAGCCCTTTAAGTTGATTTTGATGGTTTCTTGGAAGATGTGAAATAAAAATACTAGTACATTTATATAAATCTGACAATCTAACAACAAACTCCAAAAAGGTTATTCAGAAAAACATTTAAAACTGGTTATTAAGAACGATTAAAAACAAACTGGTCGATAGCAAGCATCTTTTCCAAAAGTTGGGCGTCATGAGGGAAAATTAAGTTTTGAGCGAGGTTCTTGAAGCTGCAATAACTCCGATGGCATAAGATCCACCTCTTAAAAAAGCGGAGAGAAGACTGTTCACTCCCAGCAGTGGTTATCTTGAGTGTTCGTCCGCAAGTATCCTTCCTCGTAGGAACTACACTGTTTGATCTTCTTACCTCAGACCTTCAACCCAAACCTTGATCTTCCTACCTTGAATTTCCATGGCTTTCTAGCTGACTCAATAAAATGCCTCTACACTTTTTTCATTGGGTGTTTTTAAAAGGTGCTTATTTATCCCATCATTTCTTGCTACAAATTACGCAAAACGAGCGTGGTTTTCGCATTGTTTTATTCACTGTTTTCACTATTCATTAAACCACAATCCATTTCGGCGAACCACCGGTCCGTAGCGTATGAAAGCGCCAGTCATTTTAAATGTATGATGAAATACATGAATGGGTGCACATGTGTGTATACTGGGCTGGATTCTGTGGGAAGAATTCTTGCATTCTCATGTGCAACTCTGCTGCATTTTGCAAGAGATTCTCTATTTCATGCTCCATTTTCCACCCTCTGAAATCGAACTGAAAAATCTCTCAAATTTTTGCTAATCCCAGAGACCAACTAAACATTGTCAATTTTTTTTACCCTAAAGGCAAAAGAAAATTTTATTTCTCTTGTTAATCTCGTTGTTGATGAAGCCCGATCTTCTTCGTCACTAGCAAGCTAATGACGAAGAAGAATTCTTCTATTTATAGATCAGTTCCGTAATCCTTGAACTTGACTTGGGGATCATTCACTAATTACGTATTTTCATGTGTGTCCCCAGAGTAGTAAAGAATCAAAGTTTCATCTCAAAATTTCCATCTCCCTTTTATCCATTTAATTTAATAAAGATAAGAATTAATTGAGATTTTAATTGATAATATTCTTTAGAGTTTCTTAAAGTGCTTATTTTTAGCTGAAATATTTAGCTACGCACCCTGTACTGGCTAAGAAAAGAGCAATCTATCTTCTTAGTGAATTCGTGAAAATAAAGGGTATCTTTTTAATCAAACCAAGGTAGGTTTGATTCCTACTTTGAAAAATCAAGGTCCTACTGTACTTTTAATGAGGAAATTATATTTCAACCTAGTCTCCTGAGAATTCTAACTTCCTGTCTTGTACTGGATTTTTGTCCTTTTGTGTTTACAGCTATGTTAATAACTGTACAATTATTTACTGATTTCTGATAAAATATAAGGTTTAAATTATAGTGCATTAATTTGTTTTTATCGAGTTTAGTAGTTCTTCCAAAATCTTTTTAAATTTCAAAGAAGTGTTTTCATTACAGATGTTTCAATGGATTTTTGCAAAAAATATTCTGATTAGAAATTTGCTTGAATTGGCATAAAATTATTTGAATTGCAACATCCTGAAATGTTGTACATAGTTGCTTTTGCTGCATGTGGTGCTTTAGTTGTGTATTATTGACTGACTATAACATTCTTTTTTATCATTTCGAATCTAATAACATCTGCAGGGTGCATAAAGCATTTTCGTGCATAAATCACACGGAAATCAGGTTAAGATTTTTAAAAAGATTTTAATATATAGTGATGGAAAATATCTGTTTCTTTAGAAATATGTAATTAATTTTTTTACAAGATCTTAAATAAAAATATTTTGTATAATTTCATAGACTTGAAGAAACTGATTTTTAAGCAATTCTTTATTTTATATTTGATTATCACCAAGAATTGAAGGATTTGACGAAAATTCCTTACTTTCAGAATTTTTAAGTTTATGTATGTGCAGGAATCAATGTCCAATGACCTCGGTGTACTTACGGAATTTATTACTTAATCATTTGGAAATATTAATTTTTAAAATTTTAAGAAATTAGAAAAATTTGATTGTACTTAAATTGTACAAAAATTAGATTGTACTTGATATGCTTTATGCACCTCTTTCACTATTAACTTTCCTGGATATAACTAATTTTCTTCTCAGCTGTAGAGAAAAGCACTACAAAACTAAGTCTTCCTGTCTTGGAGCCTTTCGGGGGTCGCTCCACCTCTCCTTCTCCTACCACAGAACTAATGAGGGGTGCCGGTACCACTCCCATACTAGCCAATGTGCCAGAGGGAGGCTTTGGGGAAGCAGTAGAAACTGCCGAAGAAGCAACTGTCCCTGTCACATCGGCTGCAAGTCATGAGGCAACTTCAGACGCATGGGGTAGTGTTACATCCTCTGCAATCACCACAACTACAACTGCAGTTGACGATTTCTTCGGAACTTCTTTTGAACCTTTACCAGCTGCTACCACTGTACCAACAGCTGTTGTGATTCCTTTAACTGTTCAACCTCAAACAGCTGCTGCTCCAGAAAAGGACTTGTTTGGTTTCGAGAGCAATGAAATAAATTATTTAAACGATCAAGCACCTCTGTCTGCACAGCCTGTTGCTCCGCCGCCATCCCCTTTCGGAGGTTTAGACATTAGCTTGACGTCTGTCGGACCGACGTCCGACTTACGGGCGCAGGCTATTGCTAATGCTGTTGGAGTTGCATTGCCTATGCCAGCCCAGCCAAAACCCCTTAGCTCTACAAGTGGACTTGAAGATTTGAATTTTGCCATCCATCAGGCAATGCAGCCAAAACAATCGCCCATTTTAGCAGCTTCTCCGACTATGATTCCCTCGTTTCCTGGGCCTAGACCAGGTATGGTCGGGCAACCGATATCTCCTGCTGTTGCACCTGGTCTTCCCTTTGGCAGTGCCACTCCACCTCCTGCCTCTCTGACACGGCTCGATAACGCTGCCGGCACCCCCACCGGCAGAGCATCTTCTACTCCTGGATATGGAACACCCCCATCCGGAATGAGTTCTCCCGCAAAATCTGTTACAGGATTTGGAGCTGCTATGCCAGGTGACAGTGCTCTCTATTATACCCCCACCCGTGTGTCTCTTATGCCTTTTCCTGCATGTCCAAACACGCATGTTGTTTTTTTCTTCCTATAACTTTGTCATTGTACCTTGTAAATGTTATCATTCCTAATATTTAAAAAGAGTGGGAATGTCACCATATTATTTGTGCTGCTGCAAATTTGCTAAAGTGGCAGATTCGTGGTTGTCGCCTATGTTAATAAAATGCATTGAAGATGGTCAACTGTTTCTGAAATAGTTAATGGTATATTTTTGTGTAACAAACTGTTTTGTGATAAAATGCTTAAAATACATATAGTTTTTTTAAAAATGAAACTTAGTAGAGAGAATTTTTATGAATTGAAGGGTTTTTTTTACGAAGCTGTCATTTTTATGAATTTGATCTTTGTGAAGAGTAAAATTTGCATAGAATATCCTCTGAAAACAATTTTGTTGCAGGAACATTGCTCACTATGAGATTTATAAGCCTACTATATTTATGGTTTCCGTTCTATAGCAAAACATTTGTAAGTGATGTAATGTCATGAACTTGTTCTATTAAAATTATCCTATTTTAAAGTTATAAATTTCAGTGTTGTGAATAAAATATCACTTAATGTTTCTATAAAATACTTTTCAATGTTGAGCTAATTATTCAGTATTTAAAAAAATATTTTAATTGAAATTAAAAGATCTTATTAGGAAAATAGTAATATAGATACATACAGTATGATTAAGAAATCCATAGTATGATTGTACAGGGTGCATTCTAAAAGTAATGCGCATGATTTTATTGTGACACTACTATCGATCGCAGTGCACTCAGATTGGTCGAAAAATGTGGTGGGGGATTTGTCCTTCCAAATGTGCCTGGTCGCTCCGAGCAGTAGGAGGAGTAGGGCGTGTTTTCGCGCAAAGTCTTTTTTTCGATAGAGTCGCAGCGTGATGGAGTGTTAGCTGGAACAGTGGTACGCAATAAAGTTTTGTGTACGGCTTGGGAAGAAACTCATCACATGCTTCACGACGCCTTTAAGAAGGAATGCATTTCGAGATCTCAGTGTGGCAGATAGTTTTCAAGGAGGGTAAGGAGAAGGTCACCGACGAGCCTCGTTCTGGACGCCCAACAACAGCCCGAACCGATGAAAACGTCCAGCGTGTGCGTGAAGACCCCCTTGGTGCCCCAGCCTCCCTATAGCCCTGACTTGGCACCTTGTGTCTTTTTAAGAAGGAATGCATTTCGAGATCTCAGTGTGGAAGGTGGCCTTCAAGGAGGGTAAGGAGAAGGGTGCCGATGAGCCTCGTTCTGGACGCCCAACAACAGCCCGAACCGATGAAAACGTCCAGCGTGTGCGTGAAGACCCCCTTGGTGCCCCAGCCTCCCTATAGCCCTGACTTGGCACCTTGTGACTTTTTGTTTCCCCTACTGAAAAGAAAGCTGAAGGGAAAGCACAGGGATTCGATGGAGAACATCCAAGCTCATGTTACAAGGTTCCTGAGAGGCATTCCTGTCGAGGAGTTCCAGGGTGCCTTCCAGGCGTAGCAGAATCGTCTCCGCGAGTGTATTGATGCACAAGGGAACTATTTTGAAGAATTTTAACAATTTGTACCCATTGGATCAATAAATCTATTTTTCCCAGAAAATGTGCATTACTTTCAGAACGCACCCTGTATAACACAAAAATCAACATTTTGCTTGATTTACTTTTATAAACTGCAGTGAATCATAAACGTAAGTTTAAAAATAAAAGCTATTAATATTATTAATCAAATTTAATTATTAGCAAGATGAGATGCAACAATGGTTCCATTCTCCTGATGTTTCACAACTTTTTTTAACTCAAATTCCACTCCTCTTTGATGTGGTAAATTAATTTAAAGGGTACTGTAAACTTTTAAAACAGCACTTAACTCATGGGTGGGAATTTTTTAAAATTTGTCGTCAATGAAGTCCCCCCCCCCCTAAATTTCAGTTAAGAGAGATTTTAAAACTGAGTCATTAAAGGACTTTTTGTCATAATTATGTTGCCTCAAATGTGTTATTTTATTTTTAAAACTATCCTAGGTGGATTTGATGCTTTTGGAGACACGCTTCAACCCCAAGCACAAATAGCAAAGCAGCAGCCTGTTACAGAAAAAACATCTGGATCAAGCATATTAAAAGGCGATCTGGATTCAACACTCGCAAGTTTAGCTTCCAATCTTGATATTAATGGTCCCAAGCAAGCCATCAAGAAGTAATTATTTATTTTTTAAAGTTTGTAATTTGTGTGATAATCTTAGTAATAAGTGTGGCAATCTTATGAATGCAGTAAAAGAGAAGGTGAGAGTTTTCACTACAGACAATGTATAGCTGATTAATCAGTTCACGTGAAAGCATTTAAAATGAATGCAAAGGTGAGTTAAGAAGCGCACACTCTGTACAGGACATGGGGCAGTAAAGTGATTTTTTTTCCATTTGTAGCATTTTTTTCCCACTGAGGAAGAAACTTGCCATCCCTAATTATATTAAGATTTAATTTAAATATTTTGTAGCAGTTGTAAGAAATCTTGTTTTTGGTTATTAAAATTATACAGTTAAGTCTGCAAGAGCAGAAAGGTGGGCTAAGGTCTGTTATAATCTGGATAAGCTATGAAAAAGAGATTGGACATTTTAAAAATCTTGTGGAGACTGCATAGATGGTTAGTTTTTATTTTATTTATATGTATATTAAATACAGTTTTTAGATTTTCTGTGAATGATTAAAATCTATCAAAGATCAGATTGCTTCAATACAGTCTCAATGATTACAATAGCATTTTTTTTGCATACATGAGATCATCATATGAGACATTATATTGAATAAGTCCCTCTCTCTCAAACACTCATGATTCCAGGACAGCTTCAAATCAGGGATTTTGTATGTTTTACACATATTTATTATTAGCCCTGAGGAATTTTAACCTTTTTGCTAAACATTTTTTTTTCCTGTCTAAATTTAGCTCTTTTGTTCAACTTGCAATGGATTTATTAGTATTATCGATTTATAGTATTATTTATTAGTATTATTAGTATATCAGAGTGGCCCCCCTTTTGTCATTATCAGGGAATTTTTTTTTATCTTGGAAACATCAGGGAATTTTAAAGAAAAGCGGAGGGTTTTTTCGGGGCGGGGGGGGGGGGTAATTCAAATTATTTTACCATCCTTTATATCCTCTTTATTTAGATGGAAATGTATCGCCAAACATTTGAAATGTCATTAACTTCAAGTTTGTTTGTTCAAGTTTGTTCGATGCTTTGAGGCTATTTTTTTCTTTTGGCAAAATTATTCAAAATGTTTTAGTATTTTTAACTTTAAAATTCTCCAAAAAATATTTTTTTTATAATTTAATTATTGGATTTTATCTTGCATATTTTTTCTGACATTCAAAACAAACATTATTTGAACATTTGACTTTAGAAATTGATTTTAAAAAAATTTATATCAATAAATTTTTTATAGAGCATTGTTTGGATAAAATACAGTATAAAATAGCTCAATATTGAAATGTAAATAAATATAAAAATTTATTGATGTATAATCGCCTGGAATTATTTTCTTTTGTTTAATGAAAATATATTAAACAGTACTTATCCAAGTTTTTTTTTTTTTTTAGTCAGTCTGTATTTGCTGTTTGGTACATTTTGTGTAAAAATTATTCATTAAAAGCAATATACGAGGGTTGCTATGTATATTTCTGGCCTTGGCAACAGTAAGTGTTGCTAGGCAACCGCAGAAGATTTTCATTGAAAGTTTGATATTTTTAAACATAAATTCAGCACACGATTTACCATTATAGCTCCATTTGTGTTGTTGACAGTAAATTGAAAAGTTCTTCTCTTTCAAAAAATGGAATTGAATCGTGAACATTTTCGTGCCATTATTTTTCATAACTTTCGACGTGGATTGTCAAGACAAGAGTGCTTCGATGAACTTAATTCTTTATTCAGCGATAAAGCGCCATCCTACAGCACTGTAAAAATTGGTATAACGAATTTAATCGTGGTCGATGTTCGATCCAGGACGAATCCAGTGCAGGTCGTCCAAAATCCGTTGTTGTGCCAGAAAAGATCGATGCTGTGCGTGAACTGATAAAGCAATATTGTCATGTGACATACCATGAGATAGAGGCGCCTTTGGACATTAGTATGACTAGCATCAATAAAATATTGCATGAGCATTTGAGCGTAAGAAAAATTTGTTCGCGTTGGATCCCGCATAATCTGACAAACGCTCAAAAAAAGGCTCGTGTCGATTGATACAAGGAAATGTTGGAAAAATACGTTCAAGGTACATCAAAGGCTGTGTATAACATCTACACAGGTGACGAATCATGGATCTAGGCATATGAGCCGGAAACAAAACAGCAATCAACTGTATGGGTCTTCCAAGACAAGGCAAAACCAACAAAAGTTGTTCGAGGAAGAAGCACGTCGAAACAAATGATTGCCTGTTTCTTCGGCATTAACGGTCATGTTGGAACAGTGGCGTTAGAGCAACGCAGGACGGTCAATTCTGAATGGTACACGACCATTTGTTTGCCAGAAGTCATCGGAGAAATTCGAAAAAAGCAGAAGAACAGGCGAATCATTCTTCATCATGACAATGCGAGCTCTCACACATAGACTCAAACAAAGGCATTTCTGACGGAGCGAAAGATCGAACTGATGGGTCATCTGCCGTACAGCCCTGATTTGGCACCCAATGACTTCTTCTTATTCCCACACATCAAAAATAAATTACGTGGACAACGATTTTCGACCCCCGAAGAAGCGGTTGATGCATTCAAAACGCATGTTTTGGAGTTACCTCAATCGGACTGGAAAAAGTGTATTGATCATCATGGAGAATATTTTGAAAAACAATAAAACCAATTTCGATCCTACATATTTGTTTTTTCATTATTAGGCCAGAAATATAAATAGCAACCCTCGTATTATACAGGCTAAACATATTTTCTCCACATCTATTCAAGATGATATTTTTAAAAAATGACATTTTGGATAAAATACTTTATTGACACTTTTCTGATACCCACCTACACTTTATGAGGGAAAAAAAAATCACACTAACCTGGAAATGTTAAGATTTTTACTGTAAAACTTGGAAAATCAGGAAAATGTGAACCCAGATTACCGAGTTAATATGTAGCTTAACTAGAGTTATCCGTTAAAGTGCTGATAAATTTTTTTATTACTTTGGTAATCTAGTCATTACCTTGATAATATGCATATTACTGTTAGGGTTTTTTGAAGTGAAAATACAATCTTTGCTGATACAGCAGCAGCACTTCTGTACGTTTAAAACAACACTATTCTTAACTGCCAACTCTACTGGATTTTGCAATTTTCCCTTGATCTACTGGTTTAATAAAAATTCTTCTGGTTTTTGTACATATTAGAAAATTCCCTAAAACTGAGTGAGTTTCCTTAAAAAAATCCCTATTGAAATAGAATTTTAACATTTTTAAATATTTAAATAAGTATCACGAATACGTAATGAAGCAAGCCTTACTTTTAGTCATCAGTTTCTAGCCTTTTTTTTTTGTTCTAAAATTTCCTGTTTATATTTCTCCCTTTTTAAATTAATTAAAAAAATCTCAATTTTGAATAATAAATTGCTTGTTTATCAGTACTCAAAATTATGAGTTAATATAATAAACATTTCAAGTTCATTTAATGTTAATCATGAATGGAAAATATTGACGACCATTTATAGTTTTTAGTGAGATAATGTTTTTGTATATTGATAAAAAAAAATTCCCTTTATGTAAAGATATTTAGTATATTATGAAACAGTTATCGTGAAATTTATATTTAAAAAAATGTACTGGATTTTTTTTTCTCTTTTCCCCATTGGCAGCTTTGATGTTATTTATTTTTCAATATGCAAAGCACTCTTCAGTCCTGAGAAAAGATCAGTAGACTGAATAACCATCTCCCAATTAATATTTATTTCCGGTTTGTTTTGCAAATTACGTTTTCAAAAAAAAAAAAAAAATACAACTATTTTCTGCCAAATTATATATATATATATATACAGTAGAGCGCCGATTATCCAAACTGCTCGGGACCGAATGCGGCTCGGATAATTGGAAAGTTGTTTAAAATCTAGTTTAAATGATTATTATTTATGCACTAACTTCCCTTCACGCTTATTTTAGGTTTAGGACTGGCAGTACTATCTCTAATCTATATAGCTCTGGCGTGTTTAAAAGTTTTTTTTTTTTTTCTTTTCCAATTTTTAAATATTTTTCATTTTGAATTATAACATATTTCAGCTTTTTATAGTATTTGTCAATTACTGATTTTACCTCATTTTTCTTTATTTTCCATTACAAAAGTAATCCAGCAAAGACTTTTGTTTCAAAGAAGATGCTCTATTTGAGCAGCCATATCCCTTATTCTTTTTAAATAAATCAACTGAACTGGATCAACATCATTTTGACGTTTTAGCCAATTCTTTGCAATATCTAATGAATTGCATGCTTCTATATGAGAAGGTCCACTATCTTGAATTTGATCACCTACTTCTTCCTCTTCGTCTGTGGAGCTCCGATTTTCATTCAAAATTTCAGCAACAATTTCATCATAATTTAAAATTTGAAATCCTGGGTCGTTTTCAGTGTCTCGACACCAGTCTTCTATTTCTTCTGCTGCATAACCTGGCATCTTTTCATCTGGAAGATGTACTTGTTCAGAAACTTCAGTTTCGTTTGTTTTTCTGTTAAGAATTTTATTCCAATACTTAAGATTCCAAGCACTGTAATCATTAACCATAAGTGACAACTTCCCGTCCCCCAATTGTAGAACTTCAGCACTTATCTATTCGTAAACTCCTTCCGAATTCCAACCATTGTAGACTGTCAAAATGAACCTCGTATTCTTGGAAGATAATTTTCAGTTGAAGAGGGCTAAAGGGGTATTGTAGATTTAACTGTATAAATTTAATATGGTCTTCAGATGTAGTGGATATTATTTATTCTTCTAAATTTAGAAAAATTGTCAATAAGTTAAAAAGTATTCTTAACTTTAAAAAAAAAAAAAGTGAATTCGAATATAGTTCGGATAACACAGGCCAGCGATGAAAAAAATACAAGGTGTCTAATATCTGAACTTTATTTATTTTCTGGTGCTGAAATGAAAAATAATAACGAAAAATTTCTATCACGTCACGTTTTCTTGAAAAATTTAATTTTACTCTACTTTTTATGTAGTTATGAATATTTACCATAAAAAATTTTAGTTTTTGAATTTCTTGCCTGACCAGCATTCTACATTTTTATATCTACAAAAATACCCCTTATGACATCTTTCGATCACCGTTCCTCTCTCTGTCACAATCTCTCTCTACCAGTGGCTTCGCGGGAGTTTGAGACATTGTGAAAATTTCCCAGATGACTTCTGTTATATATGCAGCGGATATAGTGTTGTTAAAAATCGCATGAGGAATATTACAAACTATGTAAGACAACTTTATCTTACATATTTTGGCATGAAATTTGGAGACCAGGACAAATTGTGGGCTCCTCTTAAAGTTTGTGTGCAGTGTCTCAATGATCTATGTTTATGGCACCAAGGAAAGAAGACTGCTTTATAATTTGGAATTCCTATGATGTGGAGGGAGCCCCCAAAACACTACTTTGATGATTGTTATTTTTGTTCCTGCCATGTTCGTGGGTATAACCGAAAAAGCAAAGACTAATATCTTATTCTGATAACATTCCATCGGCCATACCCGTTCTTCATGGATCTGATGTGCCTGTGCATTTGCCTGCAACTGAATTAATGGCATGTCATCTCTTCAGAGTCTTCAGACGCGGAACATCCAAAAGTTCAAGGCTCTGATATCGAATATAAGCAATCTGTAACTGGTTTGCCTCAGCCCTTCTCTCAGGTTGTACTGAATGATCTGACTAGAGATCTGGGCCTTTCGAAAGAGGCAGCTGAATTGTTAGGCTCCAGACTGAAAGAAAAGCACTTATTGGCTAAAGGAACATCGTTTTATTGGTGCAGGAATCGAGAAAAGGAATTTTTTAAGTAATTTGATGAAGAGAACTTGGTCTATTGCTTTGCTATTCCTGGATTGATGAGCAAATTTAATGTTCACTCATTTTTATTGTAGTTAATGTAATTAACTACAATAAAAATGAGTGAAGTTTGTTTATAGATTCATCCAAAAGAAGCCTCAAAGCTGTCTTTCATAATGGGAGCCAGTATGCATCTGTACCAGTTGGACACTCGGTATATTTAAAAGAATACTATAAAAACCTGGCTCTCGTCCTGGACAAAATAAAATATATTAACCACAGTTGGACCATTTGCGGTGATTTGAAAGTTATTTCCATGCTTCTTGGTCAACAAGGCGGATTTACAAAGTTCCCGTGCTTTATTTGTGAGTGGGACACAGCCATGACAAGACACAACATTGAGTAAAAAAAGAATGGCCGAAAAGGCAAAATCTTCACCCAGGCACCAAGAACAATACACGAAACAGCTTAGTTGATCCAAAAAAGTATTGTTACCTCCGCTACATATAAAATTAGGTGTAATGAAGCAGTTTATCAAAGCTGTTCCAAAAGATGGCGATTGCTTCAAATACCTGTGCAAAATTTTCCAGGTTTATGCCAATCCAAATTAAAAAAGGAACCAGATATCCTCAAACTCATGAAAAATAAATATTTTGAGACTTACATGACAGGAACACGGAAAACGAAGCATTCAAAGATGTCGCCAGTAAGTTTCTGGGTAACGGCAAGGATCCGATTATAAAGAAATTGTCATGAAAATGCTGGACCAATTTAAAACTTTGGGTTGCTCCATGAAATAAATTTCCTTCACTCACGTGTGGACTTTCACCCTGAAAATTTAGGAGCACTCAGCGAAGAACAAAAGGAAAGGTTCCATCAAGTTATCAGAGATATGGAGCGTAAATATAAATTAAGATGAGACAAGAACATGCTTGCCGACTACTGTTGGATGATAGCTCGATATAGACCTGAGATTAAGCATAAAAGAAGATAATCAAAAATAAGTTTCAGAGGAAAACGAGTATGTACTTAAATATGAATTTTTTTCTTTTGTTTGTTTTGTTTTTTGTTTCAAATGTTCATGTACACCTACACAATATTTGCTATTGTTGGTCAATTGTAAATTTTACGTTTTCTTTAAAAAAAATTAAAATGGTATGTTGGTGATTTTCTTCTAGGAACTTATGTAAAACGTTTAAAAGCATGGAACTAATTGTTTTTCTCTTGACCAGACGTGACTTGTGTGATCTGGCAACAGTATTTTTTATTTATTTTAACCAATAAAAAATTAGCCGATCACTCAAAAATAAATTTACTTTCACAAGATTAAATTTACATAGATCAAAATGAATGAAGACGACAGTTACCAAATAGTACATGCAAAATTGTTTGAGAGAATTCCTTTCCAAATAGGATTTTAGTAAAAACATTAATATCAATTTTACAAAAAATCCTGACGTGATTGGGAAAAATGAAGGTCATTTTCGAAATCTCCGCTTCAAATAACATTTAAATCAACAATAACTTATCTTTTATTTTTCAAAAACTTCAATTTCGCAGGCTTGTGTAATTGGATGTTCGGATAATAAGGGTTCGGCTAATCGGCGCTCTACTGTCTATATATTTTTTTACTTTTATGAAGACACTGTTATTTTTCATAATCATGACACAATAATTAAAAAATGATTTCTTAACATAGTGAAAGAATGGGATCATTTGAACAGCAATATCTGCTTTTATAATCAAAATTTCTACCGTTGACTCTGAATCTGCATTGTTAGTCAAGATTTTGAATTGTTGGGCAAGGTTAATATACCATTATTTTTTAAAAAATAAAATTTATTGAAATAGGACATTACTTTATGCTGATAAAATGAAAAATAAGTAGATATGAATAGCTCCAGGAAAAAATGAATAGTGTAATTCAGAGATTAGTGTAAAAAGATATGAGATTAGTTGTTATTTTTGTTTTCTTTTAAAAATAAAGTAAAATCAAGTATATAAATTATTAAATTACCATAAATAAGGAAACAGTATGAAAGCCATTAAATAGATAAACTGACGAAAATTCTTGATTCAGCCCTTAAATAAAGAAAATCTCTTAATCTGCAGTAATGTGCTCGTGAACAGCTTTTTGCGGTAACATGTTGTTTAGTTAAGTTCTCTAGTGGGTGTTCATAAATGTTTAAATAATAGTTTTGTTAATCATTTTAGAAGCAGTGGTCATCAATGGGGCTCACCAAAACCTCCAGTTAAAACCACAGGGCCTACTGGTCAGTGGACTGCACCAGCCTCTGTTGTACCTGTACCTCCTGGTAATGTAGGATGGTCTGCCTCTCCTCAACATGGGTTCCCTCAAATGGTAATCTTATTTTTTATTTATGGACTGTTATTGTTAAAAACTCTGCCTTTCGTCCGCTGGGATTTCCTCAGGTGGTTAAACATATATGCATTATAACTGTGGTTGAACACACGACCCAATTTTGAGTTTGACTTCTAATGGTCAACTGAATATCCTTGTCATTTTGAACCCAATCCAGAAGACAAGGGAATTCCTCAATCAAGTATTGAGACATTTTACCTTTGTGGAGGACTTTTTAATGGAACTAACCCACATTTGTGTTACATGAAGAGGAAAAGCTCCTTTGGTTAGCCTGACATCAAGGGGACTCTAACCCATGATCTACCACTACCACCGATCTACCGTTTACCACTGAGGATATTTTACTTCAGCACTGTGGTCTATGCAAGCCATCGCTGGGATCTGAATTTGGTTCACCTCATTGGAAAGCAACCGCTTTATTCCCTGAGTGAGCCATCACAACTAGAACATGTATACAGTTAAAGTCAATTATAACAATTCATGATCGATGTGTTTTCTACACCAGGAGGCGTTGCAAGCTCTTGACTGTCTTTACTTCTGGGTTACTGTTTTTGGTGTGTTTCGAAGCCATTTGACTCACAACGTGATCATTGTGTTTTGAGACTCTCTGGAGTAGAATTTCTTGTATACACAATGTGTATTACACATACCTGCCAAGTCTCAAGTTTTCTAATAAAAGACTCCTGTATTTTACGACTATCTCCCGTATACTCGTATATTCTCAATTTTCTCCGCATTCGTTGACGAAATTAAAAAAATTGCCGATAAAATGTCCGCTGATGGCAAAAATACTTCTTATTCCTCAACGGATGGTGCTATTGCCAGTACTGCAGTTGAGTGTTAAAAGTTTAAGTAAATATGAATAATGGTTTAAAAAAATCTTCTTTATATTAAGAATTATGTACATATTTTTTACTTCACTTCGCTAAATGTAAGTGCTTATATTATTTCCAATTTTGAATTCCTCTGTTTGACTTACAAGATTATGCATGACGTATCGAAACTTTACTTGTAGCCCAAAAAATGTCACTAGTAAAATTTTTTATTTTATTTCTCCACTGTTGGCAGGTATGGATTATTTCATTTATTCTTTCATTATTTGTTTTATGTTGAGCTGTTTTCTTATTTCTCCAAGTTTTTCCAGCAACTAAAACTAGCATCTTTATCCTAATATAGTTCACAAGATCACTGTGAATGTGTGTTTCTTCTTAACATGTTGTGTATACCTATACTTAACATGTTGTATCGGGGGTACAGAGAATACAGATATCAGTGACAATCCTGATGCTGAATTAGTTTCTCCTTTTATTTTTAGACCCAAAATCCACTAGCTGGAGGCCAGTGGAGTGGAGGTGCATTTCCTCAACAGCCTGCTGTACCTGGTGTCTTTCAGCAACCCTATATGGTAAGTACCCCTATCACTCATGTACTTAGCTGCTCAACATTGTTATATGAATTCCCATTTATTGTGTAATTGGTGTCTTTTCAGCATATATATATGGTAAGTACCTTTTTTAAACAAAGTGATAAATGGCTGATATTTGATCTTAAATATAGTTTAGCAATTAATAATGTAGCTCAATTCAAACTTTGTAATTTTTGTGAACAATTTTACTTATTGTATAATAACTTTTCTTAAAAGTTTTATTTATTCCATTGTCTCGCTGAAATAAAGTTTCCCAAACATGCTCATTTCTTCCTCTGATACAGTGGCAGAATCCAGTAAAGCTAGTTTAATGAATTTTCATATTTTTTGAAAAGTGTTTTATTTTGTAACCGTCGTCGAACGGCCAACCCGATTTTGGGTTTACGATGACCGATGTTCGGCTTCGTGATCTGGGGTCTGTTCAGGGTAAATTTACTACCATTTAGCAGTAGTTTCACAAAATACTTTTTAAAAAAAAAACAAGTTCTCATGCAAACCCCGTTCTCATTACAATCTATGGAAAAGAGCTTTTCTGTAAGCTGTCTTATATGAAAAAGGTAGCACGTGTTTGATCAGATTGTGCAATATGGTAAGCTTAACCGGTCACTTACGTCATATCAAAGCGTGTTTTTATTTATTTAAAATTTTATTTTTTGCTGAGTTTTTTAAAATGAAAGGACAAGGGGCGATTCTTTTGTTACGTGTGTTACTTTTACACGACATATTTCAACTATATTACTCGTTATAGTAAACTTGTTAGATATGTTTTTCTTAATTTGTTGTTAAATCTACATGTGTTTTAAGTTTGCAAAAAGAAGATAGAAGGTGAAAATGAATTTGATGTAGATAAAAAAAAAAAAAATCTGAAATTTTGTTACGTGTGTTACCCTTTATAATGCTGGATATTTTAAATTTCGAATATATTCATATAATTCTGTGAAATGTGAAAAATTATGATATTTTTTTATAGAGGTACGATATCAAAGCTGTGTTTAGGGATTTTGTAAATTTTTTTTCCAACAGTAAAAACTTTTTTATTTAGAGAAATTGGCGTGTTACATGTGTTAACTGAACGTTATGTGTGTTACCCTCTGTGAATATTTCAACTTAAAAGCCATAAATGTTGCTCTAAAACATTTATTTATTATAAATTAACAGAAGAAAAACAATTTAGTTTAACAAATGAAATAGTTAATGGTTTAGAAAGAAAGTTGTATCCCTTTTTCTTCTGGTTTAGAGAGTAAAACATAGAAAATTGTTTGCACATCTATTTCCTCAAAATCATTTCTGTTAGGAAATATAAAATATGCATCTTTTCTAATAATTTTCTCATATATTGTATTTTAAGTTTACAAGCATGTGCATTTGCTTCAATAATGTGCCCAAGATGGAAGCACATCTTGTTTTAATTTCAGTTATAAGGGCTCTACTAATTACAACGTATCAGGAGGGGACAGAAACTGACTATTCGTGTGCCACTATCTATGTTTGGCATCTACGCATGTTATTCAAGTATATAGAGATACTTGTGCATAGATTTTATGCTTTGTATTACCATTGAAATGGATTTATCTTTTCTATTAAAATCTTTATTTCATTTTGGCTAATATGTAATACTGTTGTATTAGGCATGAGTTGATTGGTTAGCTCATTTTGGCTAATATGTAATACTGTTGTATTAGGCATGAGTTGATTGGTTAGCTTTGCACACAACACTGTATAACAAATCAACTTTTTTTGTATAACAACACTATTGTTAACTTGATTTTGCCTTTTGCTTTGCTCTAAAGATTTTGTGCTACACACCTATTCCATACAAAGCACTTATATTTATTTTAAAATTCTTAAACTTGGCTTATCACTATAGAAGGTTTCTGTTAGCTCATCTTCTGAAGTAGAATCATTTTGAAACAGTCTTAAACTAAAAGTGCAGACATTATTTTACCTTTGTCTTTTATATCGGAGAATATTGTAAATAAAAAACAAGTATCGTCTATGGAAACAGCTGCTGTGAATAACGGAACAGAGGCTTTATAGCATAATGCTGATTGAAATTCATTTTGATATTCAAAAAAATATACCATTGCAAAGTCAACTTGAATTAATTACCCTGATTTTAATGCTAGATATGTTCTTTTGGAAAGCATCTGCTTGGGATTCTTTTAACTCTTACGTATTATTGAAGGTTAGTCCAATTTTCAAGAGTAATTTCAAAACAATCTTCTTGCACATTTGCCATTATATATTTTTTGATTGTGAGCTATTGTCATGTTTTTCCCATCGTTACCAAACTACATTAAAAGATGGTTAGAAACCTATAACAAACAATGAGAAATTTTTGTAAGTATCAGAAGCACCCTTCCAACAATTAGATCCAAGATTTCTTTCACTTTATTTACATAAATACTTTAACCATCACCATGTATTGTCATAAACTTGATTTTAGCCTTCCAGTAAAAGAATGTCATGATATGTGCATTGATTCTAAGTGGTACAGTAGCAATAAACTTTTTTATAATAAAGCACAAAATTTGGAAAATTAAGCACTGTTCAGGATGCAACTGACAAAAAGCAGTACATGCTTCTTATAGAAACATTGTTTCGTTTTATTGGCAGTTTTTTTCCCTTAATAATCCAACAAGATAGTATCAACAATCTCACTTCTGAAGAAAATTCATTAATTAATAATTAAGTTCCTCTGAAATACTTAGTGGTGAACCTTTTACATCATTATCAATCTGTTTTGAAAGTCTAACTTTCTTTATTTCCTTATTTTCTTGTCTTTGAAGCACAGAGTCCTATGCTCTTTTCTTTTTTTCTCCATCTTAATCTTTTAACTCCAGATAGGGACACTATTTTAAACTTATCCATTTTATAATAATTTAGCAAATGCAGTCTAAATATTCTACTTAAACATAAACATATAACAAATAGAAGTTTAGGAAAACAATTTTCAAGTTTCAATTATAGTCTTATTATGCTGTTTTTTATTAATGTTTATACCGACCTGATTTTACAAAAAGCCTCAATCTTATAGTTCCTTATTTGTGGCATTGAAGTTAGGCGGCGGTTATATGAAATGTACGAACATGATTACCATTTTTTATTGAAAATAAATAACTAAATAAAGTGTGTAAATACCTCTAACACACATAACAGTAACACGCGTAACTTTTTGTTACGTAGGTTACCTTGAATAAAATTAATTCTTAAATTTTAACTATTGGCAGTTACATTTCGAGAATTTTTTCCGTTGAATATCTTGCCTTCTTAATTTATAAAACTAAAATTTTTAAAGTTTTCTATCGTACTAAAGTTTTTACAGAAAAAAATGCAAAATTATGTTACGAGTGTTACTGGGAAATTAGATTATCTTGATTAATCAACTTTTAATCACTCAAGAAAATTTAGGAAAAGTTAAAAAATTATATAAAACAATTATAAAAGAATAAAAAAGTTATGTATGTTACTAAAAACTATTTTATTGCTCTTTAATATTTGATGAACTCCATTAGAATATAACATAACAAAGTAGAGAACTGCTGCTAAAATGTAGAGTGTTTCCCCTTTTGTTAGAATTTAAATAAAAAAAATTTATATTACAAAAAAACATCTTAACTATTAAAAATATACTTCTTCTAGATTCCAAAATTCTGCCATTTTTGTTTTTACGTTAATTTTGAATATTTAGTCACTCCGGAGCACTTTTCGTGGAATCGCCCCAAGGCTCTCTCTTTTTTAAACTTTACAGAAAGTCTAAAAATCTAACATCTTTGTTGAATTTTGAGGTAACCTTGGTGTGGTATTCCAAGTAAGACACTTAATAACTTTAAATGTTAATTTAATAAAACAAAAACATAACTAACATGCTTGCAGCACGTAACAAGATTAACGATGAACATTTATTAGTAACGTGTTTATATACTCTCTGGAAAGGTAAGGCAGCGCGGCTATTCAGAAACTACAGGTTGTCACCGTTGACTGGTAGTTATGACGGGAGGTGACGTCGGCTGACATCACAACACCCCTTTGCCCTAGGATAGAACAAAGTCTTTATACCTGTTTGGCCTAACGATGGTATGTCTGGGCCTCAAGGTTCTGGAAGTCTGTTCTGGAACTGGAATAGAAGACTCTTGTTTTGGTATTGTAGGTTCAACCACTTCACTCTGAGAATCAGCACTAGAAGGAATGGGAGATGGTACTTCAGTCTCAACACTCGGTTCTGGTGGAGATGCTACACTAGGATCAGACGGAACAGTAAACGGATCAGGAATAGGCTTCCGCATTTGATCCACATGACGTTTAACTAGCTCGCCTCCTGTTGTCACAGCTTGGTAAGAAACTGGACCAGTGGGTTTAAGTACCGTTGCTGAAAACCACTTTGGACCCTGTCCATAGTTTCTCACAAATACTGGATCGTCGGAACTGAACGATATTGGAAGAGAATCTCCATTTTTTCTATACCAGGGTTCGTACAACCTTGAAAAGTACTTGAAAAGTCCTTAAAATTTTTTTCTTATTTTCAAGGCCTTGAAAACCTTGAAAATTGTTAAATTGTCTTGAAAAGTCCTTGAAATTTTTTTAGTAGTTTTACCATATTATAATAGTTTTTCTATATTATATATTTTCTGTTTAAATTTACTATATAAGAAAATATTTTTGGTAGTTATTTAATTTTCTAACTAGCAAAAACGAATTCAGTTAATAATGACGTGACACTGTAATGAAAAAATATGATAGGCTGAGTTTTCTGCTTTAGCATACAATCATAATATCCATCTCATTCTAAGCAAAAATAAATCAATCGAAATTGAATCACATGTTGTATTTGAGTTTTATTACTGGAGAATTTTTTTCTGTCATTTCTGTGTGATAATTAGAGTAAAATGTCTGTTAAATGTGTGTTTAATAATAAATGACTTAGTAAGTCAGTCTATGAAGACTGGATTCGTCCATGTGTTGACAAAAATAAAGCAAAATGCAATTTATGTGGAAAATCATTCAGCATTTCGAAAATGGGGAAATCAGCTCAAAAAAGTCATATGAAGTCAAAAAAAACAAACACTGTGATGTGTTAAAAATAAAAAAATCAGGCAAATTTGATTGCTATTTAGAAAAAAAAGGAACCAAAACTTCTATACATCGACTCCATATGTTGCTTATACTTCTCCATCTGTTCTTTCTTCATCTACTTCATGCATTGCTTCCACATCTTACAATTTAAATAAGCTTGTTTCAAGAAACGATGTTCTAGATGCAGAAATTTTGTGGGCATTTAAGACTATTTCATGCCATTTGTCATACAAATCAAATGAAAATATTGAAAAAATATTTCAAATAATGTTTCCTGATAGCAGTATTGCTGCTAAATTTACATGCGGGGGAAAAAAACTGCATATCTCTCAGTGTTTGGGATTTCATGTTATTTGAAAGATAGCCTTTTAAGAATAGTGAACAGCAAAAACAATTATGTTCTATTGTTTGATAAAAGTTTAAACAAGATGCGCCAAAAAAAAAAAAAAAAAAATGGATATTCATATAAGATACTGGGAACATGATATAGTGAAGACTTCGTTTCTCACATCAATACTTTTAGGCCACGGGAAATCAGAAGATCTACTGGCAGCTTTTCATGACGCTATTACATCATTATCATTGGCGAAAGTTATTCAAGTATCTATGGATGGTCAATTTGTTAATTTGAAATTTTTCAATATACTACAAGAAGAAATGTTTAAGAGTTTTAAGCAGCAGCTGTTAAATGTGGGAACTTGTCCTCTACATACCATATACAATTCTTTAAAAATAGGTTCTAAAGCCAGTCATTGGGACATTGAAGAATTTTGTACAAGTGCATATTTTTTATTTAAAGATTCTCCTGCCCGACAGGAAGATTATGTGAATATAACTAAAAGTAGTGTTTCTCCAAAAAAGTTTGTAAAACATTGTTGGCTTGCTGGAAATTTTGCCTGATCTTGCTAAGTATATTTCTGCTGTTAAAAAAAAACAGGTAAATGCTCCACAGTGTAAATCTTTCCTGACTGTGCAGAATAATGTTGAGGACAATCTTCTAACAGTGAAGTTAGAAATATTTTTGTCTATTTCTAAGATATTGCATTCTTTTTAACTCTATTACCAAATGGAAAAACCTATGATCTTTTTCATGGCTAAACACGTAGGTGATGTGTTACATACATTACTTCAAAAATTTGTAAAGTCAGACGTTTTATCACGTGAAAAATCTTTGAATAAAATAGTGAAACTAGATATAAATGATGTCAAGAATCACTTGCCACTAGAGAAAATAGATTTAGGTTTTTGTGGTGAACAAAAGCTAAAGTCATTGATAAAATCTAAAAGCATTACCGATAGTCAGGCTATAACTCTAAGACAGCAGGCCAAATTATTTTTGTTGACTGTCGCTAAGTATGATAAAGAAAAATCTCCAATTCAGTTAAGTTTAGTCAGAAATCTGTCTTGTTTTGATCCGACTTCAATGAATAAAGATAGTTCCTCTCTTCTTAAATTTAAAACTTTATTGAGACTGTTGGTTGATAATGATCAAGTTAAAGAAAAAGTTTGTGAAACTATAATTTTGAAGTATGACGATTATTTATCGTCAGTGGTAAAAGCACAGCTCTCAGAATTCGTCGAGTTTGACGTTAAAAATCCTAGAATTGATTCGTTCTTTCACAGAACAATGCGTAATGAGAAATTTTCACAGTTGTGGAAGGTTGTTGAGAAGCTTTTAATTTTGAGTCACAGGCAAGCTTCCGTTGAGCGTGGTTTTAGCGTCAACAAAAACATTGAAGTTGAAAATATGAAGATGTCTTATGTATCACAACGACTCATGTGTCGGTATATCTCAAATATAGGTGGTGTCACCAATTTAAAAATTACAAATGAACTACTTTAAATATGCTTCGAGTACAAGAATGAAATATTCCTTGTATTTAGATGAATTTCAAAAGCTGATGCTGATAAAAGAAAACTCCTTGACAAAGAGGGTTCAAATATTGCAGCTCTTCAAGTAAAAAAGAAAAGACTGGAGATAGAAATTCAATCTTTGATTGAAACTGCAGATACATTTGCTTTAAAAGCCGAGGATAAATGTGATTTCACATATATTTCTAAATCTAATAGCTTAAGGAAAACTGCCAATGATAAAAAGGCAGATGTATTAGATATTGATAAACAATTAGCTAAATCTAAGGAAAATATATGCTACCTATATAAATTTGTTCATTTTTTTTATTGATTCGGTGCATTTTTTATAAAACAATGAATAAAAGGTTTAAACAGTATAGCATTTCTCTTATTTTCAGTGTTATGTAATGAAAAATAGTGCTTAAGTAGATTTAGAAAAAAAACTCTTCCTTTCTATTATTTTTTAATATTATTTAATAATGTTTGTGAACTATAGTTAAAATTTCTAAATATTCAATTAATATTTTTATCATTTAATCTTTATTAAAACTGTCTTTAAAAATATATCTGGAATAGCATAAGAATTTTTATTCCAAAGTAATTTGTTATAAAATGTGTTTATTAGATCTCTTATAATTGTTATGAAATGAATTATTAAGCAATTTGAATTTCTCACCACCTTTTTTTTATTTAACACACACTAAAGATTAATGTTTAAAAGTACCAAATTTAACTTCATATGTTACAAATTGCATTATACAGTCAAACCCCGCTATAGTGAACCGTCTGCGGACTCAGTAATGTGTCCACTATAACCGATGGTTCACTATATCAAAATTTTTTGAACAATATTTTTTGCATAAGACAGTTAAATGATTGAAAATTGGGTTTGCAATTTTACATAAGTTATTAAAAAAATTATTAACTAATTAACAGATAATAAAGCAAAAATTGATGAAAAAAAATACTTATGTTGCTAAATATTAGTTTTAATTTTACTTTTTATGAAAAAAAATTGTGATTTTTGATTGAACACAATTTGATTTTAAATAGAGTTCATCAACTTTCTTATCTACAATGTGCAAAGAATGCAAGATTTTTTGATCTGCATTTTTTGTAGAAAAAAATATCTATATAATATAAATAGTCTGTCCATCTTCAATATTCTTTGCAATTTTAACTTGGTCCTCTATCAAAAACGCTTTTCTCTTTAGAGAATTTGCCATTTTCACTGCTTTTGAAATAAAAATCTTGTCTCAAATAGATAATGTAAAAATATGAAGAAAGAAGCTGTAGAATGAGTTAAATTGTTCCCCTTTTTGATTGCTGAGGGGTGATTTGTAAAGAATATGATGGTTTGAACAGATAAGAAAATTCCAAAAATTCAGCAGGTGGCCAAGTTAACTAGTTGTAGAGCAAGCTTGGGGAAAAGAGACAAAGTGAGGCTTGTCAGGGAGGTGGGAGTATAAGATAAATGATCTGTTTGGCATTTATTACAGTATAGTTAAAAGTGATAAGCATAAAGGAGTGAAATATGTCACATTTTATAGGAATGCATTCAATTTCAGTCCCAACACCTACAAGTTTAAAGATGGAGGACTGAAAAAGATATTTAAAGAAATGAAATACCACTATACCATGAGTCCACTATAACCGAGTTTCCAAGTTCTAAGCTGTTCATTATAAGCGTTAAAAATAACATTATTTAAATAGTAGTACGGGCGGGACCGCTAAAAAAGTTCACTACATCCGAGTGTTCACTATAGCGGGGTTCGACTGTATGTTAAAAGCATTTAGAATGTATTTCGGAAAAAAAGCTACCCTCCTCGAAGATTTAGAGTGTTTTATACACAGTTTTTTACTACATTTATATTGCAGCGTTTGCGTGTACTTCATATTTACAGCATATTTTCCATTTTATTATTAAAATATTTTTTTGAGATTTTGAGAGCAAACATATATTTTAAAAAGCTTTTCATAATTATAGACAGTTATATACTAAACTGAAGGTAGATCATAATTTACCTATTTCAGATTTTGAACCAGTTGAAATATTTTCGAATCTATCCTTGAAAATGTAATATTTTCTCTTGAAAAGTCCTTGAATTTTTTTTAAACATTTCTGTATGAACCATGTGTACGCATCTCGCTCCTGTCTTGACTTCCTCTCAGCCGTCAGATCTGGATGGAGTCTATCTAACATAGTCCTTAGATTCCTCCCCATCAACAGTTCCGCAGGACTAGTACTTATTGTTGTGGCGGGAGTGCAATGTTGTTGAAGAAGGAATTTGGCAAGACGCTTCCTCCAATTTCCCTTCACAATCCGTCTTAGGGCATCTTTGACGGTCTGGACTGTTCTTTCAGCTTGACCATTTCCGGGCGGACGTCTTGGTGTGATCATAACCCTTCTGACGAGATTCCTTTCTAAGAAAGTCTGGTACTCCGATGCTCGAAACTGACCTCCGTTATCGGAAACGATGATTTCAGGTATCCCATGGGTAGCAAAGATCTCTTGCAGGACGTCGACTGTTGCAGAAGCAGACGTAGAAGTCATATGACACACTTTTATCCATTTTGACATGGCATCTACTATGATGAGAAATTCTTGTCCCTGGAACGGACCTGCAAAATCTATATGAAGACAGGACCAAGGTTTCTCTGGAATCTCCCAAGGATGCACTGGAGCTTTAGGAGGGGCATGACGTGTCTGTTGACATTCCTGGCATCTTTGAACATTCACTTCTATGTCATTGTCGATGCCTGGCCACCACACGTTTGAGCGTGCGAGAGCTTTCATTCTTTCGATCCCTGGGTGTTCCAGATGTAGAGCCTGGAGAACACTTGATTTTCCCAACACTGGAATAACTACTCTATTACCCCATAATAGGCAATTTCGATGGGTAGAAAGTTCATTACGTTTCGAGAAAAAAGTCTGAAATTTTTTATCCGGTTTTTCATTTGGCCATCCTTTTAAAACCCAATTTAGTACTCTTGACAAAATTAGATCATGCAATGTTAATTTTGCAATCTCTGCTGCCTGAAGCAGAGGATCTTGTAAATCCTCGGTAAACAATACCTCTAAAGGAGCGGGAACCTCAAATTTATCTGTCTCTTTTGGGAGTCTACTTAAAGAATCTGCGTTTTGAATCTTTTTTCCCTGGTCTATGAATTAGAGTATGCTCATATGCATTAAGTATTAAAGACCATCTCAGCATACGCGGAGACATCTAACAGACGCCATATCCGAATTTATAGGAAGCGATACTGGATTACCCGTATACGAACCCAATTTACTATCAAAGATATCATATTTTTTTAGAACTTTTTCGATAATTCCAGTTCTAATTTCGTTTACTCCTGTTATTGAAATTCCTAAAGGTTCAAGAATACCCTAAAATATTCGTACATTGATTATTTGAAATTAACTATTCTAACTTAGATTTGAAAAGTTATGCACAACTTCAACTTTACATACACCAGCTAGTGAAATCCCATTTTTAGAAAAGTCGCGCAGTTTAATTAAAGTTTTTTAGATCACGGGTTTCTTAGAACGGAAAACTTTATTCAACGTTTGCAAAGAAATAATCGAATAATAGGAACCCGAATCAATTTCCATTTCTAATTTTTCCTTATCAACCTCAACAATAATGTTTTTCTTAAACGGAGATTGAGAACTTAAAACATTCAAATATTCGGGTTGAACTTCAATTTCATTTGCACGCTGTTTTTCAAATTTATTTTTCTTCCGACAAACTTTTACAATGTGACCCTTAAGACCACAAGAATGGCATATTGCATTTTTGAATTTACACGTTGAGCGTTCATGTTTACCACCACAACCAAAACACACTTTAGAATTTTGAATTTGCAATTTGCTACTACCTGAACATTAAAATTTTGTTTACTAAATCGCGCATGATTTCTTTTGTTCTGACCACGTACGAAATCAACTACATCCGAATTTTCAGAATAAGAAGAACTTTGGGTATGAATATGCTTTGATTGGGAAGCCGTAACCTCAGATGCTACGGCAACAGATATTGCATTTTCAAGAGTTAATTTGCGTTCAGCCAGCAATCTTCTCTGAACCTTTTCATCACTAATGCCGCAGACTAATTGATCTCGTAATCGTTCTGACAAAGTTTCTCCGAAATTACAATCTTCGGCCAGCTTTCTTCACTCGGTAACGTAAGCATTCACAGATTCTAATTTTGATTGAAATCTCTTATGAAACTTGAAACGTCGAAATATTTCTGAAGATTTAGGAAAAAAATGTTCTTTTAAAAGTTTGATTAAATCTTGAAATTTAAATTCTGTAACTTCTTTTGGCGAAACTAAAGTCCGAATTATAGACAATGTTTTAATTCCACAAACAGCTAAAAGAGTCGCACGCTTTTTACTATCATCTACGATAGAATTAGCCTCCAAAAAGTAAGTAATTTGATCAGCATATAACTCAAATGAATTTGGATGTGCAGTATAAAATTCCTGAATAGAGCCTACCATCGCCATCTGAGTGCGAAATTTAACTTAAGCCAGATGAAAATATCGCAAATAGAAAAAACTGATTTAAACATTTAAAACACCTACCGGAAACATGAAATAATACCGGTATGGGATCACATCAACAACTCATAGCCCGCAGTCTTTAAGAAATTGCATCTTCAGAAATTGCTTCCAATTGCAGTAAGATTCCAATTTTCGTGGAGTAAGATCAGTGGAATACAATCCCATTATTCGATTGTAAATTTATTCTAACAGACCTTTATTTTTTTATGAACCATTATTTTCTCTGTGAAACTTTTTTCTGTATAACCCAGTTGAAAATGCTCTCATAATTACTTTTATTGTTTGTACTATTAAATGCATGTTTTTAATAAGTAAAAGTTGAATTTTAACTATAGACAATTTTTATGGATTTCGAAATTTGTATAAAATGTTTTGACAATAGCAAAATTGTTTTTGAATGTATGGGGAAAAATACATAGAAATTTACCAGTCATAAATTATTTTTTTTTGTAAATATTTACTTACTTTACTATATTTTTGTTGATTTTTAATATAATTTGTAATTTTCAAAAAAAATTTCACAAATTAGGTATCTCTTAAAAAACTCTAGACAATCGCAATCAATTGGTAATTTTTCGAAGCCTCAAAAATTGTAATTTGGTGAAATATGTGCAGTTTTTCACGATGTATCGTTGACATCTATGTCTCAACACTCGATGGTGAGCATTACTTGAGATTGTGCAACGGTGATTTCAAGTGTGCAAGGTGATCCCTTTTACTGACTATGAAATGGGTGAACACAAGCTTTGCGTGAGGAGGCTTTTTTTTTATTAATAGTAATGAACTAAATGTAGGATGAGGGGTGGTGACTGGGAAGTTACATGCATTTTAGCACCAGCTGTACCTAAGTTTTTAATCTTTCTCAATTCATCTGCAAATTATTATTTTTTATTTTTCTCATTTTTATTTTTCTGTGTATGAGGATTATTATAAAAGATCTCAATGTGCATTTTGATTTTTATATTCATAATTACGTATTTAAATACATAAATAGCAGCAGACTAATTTTTGATGCAAGCCCGCGGTGCCCCTTTTTCAAAAGTTATTCAATGTTTTTTTAATTTTTTATTTTCAATGCATCAAGTCACTATTGTGATTGATTTTTTTTTTCTTAGAAAAAAATGTATTGTTGATAACTGGACGAATTTTTAGCATTTTTTTCTTCATGGTAACTGAGGATTAAGTTTATGGCACGAATATAATTGCCTCAATTTATCAATCAAAGAGTTCAAGAATTCGAAATTACGCAATACCAAATGCAAAATATTAGTGTGGAGGAACATCGCGACGTATCAAAATCACTATGTTAGAGTGACGATACATTGCGATGTCGAAATCTTAACATTGTCCAGTGCTCCACTCATTTTATAGTAATGTTTTAATTAATTGATATTTGTATTTTCAGGCAGGGGGTGTGCGCCCTGTTGGGCAGCCTGCATATGGTAGTGGATTTGTCCCTCAGGTGCCTCTTATGCCAACTGCAACCTCTGGGTTGCCTACACAAACATCTGTTAATGACCCTTTCGGTGCACTCTGAAAAGATTTTAAAAAAAAGGTATGTACGTTAATTACTTGTTTTCCATCATAACAAGGAAATTATGAAAAGGGTTGCCACTCCACTGGGAGAACAGAAAAAAATACAGAGATTTAAAAAAATGACAGGGAAATTTGAGTTTTTCTTAACAAACAGGGAAAATACAGCAAAAAATTAATTTCTTGTTTTCCTCTTTTAACAAATGGTGACCACTCAAAGCACTATCTATGGGATATTTAAGGATGCTATTTCAGCTATACTAAATTATTTCATTTAATACAGCATTATTTCTTTTAAGTATGTTCAACTGTTTTTTTTATTTTTCTAATTTTTCCAACAATTGAATAAAACTGGCCTGATGTAGAAGAGTACAGTGATTGTGTGCTTCCCCTTAATATATTATACTATGCACAGGGAAAACACATAGATTTTTTTATTTTTTTACAGATTTGAGTGGCAACCCCGTCTGGGAACTTAATCATTCAGGAATTCGGATTAATTTAAGATACATTAAAGTTCAAGACTTTTTTTTCTTAAAATCAGGGATGTGATTCTTTTGCGGATTTCCACTTTTATTTTTCAGATTTTTTCCGCCAAAAATTTTTTTTATTGTACAAGATAAAATATTTTATGAGGAATTTAATTTTCCGCGGAGCGGGTATTGAAGTATGCATTCCTCTCTATAAAGTTTCTCTAAAAATAATTTCCTTGGAATAAAACTGCTTGACCTTTATACATGGATGAGATTTTTTCGCTTTTGTCTCTCGAATTTCAGCCTTTTTATCAAAAACTCCAATTCTCTAAAAGTTTAGTTTTTTTTTTATTTATTTATTTATTTATAAATATCCCACTTTTTTAAAAAAAATTCCAGTCATTGAAATAAAATAATTATATTTATTTACGACTTTCAAAGATAAACTGTGTTTGTAGCCACTCTAGTTTCGATATTTTAAATTTTCTATTTAGAAGGATAATGGTTAAAAAGACTCTAATTGAAACTTCATTTTGGTTCTGTTAGAACTCATTCTTAATTTGCAAGTATATCAGTAAAAACTGGATTCTGCATAAAATTGACTATGTGTAGAAACAATAGAATAAAGGTATCGATGATTAAAATCTGTAAGTTTTTGAACACATAATAATTGATGAGTTGAAAAATAAGGAAATCAATCAATTGGTGTATTAAAGAATCAATGAGTGAATTAAAAATCACAAAATAAATGAATCTGTTTATGAATAAATTAAAACAAATTGGTGAATAAACAATTTAAAAAATCAATATACAAATCAATGAATCAGTTTAAGTAATTTAAAAGTCATAAATTGAATCAGTTCAACTAATGAAATAGTTAAACTTTGTTGCTGGGGGAAAAAAAATTGCTATTATACAATATATTTTCCATCTAGCCAATAGCAGTTTCTTAATTTTTTTTTTATATTATCTTTTTTTTTAAAGTCATTTTTGGTTTTATTTAAATGAGTAAATACACCTGACAAAATAAGAATGCAGAAAGGGGGTTATCAATTCTGTATTGATCTATAATCAATGTTGGGGTTATTTTATATTGTCTTGTCTATTTGTATGAAATTATGAAAGGAAGCTTAATAAAATATGGGACTTGTTCGATATTTTTTGATTGTCTTGTTTCACACAGAATTTTTCACATTTGCTTGTTCCAAAAGGTTTTAAAATATTCATATACTATACCAGCATTGATGAGAATAAAATTATTCAAGAACTAATACTGTGGAATTTTTTTTAAATGCTTAAATAATGTTACCCAAGTGCATTCTTTATTAAACTTGTCATACATTTATTTAAAGTACACTTTTTGTTGGGCTTTTTTGACTGACTTTTTTTGAATTTTAGACTGAATAGTCATATCCAGATTTCTTTTTTAAAAAATATATTGCACATATTTTTCAATAGAAGGAATATTTAACTATGTTTTCAATAAGAGAAAAGAAGTTCTGAAACAATGGCCACAAATTTGTCATAAAAATGAAGAAACTTTAAGCATTTTTCCTGTATAACTACCTACGACTTTGTTATTACTCGGAGTTGTTCGGAGACAATCACTGCATACCAGCAAATTACAGAACTCTGCAGAGTTGAAAAGGACAAATATTAAACCATTTAAGGTTCCATAATTGAACAAAATTGGGTATGGTGTCTCTTATAGTTCCCCGCAAAACCTTAGGATAAAGAGATATCAGGATTAGTTTTTTTTTTTTTTAAAATAAATTATTTTTGGAACCTGAATTTTATATAGCTCCCATCAATAATCGATTATTTAATGTAACCAATGTAAAAACAGGGTTCCCCCAGGTCCTTAAAAACTGCTTAATTTTTATTTTGCAGAATAAGAGCCCTTAAAAGTACTTAATTTTGGTACAAGGTTTTTAAAAGTCCTTAATTTTTCAGCATCACTATAGTTGATAGGAACAATTTTTTTTAAAACAAAATGTTGTTCTTTTATCACTTAGAATTAGACCATGCATCCAGGTTAAAACATTTCAGAGAGACAAAAATTAATGAGGGGGGGAGATCTACAGGCAAGAGGAAGAAAGCATGTTCTTTCATTGATATATTGGTTCTTTCATTAATATATTCTTCCTTTTGCCTAGAATGATACTCTATGAGGAGAGTGAAGCATTCTAAAAGAAAAGAATAGTGTGGACATGGAAGAGATGGGGCTTTTTTTCTGGGAGGGGGGGGGGCAGTTTTAAGGTACCTAAATAGAAAACCCCTCACTAACCTTCAAAATTGATAGAATTCAAGAAATTCAGTTCTACTAGTAACACGTCTGCCTATAGGAATTAAGTAAAACGCTAAGAAAAGAAATATCAGGAAAAAAAAATTTTAAACTAGAATCCATAACGAAAACTATTTCCTAGAATCTTGAAGAATTAAATAAATTTGTATAATATTTCAATGTGTAATAAATAATTGTGAATTTAAAGAAAGCAGTAAAATTTTTTAAAATTCATGATTGTACTAAAAACTAAACAGATCTGTAAGAAACAGGGTTTGAAAAATCCCAGCTTACCAAGGTTTTTCATCAAAAACCTGGGGTTTTTTAAAAATACTTAAAAAAAATTTTTCCTGAGTACTAAATAGGAAAGCATGATTTTAAAGTTAGATTGTTACGTTATTATTTGTATTTCTTAAGGATAAGCAGATTGTTACAAAAAATTTAAATCTACTCAACTGAAAAATCCCTAGATTTTAATAATCATTTTATTCATTTAACATTGCAATTTTATGTACTGTTTTTAATGATTATTCAATTTTTGGTTGTTTTAAAATTAATTCATATTTTACGCCAAAATGTTTAGTAACATTAAAGTTAATTCCTAACTACAAATTTGGCTGGAAATAATTTTGTGTTAAGTTCATCATAAAAGCAAAAGCAAATGTTACACACTTGCCGGTCTAGTAGTGAAATGTAAAAACTTGTATGTTTCAATGTTTTTGTCAAATTTCTTTACTTTTTTTTTTTTTTTTTTACATAAAAAAAAATTTCAAATCTTAATTTTTGCACTTAATTTTACAATTCAATTTCGATAAAATCATTAAAAAGTGGAATACAGGTTAGTTTCATAGATGACGTTAACTTTTAACAATCTGAAAATGTTTGTAAAAAATCCCCACCCGGATTTGCAAAAGTTGTCTGGTACATCATCTTTGGCAAGCCCTGCTCATTAATGTAATTATATGAGTGTTTACATTATTATAAAATTTATTTTTCATTTTTTTATTTATTGATTTTTTTTAAGAATGGTAAATAATTGGCACTGTGATGGGTGGAATATGTATATTCGATGATAAAATATCATATTATTTGTAAAAAAAATTTCAAAAAGTACTTTATTTTTTCAACAAAAAAAAGTGCTTAATTTTTGCTTTAGTATTTTTCATTGTGCTTTTCAAATCAAAATAGAATAATTAAATTCATTAATAAAAAAAGATATAATGGCAATGTTTTCAATGTTTGCTCCTGCCCCTCTATAAGCTCCTGTTTCTAACTTGTTAAATTATAGATCCTCCTTTTCAATGTTTAAATATCTTAAACATGGTGCTTTGCATTTTTAAAAAGTGCTTAACGGTGCTTATTTTCGATATTTAAAAATGCTTAATTTTCCCTTTTCAAACATGAAATTTTTTTTCATTGCCATGTCGATTTTCGCCACGTACTATGCAAAAGCGTGCTATTCACATTCAACGTTTTCACAATTCATTTCGGTGTACCATCAGTTCATAGCTTATGGAAGCTCAATCATTTTACATGTTTGATGAAATACTTGTAAAACTGCATGTGCTATTATTGAGCTGGGTTCAGTGAGATTCTTGCACTCTCGTTTGCAACTCTACTGCATTTTGCAAGATATTCTCAATTTCAGGCTTCATTTTCCATCTTCTGATATTGAGCCGAAAAATCTCCTGATCAGTTTATAATGGCTAATATAACCTAGAAAAGAGTTCTTTGTCAGAAACTAGTTATTTTTATCATGATCATGTAAAGTCTTTGAAAATTATTTTGCATTTTGTTAATGTATGTAGTGCTTAAAAGTATTTTTTGAGTGCTTAAAAAGTACTTATTTTTTGTTCAAAGATTTGGCTATGCACCCTGTTAAAAATATTAACTAGTATGAAACACAAAATAGTCTTTTAATTGTTTTTCGTACTCATTCTTTCCTATAAAATGTTTTCATTCTTTTACAGGGACTTGACTGGACGTTAAAACGTAATCTGGATTTGCTAAAGAGCTTCGGCTTACAGATGAATCATTGCCTTTATTTCTTTAGCGTTTACCAGTTGATAAAAAAAAAGAATGTGATGAATTTATCTTGTAAAATATGATTTGTTGCATTGTATTTGTAGCTATTATAAATGTATTTGTTTATCAATGTTAGACATCTCCCCTTAATTATACATAAATATATATATATATATAAATATACCTGTGAATATACACTATTTTGTTCCTAATGTGTATAGCTGCTGGCAGTCTCGTATTTTTCTGACGTCAGGAAAGTGGTCGATGATCTCTTTAGTTTTTATTGAATTATTTTACTAAACTTAGAAGTACACGAATAGGAAGAAATGTTCCCTTTTAAATGATAGTTCAAACTGTAGAGGATATCACTAAAAGTAAATACACTCAATCAAAACTGTAATAACATTTCAATATTGTTGACCGATAAAGGCAATCCAAATGAAAAAATTTTGTCTTTTAAAACACTTTGGTCACCCCCATGTAATTGTGTACTCTTTAGGGATTCTTAATTTGTAGTCCTGCATTTAATTAGGATATCTTCCTATTCGTGTATGATGGCATGTAAGATAAATATAAATTTAGATCTAACATTGTATTATCCAGATGTTCCAAATCATAACTAAACTATATCTATAAATGAAAATGTCGTTATTGCATGAGCTCTTTCACTCTATTGTTTTTTTATTGTTGGCTGTGTGATATACTTTCTTTAATTCAAAATGAATAAAAGAAAAGTTTTTGTTGTTAAAATGTACAATTGACAGTTTTGTTTTAAATTAGAAATCTTTTTTTAAAATTTTTATTAACTTTTACATCGATGCCTGTTGCGATGTTCTTTGTTTTATGTTGCCAAATTATTGTTCAGTCCTTAAAGATATTTTTGTTAAATCTTGCATCTCCCTGAAGTTCTGTGTCTTCTAATAGAATATTAAAAACACTTGAGAAAGCACCAGGTGGGTACATAATAAATTATTTAAAAGTTGATTGGCTGTCTCTTTCTTATTTATTTATTATTATTTCTTTTTGCAAAACATATATATTTAACGAAGTCACTAAATCCCGATAAAGTTTGTTGTATGGAAAATTCATTAAATAGAAAATTACCTTTTCAAATACTTAACACAAAACCGGTTATAAATTCATAAACACTAGCCATAATTAAAATAGCAATTGATTCACCCTTATCTTGTAAACTAGTATCTACTATTTATTTTATTAATCTTAGCAAGAAATCTGCATGGAAAGCAAGAATAGGGCAAAACATTATCCAGTGTTACACTATCGTGCTACATACGTTTTCAACTAAAAAAAGCTAAATTTATGTATAAAATAATAGCTGTATTTATTAAAAAAAATAATTTTAAACATGCATTACGTTCGTAAGGCTAATAGCTACTGATAAGATCTGTTAATTTTGTCTGAGTTTGAAATGCAGATAAAAGAGAAATTTTACTGTTTTTCTCTAAGTTTAGTGGCTTGAAAAATCAATTGAAGTTCACTTCACCCATAAAATGCGTTTACAAGTTTGAAATATTCTGGGAAATAGTGAAAGTGGATCATCTCAAAGAAAAATTTGTTAAATAGAAAATTCTCTTTGCTATTTGGAAGTTATTTTACGAAGAAATTTCCAAATTGTTCTTGGTTCCTCGAAAAAAAATCGCAAAACGGAAGTTCGTTAAATAGATATTTTTTTAAAATAAAATTAGTAAAAAGATTTTAATTGAATGTTTAGAAAATAGTAAAGAAAAGTATTTCAGAGAACTACTTTTCATGTATGTAAAATAATTTTTACGCTTTTCTCAACTTCTCTTCATAGCTATTGACCAGTTTGGTCAGATCAATAGCTCACAATAAATGGATTAATTTAATACTCATTTATTTTGTACCAGCATTACTGACTCGCTTGTTACACATACACTGCTGCTTCCAGCACTCAGTTCAACAATTAAAATTCAATTCGCGCTTCCATCTATATGTTGGATGGGAATTAACAGCTATAAAGGATGGATTATGCACTTTGAAAGCTTACGTTATAGCTAAAACAGTGAAATTTCTACTGGGTCCTAGTGACAAAAGTTTCAATCAATTCTTGAAAAGCAGATACAAGATTATCTAAAAAGTGATTTTGACTACAGTTCTGACTAGCCAACACCTCCCAGAATAGGGTTTCTTAAACTGTGGTTCATGGACACCTTAGGGGTTACATTTTGGGTGTCCTAATTTTTAAAACGTTTGGATCAATAATATAGATTTTTTTTCTTCTTCTAAAAGGTGATCGAGCCCTCTTATGTCCCTGTCATATTTTTATCATCCTCCACTATCAGGGGCTACACCCTAATGACGTCTGCTTTGCTATTTTTATCAACCTAGATCAGGGTGCGTAGCGTTTTTTAAAGGTGCTTATTTTTGTTTTTTAAAAGCCCTTAAAGGTGCTTTTTTCATTGGATGTTTATAAAAAGAGCTTAATTTTTCCTTTTTTCAAAATGAGATTTTTCCTTTACTATGTTGATTTTAGCTGCGAATTATGCAAAAAGAACCAGTTCCCCCAATCTATTTCGGCATATTGTCAGTCCGTAGCGTATGAAGCATTCGTTATTTCATGATTTTTAACAATTGTCAAAAACTTTCCAACCCTACCCAATTATGATATTTTTTAAAGTGCTTAAAAGGTGTTGATTTTTTTGTTGAATAATTTGGCTACGCATCCTGTACAAACATTTGACACCTTGTTCTGGTTACTAGATCTAGAATTTTTTACAACGAAGAAAGCCTAGTTTTTGAAATCTGGAACATTTGGTATTTCACGAAAACCTCTGGTTGAGGCATCTCTCAAAGTTGCATATTATTGTATCGCCAAAAGCAAGAAACCGCATACTATTGGAGCCATGTGGACTGGAACAGAGAACTTGATGCTATTCCATTGTCAAATGATCATTCAAGAATAGTTGGAATTTCTTGAAACAGATCATCGATGAACATCACCATTTCCCTTTAGTATGAAGACATCTCGAATTGTAGTCACCTTCTTCTTATTTTTGTTCGTTGTGTGTCGCTTGATACTATCAAAGAAGAATTCTTATTTTGTGAGTCTTTTGCAAACTACAAAGGCAGCTGATGTTTTAGCAATGTTTTCTTTACCAAACACGACTTCGACTGGAAAGAAAAACTACATTCACTTTGTACAGATGGTGTGATACTTGGCAATAAATATGTTGGTAAAAAAAAAAAGTCTCTTAATGTTTATTGTTTTTTACATAGCTGGCTACAAAAACTCTTCCAACCAGCTCAAGTTTTTAAAACTATGAATTTTATTAAAAGTAGAGCTCATCGTCTTTTTAAAACACTTGTGTCAAAAAATGGACGCAGAACATGAGGAGGTACTTACCCATTGCTTGTAATTATTATTAGAATTGCATACATTTGCTCAATTTAGGCTTATAAATCTTTGTCAAATAGAAGGACAGCACGAAGATACATCCAGGGTAACAGCGGGATTTGAACCCGCTCGCTTTACACAGTGTTTGGCGGGCGATACCGCTTGGCCAGGGAGGTCCCATTGATTGTAAAGCGAGCTATGGCATCTATAATTACGTTAGCTATAGTGTATCATAACGAAGCGAGATTTTCCACACTTGTGATATGCGCGTTGCTTTGTCGAAAACCATCCCTCAATTCAATTTTTTAATTAAGGAAAAGCAGCTACCTTCACATTAAAAAATTTTAATTTTAAAAATTTTGTATACTATTAAAATAATAAAATTAAATGTTTTCTAATAATTTATGTTTTTTGCAATTATTTTTTTCACAGGGGGTGGTCCGTGACTTTGAATGAACCAAAAAGATTAAAAACTGATCTGGACAATCAGCAGTGGAAAACTTCAAAGCTCTTGAAGTAGCAGCTAGTAAAATGGGACAAACCATTAATGCTGATAAAACTAAATATATGGAGATAAACAGAGGGCTCACTAAGGCAATGCCCTGGCATGTGAATAATTATGAATTTAAAGCTGCTGATGAATTTAAATATCTTAGGCAGGACCGTCTAAATAGCGTGCAGGGCCCTCGGGCCTAGAAATGTTTTGGGCCCTTATAACATGTCATGTTGCTTAAAATCGAACTTTCTTCACACACATAAAATAAAGCATTTTTAATATATGCAATAATTTGAGCAAATTTAAATACATTTTGATTTTCTCCAAAAACTGAATCCACATAAAAACTTCATTGGAACGTAGAAAAATAGATGTCGGTTGCATTTTTAAGTTTTCCTGGTGATAAACTATTCAAATTGCTGTTTGCATGATAATCGATCACGATTTGTATAAAGAAAAACAAAATGCACACTTTATACAATAAAATATATTTATTTTAAGAAATATATAAGGCAAATTTTTTTTTAATTCAATTTATAAAAAGTGAGATTCTTAAGGGACCCCTGAGTGCCTGGGGCCCTCGGGCACTGCTCGGTGGTGCCCATGTGTAAAGACGGAACTGATCTTAGGACTACTGTAACCTGCAAAAATGACATAAATACTGAAATCGATAGCCGTTTAGCAATGGCACACAAGTGATACTTCGGTTTAAACTAAAAAGTAAATTTCTTAAACAAAAGACAAAAATTAACATATACTAAACACTCCTACGGCCTGTGATCCCATGAGGTAGTGAGTGTTCACTACCTTACTATATAGTTCATGTTGTTAAGGCCAATCGCATTCGATGGTTGGGACACCTTTTTAGATCTGATCACAAAAACCCCGCAAAAAAGTAACTTTTTTTAAACCAGAAGGAAGAAGAAAAAGTGGTCGTCCTCCGATTAGGTGGCTGGACGCAGTTAAGAGGGACCTAAAGATAAATACTGAAATCGATAGCCGTTTCGCAATGGCAAAAGAGTGCTACTTTGGTTTAAAAAGTCAACTAAAAAATAAATTTCTTAGACAAAAATTAACATTTACAAAACACTCCTACGGACTGTGATCCTGTTTGATAGTGAGTGTTGGACTCTTTACAAAAAAGAGAAGAGCAAATTGCTGATTGTTGAGAGAGGGATACTTAAAAGAATTTTTGGAGCAGTCTATGAGAATAACAAATGGCGCACCCTTTACAATCATGAGTCATATAAAAAGTAAAAACAACAAGACATGGTTCATGTTATTAAGGCCAATCGCATTCGATGGCTGAGACAACTTTATAGATCTGAAGACTGACACCCAAAAAAAGTAACTTTTTTTTTAACCAGAAGGTGCAAGAAAAAGTGGACGTTCACCGACTAGGTGGCTGGACGCAGTTGAGAGGGACCTAAAGATAATAGGAACTAGAATGCCATGACACAGAATAGATCAAGATTTCTAAAACTTGTTGGGACGGCCATAGGTTGTTGTGCCCAAGAAGAAATAATATTTCATATTATCAATATTTGCTATTGTGGCGACATCTGCTGAATAACGAAGGAAGCAAAATATCGAGAAAAATATATTTATTATTTATATTTTGAAATATGAATATTTTCTATTATGACGACATCTATTGAATATCAAAGGAAGCGAAATATCGAATAAAAAATATTTTCTATTGTGGCGACATCTACTGAATAACAAATGAAGCAAAATATCAAGAAAAAAATATTTATTATTTATATTTTGTAATATTTATATTTTCTATTGTGGCAGCATCTATTAAATAACAAAGGAAGCAAAATATCAAGAAAAAAATATTTATATTTTAAAATATTAATATTTTCTATTGTGGCGTCATCTATTGAATAATAAAGGAAGCAAAATATCAACAAAGAAAAAATTTATTATTTATATTTTGTATAGTATTGAAACTTCCATCTTTTTATTGACTTTAAGGCAGCATATGATAGTATTTTAGCAGATATATAAGTCTATGTAATTGAAACTAATGCATTAAAGAAATGAAATAAGGACAGTAAAAACTTGACAACTTTAATATTACATTTAACAAGTAAATAACATTCGTGGAAATATTAGAACACAATTATAGATAAAGATCACTGACATTATCTCCAGTAGAACACAAAAGCTAAACTAAATCTCTTTGTTTTTAGCGCGCGTGTTGAGTTATGCTCGAGAATGATAGTCCATTCAAACGCTGATGTAAAACATATAACAGATTTAATGAATATAAGTTCAAGTAACTACAGTGTAGTTAAACATAATTGTTATACAGCTTTAAAGGTGACGCGAAGGAAATAGCAAAAGTCTCTAGCGTCAGAGCTGATCGTTGAGATCCGCCATCGCCAGGTGCTCGAGCAGGAATGAATAGTGGCGTTCCCCCATGGTAGAGGTGAGGAAAAGGAATGACGTCAAACTCCTTGGTATCGCCATCTGTTGATGGCTGTTGATACTAGTCGCTAACTCCTTGGTATCGCCATCTGTTGATGGTGGTTGATACTAGTCGCTACATGTTAACAGGAAACTGAACTGAAACTTTTCGTTAAGTTGCCAGATCACGAAAGTTCAAATTTAGTGTCCTGAAAAATTTTTTTATATAGAAAACTGTGCATATTTGGCGGGGAAGTGAACTCGTCTTCCAGAGCGAGTCCGAATCGGGTTGTTCTGATCTGGAGGAGTTTCTTTTACGATTTGCTTTTGTGGCTGCGATGTTTCCTTAGATGTAGGTTCTGGTTGTGTTGATAGAGGGTGGGAAGTATCTTGATCAGGTAGTAGATGAGCAGGTTTAAGTCTATCGATGCTTAAAGTACACTTTTTATTATTTAAGAGAACTGTGAAATTTTTGTCATTTCGAGAAGTTACTTTATAAGCACCTGTATAAGGCGTTGCTAATGAAGGTCTCATAGCATCAAAACGTAAAAAGACATGAGAGCATGTATCTAGGTCTCGGAAAACAAATGTAGATGGAAAAGAATGGTAAGCTGTTTGCTTTGGTTTTAACTGTTGAACGTGTTTTTTTAATTTCTTGATAAAACCAGGTTCAGTCACATCTAATTCTTCGTCAGAAAAAAATTGACCTGGAAGATGAAAATTTTCTCTATAGACCATTTCTGCCGTGGAAGATTGTAGGTCTTCTCGAAAGACAGTTCTCAGTCCCAGTAGAAATAAGGTAGGGCGAGAGTCCAATTTACTGATGTGTGACTCATAATTGATGCTTTAAGAACACGGTGCCATCTTTCAATCAGGCCATTAGCCCGTGGATGATATGATGTAGTCTGTGACAGGTGTATGCCAAATGTATTTGCAAAGCATTTAAAAAGTTCACTAGTAAATTGGGTTCCTCTATCTGTTGTTACTCTTTGAGGTACTCCAAAACGTGCAATCCATCCACTATAAAATCCCTGAGCAACAGTTTCAGCTTTTATATCTGTTAATGGTATTGCTTCAGGCCAACGAGTAAATCTGTCTATGCAAGTTAAACAATAGGCAAATCCTTGCGAAGACGGCAGAGGACCTACCAAACCAATGTTTATATGATTGAATCGTTTGTTGGGAACAGTAAATTTAGAGAGAGGAGAATGCACATGTCTCGTGATCTTAGAAAGTTGGCATGATACACAACTCTTTGTCAAGAGAGAGACATCTTCTTTAATGTTTGGTCAAATGAATCTCTCACTTATAAGTTTGACTGTTGCTTTTATTCCAGGGTGAGCCCAATCGTGCAAGCAATGGAAAACTGCAGTGCGATGTGATTTTGGGATATATGGCCGGATCATCCCAGTAGAGGTATCACAATATAGGAAAGTTTTCGGATCAGAAATGCAAATCTTTTTCAACTGCAGACCCAGTTTCACTGTTAAGTAAGGCTTCTAATTCTGGATCATTTATTTGTTCTTGAGCAATATCAGCATAATTTAAGTCTCTTGGAGCTGCAATTTGTTGAATTCTGGAAAAGGCATCAGCAACTGCGTTGTTTAAACCGCTGATGTGCCGGATGCCATTGGTGAACTCACTGATGAAATTTAGTTGATGAATTTGGCGTGGTGAAAGATTGACATATTATTGAGTTAATGCATGAGTTAACGGTTTATGATCAGTGAACACTATAATATTAGTTCCTTCCAACGTGTAACGAAAGTATTTTATGGATGTAAAAATTGCAAGGAGTTCACGATCATAGGCGCTGTACTTTTTCTCTGCAGCAAACCTAAAGGCTGCCACTCCGCATCTTGATGACTTTTCTGATGAACACATGCACCAACAGCAGTATCTGAAGCATCTGTCATCAAAGCCAGCACTGCATATGAATTTGGATGAGCCAAATAAGAGATTTCTTTTAATTCTGCTCTGCAAGAATGGAATGAGTTTTTAGCTTCAGTTGTCCATGAGAGAGGAGTTTTGTCATTTTTCTTGCAACGTCCCAGCATTTGATGTAATTGAGCAGCATGCAAAAATTTACGATAGAAATTTAGAATTCCTAAAAATCGTCTGAGTTCGCTTACTGTTGTTGGCTTAGGATAAGTGGAAATCGCTTCAACTTTGTCTGGTAATGGCATAATACCATGTTCATCAACCAGATGACCTAAAAATTTGACTTTTTCTGCAGCAAAAGTGCATTTTGAAAGGTTAACGATGAAGCCATATTGTCTCAAACGTTCGAAAACTTCCTTAACATGAAGGAGACGTTCTTGGATTGTGGACGAGGCAATCAAAATATCGTCAATGTAGGCAAAACAGAAGCTTAACCCTTACAGAACCTGGTCAACAAAAGGCTGCATCGTCTGTGCAGCATTTCTCAAAACAAAAGTCATGAAATTAAATTCAAAAAGTCTAAATGGGGTGATGATGGCTGTTTTTGTAATGTCTTCCTTGCGCATGGGCACTTGATGATAAGCTCGGCGAAGATCAAGCGTTGTGAAGACAGTTTTTCCATGTAAATTAGTAGAAAAATCGTGTAAATGACGAATGGGATACTTGTCAGGAAGTGTATTGGCATTTAACGCACGGTAGTCTCCACAGGGTTGCCAAGAGCCATCCGATTTTTTAACCATGTGCAATGGGCTTGACCAGCAACTTTTGGATGGGCTACATATTCCTTGTTGTACTAGGTAATTAAATTCTGCTTTTGCCGCTTCCAATTTATCAGCAGATAGTCTTCTCGCCTTTGCAACCACTGGTCGACCCTTTGTTTCAATGACATCACTGACATATGAGGTATAATCTTTTTTTCTGGTTTTCACTCCTCGAAAATGTCTTAGTATTCACTAACCCCTTACCTGCCGAGAAAAATTTACGTGATTCACTCCCCGGTGCCATCGTTTTTCGCTGGAGTGCGCTTTGTTACGTGGTGTTTTTGTGGGGGGGGGGGGGGGGAAGATGCTCGCATCGCAATTTAAAAAAGGTTACTTTCACAGGAGAAGAAAAATGGAAAATAGAAATACAAATCTTAAATTAAAGAATAAAAATACAACATAAAAGATGTTAAAATTTAGCTGTTGTATGATAAATCCTGAAACATGGTTGAACACATAAACCAACATCACACTCATTGCACTGATAGCAGGATTCACGACGAATATACACGGGAAACGAAAGCGAAAAAAGAATAAACCCGACCTTACTCAAATAGCAAAAAATACGATAATATCACTTTCCCCATTCCCCCTTTCCCCTCCTCCAAAATTGCAAACACTTTCATTGCTAAACATTGGCAAATACTTTCAAGGCCATTTTACTGCATTCAGAAGTAGGGGGTGTAGTTCTATTTATAGCAGCGCAATACAAAGCATCGTATTTCGGGAAAGCGTATATATACGCCTGCGGCAGTTAATGCATCGTCTGGCCGAGACGTATATATACGCCCGCGGCAGTTAAGGGGCTAATTAAAGAATGAAATTCCGCAGACGTTTTCAACACAGTTATTTTAGGCGTTGATTCATAAGAAATTTTTCCACGATATGCTACATTAGTTAGTTTATCAATGAACGACTTGGATTTTAGATCCACTAAAATGTCAAAATGTGATAAAGAAAATCAGCTCCAAGAATGGGTCGTGATACATCAGCAATAGTAAATGTCCAGGGAAAGATGCGATGCAGTCCAATATCAAGATCCAATTTTCGTGTTCCATAAACCGGGATTTGAAAACCATTAGCAGCAACGAGTTTAAAGATGGGCGGAGTCTTATTGCGTTCATTCTGAGAAGGTGGCAAAACGGAAATATCAGCGCCAGTGTCTACTAATAATTGAAGACCTAATGTCCTATCAATAACTATAAGGCGACAATTTGCATGGCCGTTGGCGTTCGCCGCCAGTAACGCATGGCCGTCTAGTTTTCCTGCTTGAAACTGCATGGTTGGATACATTTGTAAGCTCTTTCACGAAAATGATAATAGTACCAGCAAAGTCTATTTTTACTTGTGGAGCGATTACGGTGTTTATTCATATTTTTATCAGGGCTTCTACCTCGGAAACGCAACACTTTATCAAGTTTTTTTATTTAATCACACACTAGAGCTTGCAGCGATTAGATAGTATTTGAATAATCGCCATCGTTTGGCACTTTTAATTTCGTTTCTGAACTAGCAGAAAATATTTCATTTGAAAAAGTAACATCAGCAATCTTATCCGCCATTATAGCTAATTTATTAACAGTGTCTGATGAAGTACTTAAAATAGCTTGCATTTGTGTGGGAAGTCGTTGAAGCCATAATGATTTTAGCAATGCGTCACCAACACGATCACCAGCCAAATCTTGCATTTGCCGCAGTAATGCAGACGGTCGTCTATCACCTAATGCGATATCTTGCAAGAATGTTTTTAAACGACGTTCTTCAGAAATACTAAATATTTCAATTAATCTTTGCCTTAAAGAATCATACATGTTTGTAACTGGAGTTGAAGTGATGATGTCACTGACCTGCGATAAAATGTCCGTCTCGATTGAAGCGACGATCGTATGATATTTCGTTTTTAATCTATAGATTCCTTTCTCATCAATAAATATATACAGAGTTTTAAGGCTTTTATCTGAAACTCCTGTGAATGACTCTTGCTGTATCAAGTATTTAAAAAGGAATCTCTTCACCCACGCCATAGTATGTACAATTCTTTGATAATCAAAAATATTAGAACTCAAAAGTTTAGTCCCTTCAAAATTTATGATTGAGGTTGTGACACCTCTTCTTTTCTCACAGTTTACTTCCTCCTCCTTAACGACATCTTCATACGAAGGCCACAATTCTTGAGGTAAGTGTAACCAACTGGGACCCTCCCACCATTGCAATCGCAGAAGCTGTTGCGCCGAACATGCACTACTTGGCAAATCAGCTGGGTTCATCGTCCCAGGAACATGTCTTCAGGTGTTAACATCAGTCTGCTCTCTGATTTCACACACTCGATTATAAAGGAAAATGACCCATGGTTCACTTCTTTTGAAAACAGTTGGCCAAAACAGTTGTGGAATCTGACCAAAAAAACACTTCATCATGAGTTACTTCTGTCAAAATTGAAGTTGAGAGACAAGATGCAATGATTGCCAGAAGTTCAAGTCTTGCTATTGTAATTTCTCCTTTTCCTGTAGGGGCTACTTTACTTCTCGCCTGTAGTAATTGAACTCGTACATTATTCTCAGATTCCACTCTAATGTAAACAACAACAGCATAGGCCAATTTATTTACATCACAAAAGAAATGAATGGAACACTTCTGGGATCCACTTAGTCTAAAATATCTTGGAATAATAATTTTCTCTATGTACATTTTTCAATCCATTTTAAAAATTCTCTTCTGATGTTTTCATCAACATCATCATCCCAATTCAGTTTTAACTTCCAAATGCTCTGAAGAAGCAATTTTGGGATCAGATTTACAGGATTACAGGACAGATTATACCCAAGGGGTCAAAAAGTCAATGTGCAGCTGACAGGATGGTTCTCTTCGTTATTTTCTCAATGTTAAGCTCCTTAATGCAACCTGTACTCACTTGAGTATCACATTTCTTATCCCAGCTCATAACAAGAACATTTGTGGGTGGCTGTGAATTTTCCTCAATTAAGTCGGTGTACTCCCACCCTCTAAGATCGAATTTTCTACTTGCCATGATTTTAGTAGCAACTTTTTCAAACACATTCAATTCTTCTATATCCTTGACACTCGTGACAGTCGTGACACAATTGTCTACATAAAAACTTTTCATTAATTTTTGTACAACATATTCAGGATAAATAGATTTTTGTTCCCTTATTTCTTTCAAAACATTCATCAGAAGGTATTTGATAGTCGAGGACAACAAAAATGGGCTACGGGTGACTCCAAATGCTACCCTGCAATGCCTGTAAATCTTCAAGCCTGCATCACTAAGCCATAAAAATCTTAAGTAATTTCTATCAGTTTCAGTAAGTATCAGAAAAAAAATCAGAAAACAGTACAACTGTCTGAGCTACAACTATCTGATTCTGAATTTACAATAGATAATATTGAGAGCCAATTGATCAGCGAATCCGGCAGAATTCAACTAAAAGCTCGAGATAGTGGGTTCGATTCAGTTACAAATGCTTACTTAGCTAAAACAGATATGAAATCATCAAGAGAAAGGAATTGGTCGAAGAACGAAGACAGTACACACAGCGGAAGCGGTCTGGGCCGGAGAAATACACAAGAAACTGGATACAGACGAAACTTGCAGAGCAGAGGATATCGACATAAAAGTATGGGGCCGTGTTTCAATTGCAATAAACAAGGTCATTATTCAAGAGATTGCAGAGCAAGCAAAACTGCAAATAAAATGCAAGATCGTCAAAGTGCGAAGTCTCGCTACTGGTCTTTTCTATACGGATATTGAAATTAACAAAGAAGTTGCCGAGGTCGACAGCACGGAATTGGATTTAGAAGAATGGCTTATTGACTCAGCAGCAACATATATCCTATTCATCCATCCATACATTCCATTTCACGAACAGACGAGAATGGTTCGAAACGTTCAGTCCACTGAATAAAGCAAAAGTTCTCGTTGGGGACAAGAACAGCACATCAGAAGTAGAAGGGGTAGGTGACATAAATTTTTATGTTAAAGATAACAACAGATTCGTAAAGCTAATATTAAAGAACGTATACTATGCTCCAAATCTAAGACGTAATTTAATAGCTGGATCTAATATTGATATAGCGGGATATAAAATTGTTTGGCAAAATTCAAAAATGATAATCTATGATAACCGTAGTAGATATTTCTTCAGTGTACCTAGAATTGATAAACTGTATGTTGTGAAAGGTTTACCTGACAAACGTAAATCTGAAATATTTAAAAATGAAGTTAACGCTGCATTAGACATAAAACTGTGTCATCGGAGATTTGCTCACCTAAATGATAATCTTGTTAAGCACATGAGTAATAACAACGTTGTAAAAGGAATTGAACAACTGAAAGGTAAATCTGAAACTTGTATTACTTGCAAAGTGACAAAGTCTACACGAACATCTTTTAAAAGGAATTATCAACGTCTAACAATTAAAACACTGGATAAGGTGCATATGGATTTGTGGGGACCTTCTCCAACACCTTCAATGGGTGGAAGTCGATATTTTTTGTCGATAATAGATGACTTTTCCAGAAAAGTGGAAGTTTTTACTGTAGAGAAGAAAACAGAAGTTTTTAAATGTTTCAAAACATATCTCGTAAAATCTGAAAGAGAGTTAAACTGCAAATTGAAGTCAGTCAGGACAGACAACGGAATGGAATTTTGTCACGCCGAGTTTGAAGATTATTTAAACAATCTGGGAATTCGAATAGAGCGAACTTCAACTAATTCTCCAGAACAAAACGAGATTGCTGAAAAATTCAACCGTGACGCAGTTGAAGCTGTTCGTGCATCACTTCACGATAGTGGACTAAATGACCGATTTTGGGCTGAAGCTCTATCTATGTACGTTCATGTACGAAACCGAAGTGAACACAAGTTAGCAAATGGATTGACACCTTTTGAAATTTGGAATGGATACAAACCATCAGTTCGACATTTAAGAATATTTGGTTCTTTGGCATTTGTTCACGTACCCAAAGTAAAACGCAGCAAGTTGCACAAGACATCAAAACTAGGAATCTTAGTTGGCTACGCAACAAGAACGAAGGGTTATAGGATCTATATTCCAGAAGAAAGAAGAGTAGTAGAAACTATTCATGCTAGTTTTGACGAAACGAAAAATGGAGTAGAGACATTATTTGGGACGAATAAGAAGTGAGAATACGTAAGATATAAAGATAGCTACCAAGAACAAGTGTTAGACAATAACGAAGAAACTGTTACAAAGAAAGAAGAAATGCTACCAATAAACATTGAAGAGTGGAAAAGAATTGAAGCACCAAGAAAATTAAGTTCAAGAATAGATGTTTATTATTACCCACCTTCAAGCAAAGAGAGACTTCGATCAACTATCGAAGTAGAACGATTTTGTGCCAAAAACGGATTAAAGTTCCAACCAGAACTATTTTCATTTAAGTCTAAAAGTCCGAAGCAAGAAGATAGCGAAGATTCATCTACTGATTGTGTAGTTCAAGATTTCGAAGATATTTTCGAAGGCGAAGTATACAACTTGGAATCTCCTAGAACGTACGAGGAAACCCAAGAATCAGCCGACAAGGATAAGTGGAATAAATCCATGGAAGATGAAATTCTGATGATGAAAAATCGTAAAGTATGGAATTTAGTAGAACCTCCAGAAAATGCCAAAATCATCGGAAGCAGATGGGTGTATAATGTGAAGAGAGATGATAAAAACCAGATAAAGAAGTTCAAGTCCCGGCTGGTAGCTCAAGGTTTTAAACAGGTAAAAGGAAAAGACTTTTCTGACATTTTTTCACCTGTAGTAAATTTTTCAATTATACGATTTCTATTCATTTTATTAGTAAGTGTTTTATGCTGGAAATGTGTACAGTTAGATATTAAAAGTGCATACTTATACGGAAATTTAACTGAAACTTTATATATGTCTCAACCAAAAGGATTTGAAGTTAAAGGTAAAGAATATATGGTTTGTAAATTAAATAAAGCTATATATGGTTTAAAACAAAGTGGACGACAGTGGAATATTGAGTTAGATAATACTTTAGGACAACTAGGTTTTCAAAAACTACTTTGGTGTAATTGTGTTTATAAATCAAAATCTAAAGTTATTCTTTTGGTATATGTCGACGACATCGTGTTATTTGGGGAAGATCAAAACAAAATTGATGAAGCTGTTGATTTACTTAAAAGTAAATTAGAAATTCCAAGATTTAGGCAAATTGAAATATTTGTTAGGTGTAAACTTTGAAACTGTAAATGATAGTGTTTATTTACATCAAGTAACTTATATTGAAAAGTTAATGAAGAAATTTGAAGAACTACCTAAAACTTTTGTAAATTTGCCCTTAAAACCTGGAATTAAATTACCACCTAAAGTTAAAGAAGAAGAAATTTTTGAAACAGATTTAATGAAAAAATTCCCATATAGAACTCTGATTGGATGTCTTTCTTTTTTAGCTAATAGAAGTAGACCTGATATTGCATTTTCAGTTAATATTTTATCGCAATATTGTAATGGTTATTCTTATCAACATTGGAATATAGTTGTTGATTTATTAAATTATGTGTTTAATACGAAGGATTTGAAAATTAACTTGTCAAGTGTAAATCAAGATAATTTAGTAGCTTTTTCTGATGCTAATTGGGGATGCCATTTAACCAACAGATATTCATCAAGTGGGCATATAATATATTTTGCTGGTATACCATTCACTTGGAAAACAAGTAAACAAAAGTGTGTAGCTCTTAGTTCTATGGAATCCAAATTTATCTCACTTATAGAATCTGTTATAGAAATTATTTGGTTTTCAAGAGTTTTAAATGAATTGAATGTATTAGAAAATATAGAAGTACCAATTCAACTATGTGACAATAAAGCTGCAATTTATTTTTCCAAAAATTCGATTGAAAATGTGAAAACTAAGCACATAGACGTAAAATATCAGTTTATTAGAAATGTGTTAGAAGAAAACTTGTTTAAATTGGAGTACATCTGTAGTAAAGACAACTTAGCAGATTTTCTTACGAAACCTTTAAGTAAAGAAAAATTTCAGTATTTTATTAATAAAGTTTATAATGGGGCCGAATGTGGAAATAAGTAATTTCCAGTTATAAACTTTAGTGTTTTAGTCTTTTACAGATTCGTCTCCAGTATGGAAGTGAAGAGAAGTCAAGAAATAGTCAATTAATCAATGTGACGTAAGACATCATGTTATATAAAAGAACGAACAATTTATTTTATCAGGTCAGAGAGATGAACAGCCTACCTTCTTTTTAGTCTTTGGCCGATGGCCTGATATCCGTCATAGGATTAAGATTGTATTTGTTAATAATGATTCTTTTGTTTAACATTACGAATTTCAGATTTCAGTTAAACATTTAAAGTTGTAATAAATGTTGTGTTCCTGTTTACTTGTGTTTTCATCATTTTTAGCGTACTCTGCTTTGCGGGTTAAACCCACAAAATGAAAGAAAGAAAATGTCAGAAAGAAAGATTACGTCACATATTAATAGAATGCTTAACTGGGGCTGCTCAGTTAAGTCTTGAATTGCGCCCTGTTAAAAGAAGTAAAAAACTAATATTCTTCAATCATTTTCTTAATTAAAAAATTAACATTACAAAAATTATAAGGAAAATCATTATTACTAAAATTATTCAAAAAATTATTCACAGCTTCCCGAAAACTTTCAACATTATTGCAAATATTTTTAATCCTGAACTAAAAAACTAAAAAAACTAAAAACTAAACTAAACTAACTTTGAAAAAACTAAATTTTTAAAAATTTTATTACACAAACTAGTATTAAAGTTGCAGAAAAATATAACTTTAAATTTAAAAGCTTTTCTTTTATCAAAAACACCAATTTTAATTATTTTGTCAACAATATAAATTTTAAAATCTAAATACTCAACATTAAAACAATCCTCATTAGTCTTATGAGACTAATGAGGATTATTTTAATGTTGAGTATTTAGATCACTGGGTATTTAGATCACTATTAGGGGTGGTCAACACTGAGCATCTTGTCCACCACTTTTAGTGTAAAAAATATTGAACATGGCGATTATTAATATAAATTTTTTGTCAAGTCAATAAGTGCTAATGTTGTTCAGTGAATTATTATACATACATTAACTTTTTTTCTAGATCAAATAAGTTAGCAAATATCACAGATGTTATCTTTAAAAATCTTGAAAAATTGAATTGTTTCTAAAAAAATTTAAACAATGGCTGGCATTTAACCAATCACAATTTTTTGATCATCATTTTTATATATTTAAATGAGCAAGAAAATAATAAACAGAAAATTGCATTTAATTACTTTTTTTTAAATGAACAAATTTTAAAATTACAAATAATAAGGAGAAAACTTACAAGGATACAAACACTAATGTGATTTCTGTATTATTTTAATTTTAACTAATTATTTTATATTAAAAACTTTTAAAATTTTTTTTTTTCAATTTAAATTGAGTTTGGGTGCCACACAAAATGCGACCTCTGGTTTAAAGTAACTTTATTTTTTATATGTCAAACATAGCACACACGAATCTGAATTATTTAGTGTTAAAAGTCATGTTTCTCTATTTAGATATTACCTTAAATTTTACATTACATTATGGGAAAGTACCAATTTATTTTAAATTACGCTTGATGAAATCTTGAAATTTAAAGAATAATAATACTGTATATATTAGATAAAAAATTATTTTTGGAAAAATTTTAAGAAATATATACAGAAAAGTTCTTTTTGTTGAGATTATATATTTTTTTAAACTCGAAATTTCAGGAGAGGGATAACATGGGCCTTTGGCTTCATCATTGAGTAGAAACAAATATAGCCCTTGTTAAAAAAATAAATAAATAAATAAATAAATAAAAAATAAAAAAATGGTGTAGAGCTTTATTCTGAAATAATTTCAGGTAATGTTTGCGTGTAGATCTTTATATTGAGTTATTTAGAGACTTTAAAAACTTCAAAGAACCTTTATTTCTTTTTTAACTTTTATGTATTCAAAGAGCCTTTATTTAACTTTTATGTATTTTTCCTAAAAATGAATTTTTCATATTAAACAGCGATGATTGAATCAGCCTAAGTAAATACATTAGAAAAGAAATAAGTTCCGGTTGCTCCGGAAGTTTATGCGGACCATTACGTCTGTTGGCGAAAATAAGCTCCGACTACAGATAAGGTGAATATGTGTTTCGAAGGGCCTGAGCATCCGCTCCCCAGTCTCTGCCAGATATGTATTTTCAAATTTTTAGTTCTTGATGCATCAGCATCAAGAACTTTGAAGTTCTCCATACTGATTGTCTAGATCTCCCTATTGTCACGAGTGTCAAGGATATAGAAGAATTGAATGTGTTTGAAAAAGTTGCTACTGAAATCATGGCAAGTAGAAAATTCGATCTTAGAGGGTGGGAGTACACCGACTTAATTGAGGAAAATTCACAGCCACCCACAAATGTTCTTGGTATGAGCTGGGATAAGAAATGTGATACTCAAGTGAGTACAGGTTGCATTAAGGAGCTTAACATTGAGAAAGTAACGAAGAGAACCATCCTGTCAGCTGCACATTGACTTTTTGACCCCTTGGGTATAATCTGTCCTGTAATCCTGTAAATCTGATCCCAAAATTGCTTCTTCCGAGCATTTGGAAGTTAAAACTGAATTGGGATGATGATGTTGATGAAAACATCAGAAGAGAATTTTTAAAATGGATTGAAAAATGTACATAGAGAAAATTATTATTCCAAGATATTTTAGACTAAGTGGATCCCAGAAGTGTTCCATTCATTTTTTTTGTGATGTAAATAAATTGGCCTATGCTGTTGTTGTTTACATTAGAGTGGAATCTGAGAATAATGTACGAGTTCAATTACTACAGGCGAGAAGTAAAGTAGCCCCTACAGGAAAAGGAGAAATTACAATAGCAAGACTTGAACTTCTGGCAATCATTGCATCTTGTCTCTCAACTTCAATTTTGACAGAAGTAACTCATGATGAAGTGTTTTTTTGGTCAGATTCCACAACTGTTTTGGCCAACTGTTTTCAAAAGAAGTGAACCATGGGTCATTTTCCTTTATAATCGAGTGTGTGAAATCAGAGAGCAGACTGATGTTAACACCTGAAGACATGTTCCTGGGACGATGAACCCAGCTGATTTGCCAAGTAGTGGATGTTCGGCGCAACAGCTTCTGCGATTGCAATGGTGGGAGGGTCCCAGTTGGTTACACTTACCTCAAGAATTGTGGCCTTCGTATGAAGATGTCGTTAAGGAGGAGGAAGTAAACTGTGAGAAAAGAAAAGGTGTCACAACCTCAATGATAAATTTTGAAGGGACTAAACTTTTGAGTTCTAATATTTTTGATTATCAAAAATTTGTACATACTATGGCGCGGGTGAAGAGATTCCTTTTTAATTGCAAAAATGATGAAAGAAGAAAAGGAGATCCTTCTGTTAAGGAATTAGAAGAAGCTGAGAAAACCACTGTATACTTGATACAGCAAGAGTCATTCACAGGAGTTTCAGATAAAAGCCTTAAAACTCTAGATATATTTATTGATGAGAAAGAAATCTATAGATTAAAAACAATTGTATATAAGAGAGATGATTTTGAGGAGTTTAGAACACCTGCTGTTTTACCTGGAGAGCATCCTACAGTAAAACGTTTAGTACTGTCTGTGTCAGATGCATCATAAAACTCTTACTAATTTTCTATAAACCTTTATTACAATATTTACAAGTTATAAAGTGATCCACTTCTATTCTTAACATTCTCCATGAAACATAAACTGATGAACTGTTGCCATTTGAATTCATATAAGTATTAACCTAATGAATAAAATTTTACAGATTATGAACGATGACGTCATTACAAGCGTTATTACGTGACATCCTCCCACCTTGATTAAATATTATTTAATCGACTATAACATTTACTAAAAATGTATAAACAAGCAATAAATATAAAATTTAACTGCATATAAACTTACTAAATGCATTATATACTATATCTAAGAGTAAAAAGAAACATTCCCAAAATAAGTATTGAAACACTAATTCGTAAGCTTAAAAATAAATGCTTTTTTTCAGTCATCTAAATATCTAATAGGTTTCTTAATCACCCGACCATTTCTGGTCGTAATATCTTTTACTAGTTTATCAGCTAAAGGTGATTTTTGTGTCTCTGATGGTTTAGCAGTAGATTCGCTACCAGAACTTATTTCCAACGGATAAAGGCGTTGGACAGGTCTCAGCAATTCTCAAGAAGATGTCTTTAATTTCACTACTCGAACTTTTCCATCTTTACCAGGATAAACTTCCATCACTTTAGCCAGTGGCCACAGGGTTCTTTTTATGGAGTCATTTTCGATAATGACGACGTCTCCAATGCTTAGTTGAAAACAATTTGGCCTCTCCTTACTTTGCTTTAACAGTCCGAGATATTCAATTCTGAATCTTTTCTTAAGTTGTAATCTAAGAGCTTGCTGAAATCTCCATCTTTTCTTCAAATCTATTTGATCAATATCGGGAACTCCCACCGATCGTATCTCTTGTAAGAACATTGCCGGTGTCAGTGGTATCAAATCTTCTCTATCTTCGGAAAGATAAGATAAAGGTCTTGAATTAATTACTGCCTCGCATTCACAGAGAAGGCTCATTAACTCTTCACAATGAAGTGAGGCATTTCCCAAAACTCTGCGCAAGAGTTTCTTGACCATTTGTACCATGCGTTCCCAAAACCCTCCCCACCAGGCTGCGGAGGGCGGGATAAATTTCCACACAATTCTTTTAACTGTTGTTTCTGATTCGACAACACTCCAATCAATGCTTCGGAAAAGGTTTTCTGCCCCTACAAAATTTGTCCCGTTGTCACTGTATACAACACTCGGTCGTCCTCGACGAGCGATGAATCTTCTTAAACAGAGTAAGAAGTCTTTGGTAGACAACGAACTGACCAATTCTAAGTGTACAGCTCTGAACACCGCACACGTGAAAAGCACAAGCCAGCTCTTTTGGCCACCTTTCAAGATCAAAGGACCAGCCAAGTCTACTCCTACAATTTCAAAAACTGAAGCGTCCTTGACCCGATCTTCTGGTAAGGAAATTGGAGCAGATATTGCAGGCAAATTGTATACAGGTCAAACGCAAATTTTAAAATGTGGTCTTGTAGCTGTGCAGACGCACTTAGGTTGGACTATCATGGGAAGGTCTGAAATTCATAATTGCAAAGACAACATTATAACATCGCTATTTTTACAAAGCCATAATATAGAAAATCTTTGGAAACTGGAAGCAATAGGAATTGGAGATCCTTGTGAAAGTATGAACACAGAGTTATTGGAAAAGGTGGCGTTTGATCATTTTGAAAAGACTCTAAAGATTACTGAAGATGGGCGCTATGAAATTAGTTTTCCTTGGATGCAAAGTCCCGACGAATTACCAAGTAACCGCGAACTTCCAGAAAAACGATTATTGTCCACTTCTTGGAAACTCAGTAAAGCTGGAAAGATAAAAGATTATAATTCTGTGTTCCAAGAATGGTTGCAATGTGGAATAATTGAAGAATGTTCAGAAGGGTCAGGTCACTATTTGCCACATCATGCAGTGTTCAAACCAACTTCCACTACCACACCTGTTAGACCCGTTTTTGACGCCTCGTGCTAGTCGAAGGGAAATATTTCGTTAAATGACTGCTTGATTAAAGGTCCGAATTTGCTCGAAGACATCCCAACTGCTCTTCTTAAATTCAGACAGAAAAAAATAGGAGTTGTTGCTGACATTAAGAAGGCGTTTTTGCAAATTTCAGTAGCAGAAGAGGATCGCAAGTATTTGAAATTCTTATGGTGGGCAGATGCAGAAAAAAAGTCTATTAAAGTATAACAACATTGCAGAGTTGTTTTTGGACTTAATTGTAGTCCGTTTTTACTGGGTGCTGTTTTAAGACATCATTTAAATTCTTTTGCATTCTCTCCATATCAAGATGTTTCAGAGGCACTTAAATCTGCTTACTATGTGGATAACTGTGTTACTTCAGTTAATTCTGAAAATGAATTACAAAGATTTGTAAAAGTCTCTACAGAGATCATGGCCAAAGGAAAGTTCGAGTTGAGAGGATGGGAATATTCTGCTGTTAAACGTTCAAGTGTTCCTATGGTCCCATCACAAGTTTTAGGTTTACTATGGGACAAGAATGAAGATGTTATTTTTTGTGATACTCAATCCATTTCAAACCATCCAGAAAAGATAACTAGACGGTCCATCCATTCAGATCACGTCCGGGTCACCACAATGTCAGATGCATCATAAAACTCTTACTAATTTTCTATAAACCTTTATTACAATATTTACAAGTTATAAAGTGATCCACTTCTATTCTTAACATTCTCCATAAAACATAAACTGATGAACTGTTGCCATTTGAATTCATATAAGTATTAACCTAATGAATAAAATATTACAGATTATGAACGATGACGTCATTACAAACGTTATTACGTGACAGTCTGAAAATAAGGGAAGGGGACACGTTGGTGCTTCCTACACATTGATTCTCTTAGAAAAAGATTTTGGCTGCTGTGTGGTAGAAGAATTGTAAAGTCTGTATTGAGATCTTGTGCAGTCCGCAAGAGTTTTTCTGCCAAAACTGTAGACCCACCAACTGTATCACCACCAGCTGATATAGTTCAAGATGCAGCTTTTTTCCAAGTAACGGGTGTGGACTTTGCTGGTCCTGTGATTTTGAAAAAACAATTTAAAGGCCTGGATATACATTTTTATTTCTGCCGTTTATGGAGCTACACATCTTGAAATAGTCACATCGTTATCAACTGAAGCATTTTTACGATGTTTCCATAGATTTGTTTGTACAAGAAGAAAACCTTCGATTGTATACAGCGATAATGGGACGAATTTTACAGGAGGTGGACAAGCTGTTAAAAAGACTGAGAAACTATATTTATAAGATCTACATAGTGATTTAGAACTTTAACTTTATTTCAAATTCTTGCAAAGTGTCATTTTAATATGATATATCTTTAGGCTATGTAAGTTTAACTTTGTTAATGTTGTTAACTTAGGTGGGAGGATGTAAAATAGTATGTGCTTATGCGCATCGTATTTTTTTGTAAAATAACTTACTTATTATATATCAGTTTGAAGATGGCAACGAGAAGAGTTTTTGTGCTTGCCATGGTAATAATTTAGAATGTAAATAGATTTTTGAGAGAGTTTAAGACAGGGACTAATATCTATGGTTTAAGTTTAGTTAATAAATCTTCCTTTTATATTAATCATGATACTGGCTTTTTTTAATTTTTTGGATTCGAAGTCCTTTGAGTTTTATTTAAGGTCATTTTGTATTTTTTGACAGATGCTTTACAGATCTACACTGACGGTGTTGAGTACGGCAAGAAATATACCTTTCTTCCACTCCTATAATTTACTTTATCAAAATTCTTAAAAGGAATATAAAGTTTTCTGCATATCTCTAAAAACAAACTGGAGTTCTATTGTACAAGTTAAAAGTTATTGAAGACATAAGAAAACGCTTTTACCTAATTCTCCATAATACAAAAATTATCCTAATTATTATTTCAAAACGTAACAATCCTCCCACCGTTTTGATTGGTGGTTTACTTAACTAATCAAAACTAATTATATTTCTATGAATTAAATAAATGAAAATTATAAAGTTAAAAAATATTGTTCCGAAAGTCCAAGTTTCAGATCAAAAATTTAATTGGCACTTTAATAAGTCTTCCACTTCTCGTTCTTACTGTTTTTCCAACTACCTGCAAGTCCTTCTCTGGTTTATTCTCGCATGCCTCATTATTTATTAGATTAGGTTCAGCTGATGAGGAAATTTCGAGTGAGAAAATCTGCGCAGGCCTGACCAGTTCACAGGATGAAGTTTTGAGGCGAACCACTCTTACTTGCCCATCTTTACCAGGAAAAACATCAATTATTTTAGCCATTGGCCATAAAGTTCTTTTTTTACCGTCAGTTTCGATTAAAACAATATCTCCTACTTTCAAAGGTTCTGCCGGTTTACTCTTTGATGGTCGTTGTAATAATTGCCCAAGATATTCACTTCTAAATCTTTCTCTTAAAGCATTGCGCAAATTTTGCTGGTACTTTAATTTTTTATTCCAATTTGCTTGATCAAGTTGATCTAAATCTGGCACTCCGACTTCATCTATTTCTTTCAAGAACATAGCTGGCGTCAATGGAATGAGTTCATCCCCTTGTTCCGAGACATAAAGTGAGAGGTCTAGAATTGTTGTCTCACAATCACAAAGGACGCTTGTCATTTCTTCATAATTTAAAACTGACTGGCCTAAAACTCTTCGAAGAAGTTTTTTAACCATCTGCACCATTCTTTCCCAAAATCCTCCCCACCATGGGGAAGCAGGAGGATTAAAGTTCCATTGAATTCTATTCACAGATGCTTCAATTTCGATCATTTTCCAATCTAACGATTTAAATAGATTGTGAGCTCCTGTAAAATTGGTGCCATTATCGCTATAAATAACTTTTGGTCTTCCTCTTCTTGCTATAAATCGCCAAGTAAAAAACTTTGTGTTGATTAAGAAGTTATTAATTCCAAATGGATGGCTCTGTAGACTGCACACGTAAATATAATTATCCATGCTTTGCATTTTTCTCTAAGCATCAGAGGTCCCGCCAAATCTATTCCTGTTATTTCAAACACCAATGCATCTTTGACTCTGTTTTCAGGTAACACTCCTGGATTGCATTCAATCCTCGTAGTTTGGTGTCTTTTACATCTCACGCAGCGAGCTAAAACTTTGCGAATCGTCTTACGAGATCTTATAATCCAAAATCGTTCTCTTAACTTAGACATCAATATCTGAATCCCCGCATGGCACATACTTTTGTGCATGTAAAAAATCAGTAATTCCACAAGTTCATGTGTGCTTGGAAGCAGTATAGGACTGATAAAGCTTTCAAGATCTTTTCTTTCAGTTAACTTGGTGCTTACTCTTAATATACCATCTTCGTCTTTAAAGACGCATAAAGATTTTAACCTTGCGATATCTTCGTCATTTACTGACTTCGACTTTTACTGAATCTGCTTCATTAATACTTTTTTAGCCTCATTCAATTCATACAACTTCAGCTCGCCAATTTCTCGTTCAGTTCTTGTTTTCTGAGCATTTTTAAGGAATCTTAGAATCCATGCCGTCATTCTCAGGATTTTTATGTAACTCGAAAAATATGCTAGCATCCATGAATTTTCAGTTTTCTCACAGGTAAGAGTTGCCACAACTGTTTTTCTCTGCTCTGAATATATTTCCTCTTCATTTTCTATTGGGTTAGAATTAGGCCACTCTTCTTTAGACTTGGACAACCAAAGTGGTCCCTCCCACCATTTAGTATCGAGAAGCTTTGAAACAGTACATCCTCAAGATGGCAAGTCAGCAGGATTACTAATACCAGGAACATGTCTCCAATCCTTGGGATCACTACATTCGCGTATTTTCTTCACTCTGTTACAAAGGAATGTTCCCCAGGGTAGGTCATTCTTTTTAATCCAGAACAAGGCAGTTGTTGAATCCGTCCAATAATATGTTTCATTTTTTTCCAGAGTTAAACTTTTCGTGACGAATTCAGATAGCTTAGCGCGAATATAACAAGCTAATAATTCAAGTCTTGGAATCGTAATTTTTCGCAATGGAGAAACTCTAGACTTTGCCTGTAAAAGTTGCACTTTAATTTCATCTTGCGATTCACTTCTAAGAAAAATGGCAGTTGCGTACGAATTTTTTGAAGCGTCAGCAAAAACATGCAAACTAGACGCAATTTTATTGACTGCTGTTGCTTGGCGAGGAATTCTTACTAATGATAATAAAGGCAAATCCTCAAGCCAAACTAAGAATTCCTTTTTCAAACCTTCTGCTAATTCGGTATCCCAACTTAGTTTTTCTCGCCAACTTCTTTGCAGAATCAATTTTGGTATCAATGTGACTGGGCAACTAAATCCAATTGGATCAACTATTTTTTGAGCTACAGATAACACTGTACGCCGTGTGATTGGCATATCTTTCATCTTCATTTTTGGTACATCACAAAACAAGGAATCTTCTCGTTTGTCCCACAATAATCCAAGTAATTTAGTTACTTCAGATTTATCTTCATCTTCATCATTACGTATTTTCGTATGCTCCCAGCATCTTAAGTCAAATTTTCTTTTGACCATCAGTTCGGTCGATTTATTGATGAAGTTCCGCAATTCCTCTTCAGTATTCACTGAAGTGACACGATTATCCACATAATAAGAAGATAATAATTTCTCGGCAATTTCAGAGTCAAACAGTCTCAAATGAAATTTGATAACTGCTCCAAGCAGAAACGGACTGCAGTTTTCCCCGAACACTACACGACAATGTCTGAAAAGTTTTATTTCAGTCTTATTATCATCCTTCCACCACAAGAAACGTAAGTAGTCACGATCTTTATCATTTACCGAAATTTGAAGAAAGGCACCTTTTATATCGGAAATTACCCCGATGTTGTTTTCTCTAAATTTTAGAATCATAACGGGTATCAGTTCCAGCAAATTTGGTCCCTTGGCTAAGCAATCATTTAATGAAAAAGATCCTTTCTGTTTGGCAGACGCATCAAAAACGGGTCTCACCGGAGTTGTCAAGCTGTTTTTAAAAACTGCTCTGTGAGGAAGGTAATGTGCACTATTGCTTTGAAGTTGTTCAGGGACTTCTTCTATAACACCTTCTTTACACCAATTTTCAAAAACTGCATTGTAGTCGAAAAATCTATTAGCTTCGTTAAGTTTCGCAGTAGTAGATAGTAATCTTTTTAGCTACTTTACTAGTAGATAGCTACTTTTCTATTATCAGGCAAGATGTTCGCTTCTTTGATCCACGGCAAATAAATTTCATACCTTCCTTCAGAATTCAATTTTACTGTTCTTTCGAAGTGCACTTAAACTGCGTCTTCTATTTCCTTTTGATCTTTTATTTCACATGCATCTGTTATACCTATTGCTTCAAGTTTCCAAAGGTTTTCTATGACAGTGCTCTGAGTTAATAGAGAAATCAAAATATTCGAATGATTGGCGTCAATAACTGAGGGTTTCATTTTCCCCATAATGACCCATCCTAAATAAGTTTCTACTGCAGTTAAACCACACGCCAAATTGCACACTTTCCCAGTGTAAAGTTTTCCTGCTTCATCAGCTCCAATTAATAATTTAATAGTCTGTCGATGATTCCCAATATCACTAAGTAAGATGCTTTTCAGTACCATTTCTTGTACCCAAGGTCCATCATGAAGTCGTGGAACAAAACTGCAAATTTTATGTTGATCCAAGACTTGCATATTACAACTATAACTATTTTTCAAATCGGTAACTTTAATCGAAAAAAGATTATGAATTTCGTTGCTTGATTTTGATCCTCCAAATAAGCTATGAATCAACGTTTGAGTATCAATTTGGCGAAATTTCAGTTCCTCAACTGTGCTCTTTAGAATATATGAGCGTTGAGAGCCAGTATCAATTAATGCTCTTATGGTACGTTTTCCTTCTTTACTCTCAATATTTAACATTAAAGTCTGAAGGAATATCTCTCCGGAACAGCAAGAATTCGCAAGTATTACATTTTGGCATTCACTTGAAATGATTACATTCTCATCTCTTACTTCGCGCTTGTTAGTCGATAATTCTGCACACATGATCGACCAATGTTTCTTAGAACAAATTAGACATTTAACACTTGATTTACAATATTTTGCTTTGTGTCCAAACTTAAGACAGATGAAGCAAGCTTTCTTATTCTTAATTAGTTCTTGCTTCTGATGGTAAGATAATTTGGCTGCCGAAAAACAATCTTTACTGTCGTGGTTTTTGTCGCAAAATACACACCTTTTATCTACCACAGTCCTCAAGCTTTTACTTCCAGAAAATAACTCATTCGCAGTTGGTATAAATAGATCAGCTTCAGTCTTCTTCTCTTTCTTAGTACCAGCAGCTATAAATTTGAATCCAGTTTTCACTAAAGAAATTCGTTGTTCTCCTTCCCCTTCGTTTTCAAAAACAATAGCAGTTGCTTTAATTTTTCACAGTACGTATTTTCTTGAACCTTTGTCGTTGAATGACTCCTTAACCAGACCCTTAAAATCTCTTCAGGAATGCACGATTCAACCAAAGGGAATAACATTGCTGCGTATTTGTCACTAGTCATACCTATTGACTCCAAAGAACGAAGGTAGGATTCCAACTTATCGTATAAATGAGTTACATTTACTCTTCTCGGTTGTTCTGTGGCATTCTTAATAACTAGACTCAATAATTCTCTGACATAAAATTCAATTAATAATTCTTCACCACCAAATCTATTTTTTAAACATTCAATAACTATATCATAATTCTCAGCCGTGGCAGGGAAACTCTCCACGATTTCTCTAGCTCTGGAACCTACTACGGTAGCTTGATATAAATAATGGAACTTATCTTCTTTTTCCATTTCTAGGTCATCGTGAATACGCTTAAACTGATTCCAGAATGTAAGCCAGTCCTTAATGTCACCTCCGAATTGTTTCAATTCAATCTTGGGAAACTTTAATTTTCGTCTGCTTAGCTTTGGCGGCGAACTAAAAGAAGCCAAGGAAGGTTCAACTTTCTTATTGAAATAGTCTGCAATTTCTACACGAGCGAGATCCATTTTTTCATTATACTCTTCTGTACTTGTATGTTCTATTTCAAAGTCTTCATCAGTATCAAACTTTTTTTCTAGTACTTTTGAGTCGAATTCATTTAATATTCCATATAGTCGTTCCAACGTGGCACTTTTAATTTTTAATACTTTATCATCTGGTAACTCTTTATTTAATTCTTCGAATAAAGTATTAAACGTTTTGGTAAAGGAAGCTCTAGTTGCTCCGCGTTTTCTTAATATTACATCCATCCTTAACTATGATATCAAACTTAACTTTTAACTTTTGATCAATGAAATAAATCGCATAACAAACGTATTTACAGTAACTAACCTGTTACTATTGCCTCTTATCACGTCCGGGTCACCACAATGATGAGTACGGCAAGAAATATACCTTTCTTCCACTCCTAAAATTTATTTTATCAAAATTCTTAAGAGGAATATAAAGTTTTCTGCATATCTCTAAAAACAAACTAGAGTTCTATTGTACAAGTTAAAAGTTATTGAAGACATAAGAAAACGTGATACTGGTTTTTTTAATTATTTGGATTCGAAGTCCTTTGAGTTTTATTTAAGGTCATTTTGTATTTTTTGACAAATGCTTTACAGATCTACACTGACGGTATACCGTCAGTGGGGGTAGTGGAATTTTCATCTTAAAGGGTATCGAGATCGGTATCAAAAATCCTGATTTTTGCTCGGTTTTTAGGTCAAAGCTATTGAGGAAGCTGTGAAATTTTGCATTGCTGACAATGTCGATTCAGATGCATGGATTCTGAGTGACAGCCGTAGCTCCATACAGCATCTGTCTAAATGGTGGAGGCATGGTGACAGAACGACACTAAACATTGTCCAGCTTCTAAATTGCTTGAGTCACGACATTAGGATTTTCTTTCAGTGGGTACCGTCGCACGTGAATGTCTACGGGAATGAAATTGCAGACGGTCTCGCCCGTGAGGGCAGCCATAGAGATACTGCTGGCCTTGACCTTCTTACTTTCTCAGAAATAGCAACCCGGATTAGACAAAATATTGGTTCCTGTTGGATTGGTTCCAGTCCATAGAGGCAATTGCAACGCTCGAATACGCCATCTGGGAAGAAGACCAGTTCCATGCCATTAGCCCTTCCCCTTGCCTCTCCTCATCTTTTCCGTTGTATTGGAATGTGTTTCGTATTTAATTGTTAAAAATATTTTTTTAAATTTCCATGATGCTTTCTTTTAAAACTATGTTAAACGTAGTTTTCAGTTCCACACAGTTTCCTAACTTAAAAGATTTTAAACTATTTGAAAATCAAGACAGAAACTATAGTTTCTGTCTCGAAGGAAGTATGTTATAACGTACTTCCTTCTTCTATGACTCTCCACGCGCTTATGGTGAACGCATGCGAAGTGTTGTCATAGGTAGAGAGTTCTGCTCTACACTACCTGTGGCCCATTTCAATAGCCAATTGTAGAGCTTCCGTGAATCCCCTGGCACACAAAAGGAAGCACTTTTCTTTAACTCTTTCGTCGCGATGGACGTGATAACTCGTCTTCTAAGAATATTCGATGAGCTCTACTGCTGCATTAGTGAATATGGTTTTTTGATTATTTTTTTATAAGGTAAAGTCAACAAGTTTTAAAGAAATTTGTGTTTTGTTTTTATTTTAGTGCTGCGGGGGGGGGGGGGACTAAGCGCAGAGGTTGGGACAAAAGCGCGTGATTGCAGGTGATGAAAGTATTAATTCCAGTCAATAAATAAAATAATTAATGTGTCGTACGGTTTGATGAAAAATCACACATTACCGTCCCAAACGTACAATAAAAAAATTAAATGGCATCTAAGATGAAGATATTTATTTTTATTATCTAATGAAGGTAATTATAAATAATTTCTTTTAATATTTCCAATGAGCTGCACAATCAGTGTTCCCGATGAGCAGACCTAGTGCGTTCTCAAGAATTGGTATCCACTCTTTCAGGACCACTACAATGGGTGAGATACCGTTGGCCATGTTAATTTGGACGTCTAGTTTCTGCCACACTAGATGGCAGCACCGAGACTCTATTTGGATGCTAAAGTGCGCAAATAATTTAGTAATTGGCGAATCTCGTCGAATATTGGGTAGAAATAAAATAGGTATGAGAATCTTGGTTGAAAATAAAAATGTTGTTGATGGCAGAAACTTGCCTCGCCCTTTATTCACTTGGTTTACTCTGAGGACAAAAATTATGCTGTTCGGGCTCTATTTCTCCTCTATGGTCATAACCTATTATAGTGAACCGACACCCCTGAATCACATGAAATAATCGTGATTCCATCTCAGCTAAAATCGAAATTAAAAAGTTTCGTTACTGTAAAGTAAATTTATAAGAAGAGTCAAAAGTGAAGAAGATTGTGAATAAAGCACAAGTCAAGTACAGAAATGGACGTACTAGAATTTCGGTTCTCTAGACAAGAGACAATCAGGCAGAAAGAAGCACATGTCGCTCCTACTTCCTGCGCGTGAATGTTTAAAATATTTCTGTGTCTTAAAAAATTATATATATATATATATATATATATATATATATATATATATATATATATATATATATATATATATATATATATATATATATATATATATATATATATATTAAAATTGAACACTTGAACAATCTTATTGAATTATATGCAAATTTTATGTGTTTTGAAGAAAATTAATTTTGTTTAAAAAATTGTTCCATTAACCCTCTGATTCCGACCGAATCCTAGAATTTGTATCCCTTCATTACGGGAGTTTTCTGAAAGCAGTTTCTATGATTGAACTCGTCCAAAGCTATCTTCCTGTGAGGGGTTGAGGAGGGGTCATCGTTTTCTCGCAGTTGAGTATTCAAAATCACTCATGCAGCAAAGGAGGGGACTTGTTAACAAATTAGAACATTTACACGAAATATAAGTTTTCCGAAAATAAAAGTTTAGCACCTCTTTGGCTACTTTCAAATAGAGGAGTAATAAAGTATACTTTAATTTTTGTTTCTTCTTTCTTTTCTTTTATTTCGTTCTTTTTTCCTTTTTTTCTAATCTTTCGAAATTTTAAATAAGAGAGGAAGACTCTTCTGATTTGTTGCGAATATTCAAATTATCTTATCCTTTAAATTTTTGTATTAATACAACGTATTATTAATTTTATTTAATGTAACATGGCTTATGAAATCTGATATTATTATTGTGATATCTTTAAATTTCTTTCTTAATTAAAGAAATTAAAAATAAAAGGTTCTGAGTTATATTTTAGTAAATTCAAGAATATTAGCTTTCAAAATAAATCAATAATAAGAAACGGCTTCTGAAATTCATTTATTTTCCATTTCATTAAGTGTCCTGGGAGAAAAAAAATTAAGATGCATGCAATATGATTTTGACCACTTGCTTCTTAATTCAAATCAACAGTGTTCAAAATGTCAGGTTTTACATTCATAATTACTTTGTAATAACACTACACAACAGTACAGTAGAATAAAAGTATGAAAATTAAAATAGTTATTATTCTTGTATGTTTATAAATCAATCATTCTTATGTAGTGGGCTTGATAGAATTAAAAGAATTTCTTTAAGAGCAATTATTTTTATAGATTGCCATAATTATAAAGAATAAAATCTACTTACTGAGGTTTCTTTTTTATGCTATCGGCAGTAATTTATACTAAAATATAAAATGTTATTTTTTAATGTCAGAGATACCCGATGATGAACGAAACTACGGTTGAGCATTGGTGAATACGTCTCGAAATTAGTAAATTATCCGAAATCGCATGTTTATTTTGTTCAAAGTTATACTTTTAAAATATTTTTCTATAAAACTAATAATTTATAATCAATATAAGTGGAATAAGAAAAAAAAAAAAAGAAAGAAAAGGTTTTCTGAAAGTCAAAATAAATGAAGAGAACTAGTATGTTTAGGTTAGGAGAAACGTAAAATATCGCCATAATATTATTGATACCAATTATAGTCAACTTTATTAGTAGATAATCATTGAAATAAAAAGGAATAAGCTATGCATTAAAAGTAGAATAAATGTAGAAAAGGTTCTGCTATTTAGGGGAACCGTATGACGCCTAAATAATTTTGGTGACTCAATTTTAGTATGAACCAATTACGTTTAAATGCTCTACTCATATTATGCAATTGATACACTGCTAATCTAGATATGGTTGAAATAGTTTTTATGGTCTCTTGAAAGGAATAAGTATGCTTTGCGTTGCGGATTGTGTTAAATTTTATTTTAACTATCATAATAAGTTGGCCTCGAACAACAGCATTTACTACTGATTTATTATTAATTTAAATCATTTTTTCTTTCTTTTCATGCCGTCATGCCGTACAAGGAACGGATATTCAGCGAGTGTGTGTTTGTATGTATGTATATATATATATATATATATATATATATATATATATATATTAAAAACTAAATGTATCGTTGTTTTGCATTCGCATTGTACACAAATCGTAATGATCTCGTATTTACAACAAAAACGAAATGCAAACGTTAATAGTTTTTATAACATAGTAATAATAATAATTGACTTATATAGGAATGTTATAATTGATCATATTTTTGGGTTTATAAGATCATTATCATTGAGATTATAATTTTTTGTTATTTTAATTTTAATAAAATTAAGAATAGCTATGGATATAAAAACGTATCAACATTTGTTTTATAAATTTCTTGTTTTCGTAAGAATATTTTTTTTTTTTTTTTTTTTTTTACTTTTGTGTTTTATTAAATATAATAGATTTTCTTTTTCCTTTCTCCTCTTTCCCCCTCTCTTTTATCCATCCTTTCCGCTATTGTGGTGATTCTGGCGAAAACTTGGACAGGGTTATTCTATAGTATTTATGAAATTCTGCGAAAAGGGAGAATTGCCTTAGGAAGAAATGTGACAGTAACATTTTTACCCATTTTTCTAGAAAAGGAGAGAATTGAAACTAACTAGTAATATTTTTAAGTGAGAACCAGTTTCCGGTATGTCATTGCTTGAAAAATAGCTTTGCAGCTAGAAAGCGGCATCTATGAAGTACTGATTTGGTTGATAGCAAAAGCCGAAAGCAGAAACCGCGTCTTTAGGCACCATGTCTGATTCTAGGAAAAAAAGGTACCGGAAATAAAGGTACGGAAAAAAAGGTACGGAAAAAAAGGTCCCGGGAAAAAAGGTACCTGGAAAAAAAGGTCCCGGAAAAAAAGGTCACGGAAAAAAAGGTCCCCGGAAAAAAAGGTACCTGTGTAGGGAAAATTCTGTAGGGGAAAATATTTGAAATGAGAAGATTAGATTGAAACGCTTTTTGCTGTTCCGTGCATGTTTTTTTTTTTTTTTCTTTTTTTTTTTTTCGTGTCGCGCGTTTTTAAAGTGCTTTTTATCCAACTTTTGTTTCCTATTTATGCATTTATTCTTATGCATTAAAGGCTAATATTAAATCTTCCCCTTAGAAAAATAAAAGCAATAAAGAAATTAAATACACCCAGCTCATAAGAAAAGAAATACCGCGACTCTAATTAAAAAGGACCAATACTTTCACCTCCAATCACGAATAAATATCCAACACATAAATCCTCCCAACTTCCCCGATTGGCTACTTTAAGCCTCACATTAGCAACTTCTTCACAAAATATAATTTAAAATAGAAAATAACACATTTTTCACTTAAAAAAATTACAAAAAAAAAGTAAAACATTGAAAAATTTAAATAGTATCTTTTCGCTTTAAAAAATAATCTAAGAAGAATAAATAAATGAAATAAAATTTAAAAAAAAAAAGCGTAATACAACCATCCCATAAGTCCCCCCCCCCTTACACTTCTCCTTACCTCAATGATCTAATCTGAATTATTACAGATAAAAAGAATATTGACTGAAACAGCGAAGCATTCATGCTCCCCAGAAAGCGAGAGGGGAAATATCCCTACAGATTTTCCCTATGGAGGTACCTTTTTTACCGGGACCTTTTTTTCCGTCTACCCCATGTCTAAGAAACGTCCAAGACAGTGATTTATAGAAAAATGATCGAGATCGAACTTACAGAAAAAACTTTATAAATTGAGGGTAAAAAAAAAGACAAATTGTTAGCAACCCAAATAAAATTTAAATAATTAATTTTTCTTACTTTCTTTATTATTTTTTTATGAATTTTTTTCTTTTTTCTTTAAATTTTGGCTTAGGAAATTTTATTACTTTTATCTCTAAATGGGATAAGTTACAATTGTATAATTTTTTTTATTGTAACTGCATGAATAAAGCAAAAAGTAATGGAAACAGAGATTCGAAGAGAACCAAAAGAGAATAGACATTTTATATAATACATAAAACTCGGTGAAACATGTTAAACGATATTCCTTTTTAGTACTCGAAAAGCAATTCCTTCAATTCTCGTGTAATTTTTTCTTTTTTTTATGTTAAATTTTTCTTATTTTCTTTACTATTTTTTTATGAAATTTTTTTTTTTTTTTAAATTTTAGCTTAGGAAATTTTATTACTTATATCTCGAAAGAGATTAATATTACTCTCGGTGATAAAGAAAAAAAAATATGTATGCGTTTATCTTTTCTAGATAAATGCATACATTAGGCAGTACGTGCTGCATACATCGGGCATGCATACATTAGGAGATGGGACATCGAGGCAGATAAAGTTTTAAAAAAATGTACGTATTTTAGAATCAAATACATAATGAGGCTCATAAGAAGAGTTTTGTTAGTGACGGCATGATCATGGCAATATGGTCAGCATTGCGTACAAACCACCTTTACTTCCCAGAAAAGCTGGTACTTGGTACTCATGTCTCCAAAACTGAGTGGGTTTTCAGCCACCACTGCGGATCAGTAATATTATTATCATCAAAAATATTGAATTTTATATATTTTTTTCAAATCCGAAAAAAGGAAAATGCTTTATTTGCTGAAAATTGTCAGTTTTTAGATAATGAAGCATTTCCCTTTTATTATAGCAAACATTTATTACATAAAGCTGGTTAAATTTATTACATAAAGTTCCCCCCCCCCTATTAGAACTGTTATTTATTGCTACAGTAAATTTAAAATACTTACTGAGGCGCCGAGAAAATTTAGTGGGTTCGTATTTGTGTTGATTGGTCCCAGTCTATATTGATTGATTATTTGTTATTAATTACAGATTCTACAGTCGGGGTAAAATAGAAATCCTTTTGCACTAAAAGTTTTCTTAAAACGGATGAAGATTACAACTTTTATTTTAAGAATCATTTTATGATTACGATAAATATGATGTAATACTTTTTTTTGGTTAGTTTGTATATGTGGATACATTCCAAATGTTTAAGATTTTACTGTTGATAATTAATTTTTTTTCAATTTTTAAAAAAAGACATCAGCCAGAAAAAGAAACCATCTTTGTATAAGTAATATTCTTTTCTAGACTCGATAGTATTTATTAACCAATACAATATTCATTACGATTTCTGAAGGATGCATTAGGTACTGAACTATATATATATATATATATATATATATATATATATATATATATATATATATATATATATATATATATATATATATACCGTACCATATATTATAATCAGGTCGTGTGGTGAGTTTTACCAGATGGCATTTTAGGAGATGAGCAAAACGTAACTGCCACTAGAATAGATTCCGTAAATTGTTGGAGGAAATTAATCGCTGTATGACATTTTGAATAGGAAAAAACTAATCTTTCTACATAACAAAGTTTCGTTTTTTTTTTCTTTGAAATGTGAATTTGAAATAATCAAAGTAATATGTTCGCTAATATTTAATGAGTTAGCACATGTTTTCACTAAAAATGCAGAAATATTTCACTTTCTGTGATAGCACACAAAGGGGAGTGGTAGAAGGTATAATTCGGTTAGTCTTAAGTGTCAAGAGCTATATTTTGTTGTATATTATTATCCTTTCATGAACATGGCAGTACCCTTATTGTGGAGTTTTTGCAATATTTATTTACTTGTTGACAGCCTGTTTAAAAATGATTACGGCGAATTCTATAATATGATACAGGAAATGCTTTCGCATTGTGAGGAATTTGTTACGTTCTTCCATCCATACGTGGACTTCGTATGCTTTTTCTTTCTAGTAATATTCTCTTGAAATGCTTACTACAAGAACAAGAATAGTGGATGATTTATTTTTAATTCTATTTATTAATTCATTTTCAATTTCAATGTAATTGCAAAAAATATTTATTTTTCCAAAAGCAGGGGAAGTAAGATGTAACAAATAATTAACGAGTTTTGTTTTCAAAATATTTAGGAATATTCTAAAATTAATTAATTAGTTTTTATGTTAGTTTTTATTTATTATATCTTGATCCTGAGATATAAAATTACATTCATTCTATAAAAACACGTTTACGTACACGTTAAAGAAACACGTTTGTTTTTTAAATATTATACTTCCGCCAAATAATATTAATAGTGTGGATAAATAATTAAGCAGAAACAGTTTTTCTCATAGTTTTATGTTTTTATTTTGATGTAATAAATACTATGCTTTGACCATGACAAAAAAGGTTCTATATTTATCTACCCATTAGTAACATCACTAATTGTTAACTTTAAAGTCAGTTTCGGTGATTAATGTAATTTGTTGTTAAAAGTTTTTTTCCCTTAAGAAAAATCCCTTTTAATATATTTATTGGGGTTTGAACGGTTGTTTTTACAATTAGAATTAAACTGTTTTTACAGTTGAATGTTTTTTCCAAAAAAATGAAGAATAATAATTAAATAAGTAACTAAAGAAATAATTTACTAAAAATTTTTGCAATCCATGTCCTGATCTCTTTTAAAACTAAATTTAAAGGTTATAAAATTTGCTCAATTTATATTATACTTATAATAAATTTGAAACATATTTCTTTATATAGTACTGAATTATATAGTACTTTATATAGTATGCATTTAATTTTTTACCAAAAATAGTAATAATAATCCATGAATAAAATGAAAGTTACTTCGTTTTCACTTTTAGTGCAAAGAATGTTGTGTTGTACCATAAATAATAGTACTGTTATTGTTCTCGTAGCAAAATATTTCTAGATCTCAACCATGTTCTTAGTATACACTCAGGAGTTAAACTATTTATAAACGCGATAGCAGTTGATGGTGAATCTGAATTCAAATTATGATTCCCATTCGGTTTTGTTACCATTGATACATATTTTTCAAGAACTAAATAATTTTCACTGTGCTTTCAAAAGGTGACCAATCAAGAATTCAAGCTGGAAGTAGGAAAATTATCGATGTAATATCTAACTACTATTTCTATTTTACTGCAGAAAAAAAAGAGCAAAATAATTATTTCGTTGTTATCAGTTTTTGAGCTAAAATAGCAGAAAATATTTAATTAATAGAGAGTGCTTTATTTGCTATTTGAACCCCGTATAGTAATCTTTCAGTAACAGTAAACGTTAGTGAAGAAAATCCAAGAGTGTGCATAAGAAACTTTCGTTTAATGTATCGAGATATTTTATTTGTTATAAATTTTTAATTTAATGAAACTTATCTTTCTTGTAATATTGTTTAAAAATATCAGCAAAAATATAGAAAGATATTTCATTAGAGATATTATATGCTAAACATTATATAGTAGAAATATTAAACTAAAAACGATAAAAGATAAACGAAATATGTAAATAAACAATATCAAAGGGTCGAAAAACAGTGAATTTTATCAATGATGTGGAATCAACATAACTAACATTTTATATATAAACCTAAGGAGACATAATTTCTTAAATTATTTCCAGTAACAGTTTTCCCTTCAGCTTTTTTTTTTTAATTTATTTTATTTTTTAGTATTTTTTGTTCCTTTCTGATTTTTTACTAAACTCCTTAATTCCTCTTCTATTAATTATATTACAATTTTTCTTTAATTAAAAAATTACTATTTATGATCATTCTGTATCATAACCATTTTTGTAATTAAAAATTGAATGAGCTTGTTAAAAACATCAATCATCTGAAACTGATTTTTTACAGTGTTGAATTACAATCAGTTTTGTATTATTCTTTTACAAATCAAAGATAGAAAAAAATAGCTTTGGCTGTTGAGTTATCCTTTTCCCCTTCTTTCTGTGATGTTAAAGGTGTGCAATACTTCACAATACTACTTCCATAAATATAATTCCCAGAGTAACAAAGAAGATGAAAAGAACACATTTTGAAAAGACCACTGTCTGGGGGTAACAAAAGGTTAGCAGGATAGTACAGATAGCCTGTGGTGAAGGGAAGTCAAACACCTTTTTAAAATCTTTCTTTGCATATCAAATGGGGCCTTGCAAACAATCTATGTTTTGAAGTGAGAACTCCTGTTTTTCGAACTCTGTATCATGAAAATGAAATATTCTTGAATAATTCATATATTCATTGGAAATAGAACACAGAATGCCTTAGATATAAAATGATATCCTTAACTTACATTGTCTGTCACAACTGATAATAATATCTATTATTAGAAGTTAATAATATATTTAAATTAATTGTCAGCAGTTTGAACAACATTAAAATGGCTTGATTTATTTAACTGGACCAGATTAATTTTTAAATCACATTAAATTATCTATAAAAAGCCAAATTTACGAAAGGCGAACTTTTAATTGCGTAATAATATGATAATATTATATAATAAATTATATCAAATTGTTTGATTAAGCCATTAATCATATAATTATATCAAGTTATTTAGACTTTTTCTAGTATCCTTACATGCTTACAGATAAATCTGACTTAGCAGGCTTTTAATTTTAAAATTTTATGTCAAAAACATATAACTTATAGTGAAAGAACAAGTTTCTTTTTCTTTCTAAAGTGATAATTAAAGATTAGTCGAAAAGCTTTTTCGTATCAAATATTCGTGAATTTCAACTATTTTAGTTTTAAAAAAATTTTATTTGATTCTGATTTTAAGTAACTTTTATTAAATCTTCGTTTGAAAAAAGGCAAGTAAAATAATTCAAAAAATAACATCCCCTGTTCCTTTTAAATTTTTTTGCTTTCAGTAATTACATAAATATATATTAATAAATTTATTACATGCACTAAAAGAAAATAAATATAATATAAAATTAAATAAAACTTTCATCAATATCTGGCGGCATTTTTATTATTCATTATTTTTGTATTTTTACTAAACAGAAAAATCTTGTAAATTATAAAATTGAGTAAAGTTCTTACAATCAGATTTTTTGTTTAATATTTTGATGAATAAATCATCGATTAATAAAAATTTTAAAAAATCACTTAACTGATAAAATGTAAAGATAATGAAGAAAAAATTTAGTCTTCAAAGAATCTTTATTATATTCTTTGCCAAAAAAACAATAAAAAGTTTTTTTACAATTGAAATCTGTAAAAATTTAGATGACTAAAACAATATAAAAGCACTGAAAAATCTTATTTTTTTATCCTTTTCTACTTTTTTTATTCATTTATTTTTAATGTTAACAAAAAATGTGGATAAAAAATAAAACATTATTCGAAGTAGATTATTATCGAAACATCATAACCTTAGATTGGATATTTTTATCATAGTTATTTAAGAAAAAAATTGCACGTATTTTTGTTAATGTTATTTAAGAAAAAAAAATATTCCTTATGAAAAATCTTCTAAGCTGTGCATTTCAAAATAGATTTCAATGTAAGTTGAAATGATAGTATTGGCGTTTTTCTTGAAAGCCAAATTACAAAGCAACCCAGTCAGAAGAAGCTTAGGGGAGGAAGGATAATAGTCTGAGTAATTGATGTTAACTGTCTTTGTTCGTCCTCCCCTTAAATGACCTTTCCCCACCCAAGAATCTCTTTTTCTACTTCTCTACCCCAAAAAAGCCAGACCGTCACGAAACGACACTTGCCATAGTTTGCTTGTAAATGTCTTTTCATGACGCTTTGGATGTAAGGGGTAAAAATTTTCAGTTACTTTTTATTTTTCTAAATATTGATGCTCACACTTTTTTGTAAAACACTTTTGAAAAATTCTTGTGTAGCAAAAAATCACAATAAATTTTTTTAAATATTATTTTGTAAATATTTACAGATACTTGCTTTTAGATTTCAAAATTTTTACATTCATTCACATGAAGAAAAAAAAGTTTTGAATGAGTTGAAAATTTTTTATAATGCTGGGTGGATGAAAAAGTGAAATACCACAAATACATGGAAATATGTTAGAATTCACACTCTAAATATATCAATACCACGGTGGCAAAAAATTGTCAACACAGCAACAGGCACTCATTATCTTTCATCTCGATTTCACAGAATAAGCACAAAATATAATTGAGAAGAGAAACTATAAAATAATTTTTAATTCCTAATTTCTCTCAATTACTATTTGTAATAGGTTCTTAAACAAAATTCGTTTGCCCATCTGCAAAAATATAAGGAAAAGAAAAGTGATGATTTTCAAAAATTCCAATTGTTTTTCAAATCAAATAAAAAAATCTTAATTTCTGAAAACTCGAGTTCATGGACTGAATAGGGACTTATTCAGTTTATTAATTTCAAATATGCCATTTATATAGAAGAAAATAAAACAATTTTATTAAACTAAAATAAAATTGTTTAATGCTTCTTTGTGAATAATTTTTATCCATTCTATATGAACTAATTTTGCTGCATACATGTTAAATTGAACCTGATTTTCACAATAATAGTCTCTTGTAGGCTCACAGAAAACTTATGAAGATTATTCCACAGTTATTAATCAGTCAAGTTCTTCTTTTACCGCTTTTAGTAGAAGTTACCTTTCCATTGAAAGTTAAAATAGTAATGTTTAATTTTCTTATAACAGTAAAAAAGTTTTTTTTCTTCTCCCTGTTAATACAGGGTTGACAGCCCTGGAAAATACAGGGAATTTAAAAATCTTCAATAACAGGAAAAATGCAGGGTTTCTTTCTTTAGGAATTGGGAAAATACAGGGAATTTGGTTCTTATTTTAGTCTTTTCAAAAATGGTGACCACTCAAAGCGTAATCTATGAGATATTTAAGTATGATATTCAGTTATTCCTAAACTATTTAATTTATTATAGCATTATTTAAGTAAGTTCAGCTGTTTAAGTTTTTGCAGCTATTGAAACTAATAAATATAGTTAGCTCAATATGGAATGAAACGCGGGAAATGTGTTTTTCCAGATTTGAGTGGTAACCCTGTAATATTATTTGTAATATATGTGAATCTCTTTTATTAAAAAGTTGATTTTTATTGCTCAAGATTATTTTTCCATTTCTGTTACAATCAGTGGCGTAATTTTGGGGGACAAAACCCCCTTCACAATTATTCATTACTTGACTAAAGAGCTATTCGCTAAGTAAGATGTAAACATAAAAAAATTTCATTATTCATTTTTCTCGTAATTTAAACATTTAGAATACTGCAAACTTGTACGGCCGTTGATAAAAAAAACTTTCTTAGTAATAGCAACATTATAGCAGTTTGACGCATCAAATCTAAAATTTTGAAGTTTCAAAAAAAAAAAATAATTATATATATATATATATATATTTTTTTTTCTTTTCTTTTTCTACCTACCATGACAAATCAATAATTAAAAAATCTTTCCAACTTTACTTGTTCAGTAAATCTGTTTTAGCAACTGATATATATATATATATGGCAGGTAGGTGTATATATATATGTTAGAAGGCATAAATCCCTCCAAAACATACAATAAAACTACGCTACTGGTTACAATAAATTTGTAAAGTGTCAGAAAAAGAAGGCAAAGTAAAAAAAAGAAATAATTTTATTGAATTTGTAAAGAAAAGAAGTTTCCTAACAGTCATCAAAGACTTTCATACATGGTGTGCTTAATATCAAATTCAAAATAGAATACTGACATCAATATATATATATAGACAACATTTATTATTGTTTACTAAAACAAAACACATTCATACATTTATAGCAAACATAACATCTTTCATAAAACAAAAAGTCTCTTCAGACATTCATGCAATCCATCGAGCAGCACTTTTTTTTTTTCTTAAAAAAAACTTCTTTTTTTTTTTAATATTATTGCACACTTCAGTTCAATTTGCAGACCAGCTGGAAATTGAAGAAAGAGTTTTTTTTTTTAAAAAAAAAAGAAAGGAAAAAAAAAAAGACATCAGCCAGTTGTGCAACAATTTCATAACAAACTTGCAATAGAAAGATCGGAGGGAAACAACATCTGGCACTGTTAGAAGATATCTACTAATCTTAATTTCTATAATAACTGGATTGCCATTACAAAAGATTATTTAAATTGAATAAACAACAATTTGCTATGACATTTAAACACAATTTGTAAAATAACATTTTAAATTGTAATATCTCCAAAGCCTATTAAACTTATATGAACAGTGTTGTAGGAAAAGTATGATTCTCTGCTATGTTTAAGAGCATACAGAAAATTCGAGCGGTTTTTGTAGTCGAGAATCGGCATACACTATCCGGCCAAAAGTATGCGGACATCCGGTTGTTACGGTGGTGGGAGCATAATGGTGTGGTGGTGTCTCACGGTTTGGTCTGTGTCCGTCCGGTTATTTTCTGTGGCTGGAAACATGAACTCTGAGATGGACAATGCTGAACTCCCAACGCTATAACAATATTTCACCCCATTTCTCTTCACATCAAGGATTGCAGAGATCTGAAATGTATGTTGAAAAACTGCCTTCTCAGATCCCATAGAACACCTTTGGGAAGAATTAGAGCGCTGATTACATCTTCACTGCAAGCAGCACTCACTTCACTGGTTGAAAGTCTTCCCTGACGTGTGCAGGCTGTCATAGATGCAATAGGGAGACCAACATCATACTATTAATATGTGCCTCTAAGTCCATAACACTGGGTGTCCAGACACTTTCGGCAAGATAGTGTATCACCTTAAAGGGTTAAAATTATGTGAGCAACTTAAAATGACACCTTATCGAAAATTAATGACACCTTATAGAAAATTTGAAGTTAATTCTCAATAGCTTGTCAGAGGAACTATTCACAGTACACATAACTTATTTTGAAGAATGACAGGTGTTCTACCACCTAAATGCTTTTTTTTAAAAATGAACTAGGAAAAGCTTCACTTGAAAGGTCACAAATTAATAATCAAGTAAGAAAGCAAAAAAAAAAAAAAAAGTTTCCAAACTCTGTAAAATTACTGTATAGTTCAAAAAGAACAAGGGATGAATTAAGGTAGAGGCTCTAGGCGGTGCCTCAGAAAGAATTAAAAAAAAAAAAAAAAAAAAACGCATTGCAGTCTCTTAAGGCAAAATAAAAAAATATTTTAATACTCCTGGTTTTATGAGGTCAATATAATTAACAAACAAATTAGAAAATTAAAACGAATAACTGCAAACTTTATTAAAACTTATGTTAAAATTGTAGACTTTTAAATGAAGGTCTATTAACCTTTTTTACTTATTTATTATTTTTTTTTTTTACAACTTTACAATATCAGCATATTTTTTTCTTGAAAATAAGCTTTATTTCAAGAAATTTATTTTTTAGTATAGCATGTTTTAAGCTATATTTAAAATAAAAAGTCCATAGTTTGTATATATGTTATGTAGATTCCTCTGCATTAATTTACGTTATGTTTTTCAAAAGTTCAGTGCCAGCCGTTATTAAAAAAAAAAAGAAATTATATTTTTCTTAAAATAAGAACAAAAAGATAATGTTATTTTCCTTTTGCTGATATTAATAATTTCTCTTTGATAGTGCTCCGCCAATGTATTAACCATGTCTCTTTTTAATCAGCTATCTAAAATTTTAAAAAGTCTAGTGCCCCCCCCCCCATTTAAAATCTGTTTATTTCGCCATTTAAATTGTTGACTATGTCAAAAGTGTGGATTTAATATTACATAAGGCAAATGTATAATATTAAGCAAAAATATTAATGAATTTAAATAATTCTTCCAACAAATGTACACATTACTGACTAATCAGTTATTTAAATGATAAAAAGGAAGAATTAGTAATAAAAATGCACACAAATATTAATTTGGATCTCTTTAAAATAAATAAATAAAAACTAAATATACAGTATATCCTGGTATTTTAGTCGAAACCCTATTTTTGATTGCAAGATAGCAAATTTCTTGTATGTCGAGCATATGATACAGTCGAGCCTCGTTAATGCAAAAACAGGTCATAATTATTTCATGGTAACCAGATTTCATTTTATCCGATACATCATGAAAACAATTTATTACATATTATTAATACATGTTATGTACTACATAAATGTATACAAACAATACTATTATGAACCAAACAAATTAAAATAAGCTTAAAAGTTTTAACAAGGTAATTAAACTATTTTATTTATTTGACCATCTGCTACTTCTAACAAAGGAAGAAAATTGAAATAGCATTCCTCAAAATGAATGATTGGGATTTTATTCATCGTTCATTACAATAATAAAATAACTCTGTTAGGTGTTATATTAAAACATACTATAGTACCATAAGTAATCATTCATTAACTGTGCTGTGTTCAGTTTCCTTTCATGTTAAGTGATAATCAGCTTGAAAATTTCATGTTAAACATTGTAAAATACAACAATAATTGATCGCTGACCTACGAGATCAAACATGCCTTTCATCTAAAGCAATATTTCACGTAAAGCGGTTTCACATTAATGCGGTTCGACTGTAGTCCTGTTTTTCTAACTGCTGATAAAACCGAAAATGAAAATTTTTATTTTATTGTAAAATCTTTTAAAAACGTGTGAAATCTTAAATTCTTAAAATTGGAGAGAAGAGGATGAATTGAAGAGTGGGATCTGCTAACTTTGTTGAATCTGAACTTTTTGAATTTGTAGTTTTATAGTACATTTTAAGTTTTCATTTCGTTACATTTTTTGAAATCTCTTAAAATCTTTTCTTATATTTAAACTTAAGTGTAATTTCAAGTATTGTTTCAGAAAAAAAAACTTTATAAACGAAATACTAAATTAACTGTATCTAATATATTAAAAAAGTTTTTAGAAAGGGTAAATCCACACAAAGTTATTCATATCTATCTCATTATTTATAATGCATTGATATTTAACAATCGACGGCTGTCCGACAAAGTTACCGGTTTATAAGTAGACCCCTATTTCTTTTGTAAAATTTTGACATAATCTATACCGGGATATACGGTAATAATTAAAAAAAATACATTTTTTTGAGCTAAATCATAAATAGAACACATAAAATTGCAATCCAGTTTTTATAGTATATTGTTATCTGCAAAGAGGAAAATAAATGCCTATCCCCCCCCATAAATAAGGAAAAGTAATTCCCATAATAGTTCTGTGCGTAAGTAGTGAAGTCATTCATTTATTAAATGTTCCTTGTTTTCAGTCCAAAATCGTATCACAAAACTCACAAATTATTCAGCACCTAAAGTTGAAGCATAACATTCCATTGGTTTGAAATTCTTTAGAAACTGCTATTTTTGTTATTAAATATGTCTGCAGCATTATGAAGTATCACATGACTTGAATGGAAAGAATGCACCACACATGAAAATATTTATGAAGTTCATAAAATTTAATATATGCTTTCAAACAGAATTTTTCATTCTAATAATTTATACAATTTCGAATATCTATGGATTTTTATCTTACAAAATAGACAAAAATTCAGAATCATTCGATTATTATTTTTTTTAAAAATTTATTAACTGTTCTGAAACTCAGATATTCAAATAATTTACATGTTTTCAATAGGCCAGGATAGCCTCGCTTGTGAGAATGGGAGTTTTAATCCAGCGGGCCGAAAACTCCTCTTATAGTAAATGGTGACCGGTGCATGTTAAATCTGTTGGATTACAAAAATCCTCCATGTTCCCATAACAAATTATACCTCTGGGGGTACAAAATTACGATCTGCGGATGAATGGATGGGTCCACTCTATGAACGGGTGTGGCAGAAGTGAAATTCTTGATTATAGAAGCCACAAGAAAACTAGAACAATCACACCCCCTTTGCCTTGATGGCTGAGGACAACAACATGCTTTCAATTAAGGATTTTTAGGACAAAGAAAATTATTATGACGATGTATTTAATTAGTTAATCATAATTTACAATATTAATAAATAAAATTGAGCAGTTATGAAGTTATTGAAAAATAGTAACTATATATAATTATATTATTAGTGTGATGTGACACTGAATTATGATACATAATAATTAACCTAGATAATTTTCTGGACAATGAAAATTTTTCTTCATATTGTATTTGACTAGTTATTTATGGCTTAAAAAATGAGCAACTAACAAGAAATAGTGACTATAATAAACTTGAAAAAAAAAGGGAGTCGTAATAAAAAGTAATATTACGAGCTTGGAAAAAAAAAAGAAAAAAAAGAACTGAGTGCAAGTACTTCACGAGCTGAGATATATTTAATTGAAGAGCTGCAATAGTATGAGATATGTTAGGAGACAATATTTTTGTAAATAAAGACAATGTTTTCATTAGCAATTGCTAAAGTTTTAATTGAACATTTAAATTATTTTTTTTCTACTGTTCCATATCAAAATACTATTTGTGTTGATTTATGTACATGATCATCGATAAGGAATATAAGCTGTATTAAGTTTTTAATATCTATGAATATATATTTGCTGACATTTGAGGTTTCATTTATGCTAGTTTTTTTAAAAGCTTTCATTTCAATTTATACTTTGCTTTAAATTTTGAAAAAAGATCCAGATTCTTGGACACAATCATTCCATTTTCTTCCATTAGTAGTGTAGTAGTACAAGAATATTTTTGGAAATCTATGTTTTTGTACTTATAGATGACACACGACATCTAAACTCGTGAATACACTACGACATTAGGAAAAGAATTTTTGGACTAATTGCAGTTGTTTAGTTTAATAAAGCTGCTTCTAGTCATGTCGTAATGAGGGAGGAGGAAATCAAATCAAGCTGCCATGTCGTAGTGGTGGACTTCTGCAGTTTCCTGAATGGTGAGACCACCTGCTGTGGCCATTCGCTTACGATCCATGGTAGCCTGCAAAAATGAGAATATTTTCAATTTAATGCATAATATGCCACTAATGAATATAGGGCATCTGCTACATTTTAGATTTTAGAATTCATGACTAATTCCAAAAATTTTTCATGACTTAATGAAGTTACTATTTTCTCCGACAAAAACTCAACAATAAATTTAAAAAAAGCATTATAATAACATTAATTGAAATGATAGGTGTAACTAAATCTGTTATACTCTGCATTTTCATACTTATAGAATAGATTTTAAATTTAAAAAACAGAGTAAAGAAGAGTTGAAGCAATAAAATAGCTGAAAAAATATGAAGCATTTTTTTTCTTTCTTTTTTTCTGCAGAATTATATTCTAAAGATACTTTTCTTGTTTATTGGAAAGGAAAGAAATACTCCTGATTTTTCTGTTCTCATTTCGGAATAAAAAAAATTCTCAAATGACTGGCTTGCTTCAGCTAGAATTTTAAATTGATGAAATAAAAAAAAATAAATAACAAAAATTCTGAAATCACAGCAGAGTTTAAAAGATAATTCGCTCTTGAAATGATGTTTTTTCTTTCATTTCTTGAAAGAACATCATATTTTTAAGGAACATGATAAAAACATTTTAGATTTTAATAAAATATGTCTGTAAGTGGGGATTTTTGTTACAAATTAAGATATTTGGAACACCCCGAAATTGGGGGGGGGGGGGTAAATCAATCTTAAAAATTAACTTTTCGGCAACCTAAATCCATGACTTACTATAATTTTTTTAAAAAAATAGTTAAAATCATGACATTTCATGACAAATTTTATTCAGTACCGTAATTCATGATTTTCCATGACTTTCTAGGTGTGCAGATACTTTGCGAATAGTTTGTACTGATGTTGTTAAATTTTTAAGAGTGGGCAAATATATAAGTACATACCTGCCAACATTAGAGAAACAATCATGTAAGTCAAAAAGAGAAATTCAAAATTGGAAATAATATAAGGACTTAAATTTAGCGGAGTGAAAAATATGTATATAAATCTTAATCTAAAGAAGATTTATAAAACCATTATTTATAATTACTTAACTATTAAAACTCAACATACTGGAGTACTGGCAATATCTGTAGAGAAATAAGCGAAGTATTTTTGCCATCAGCGGATATTTTATCAGCAATTGTTTTTTTATTTTTGAATTTCTTCAACAAATACAGAGAAACTTGAAAATATACGGGTAAACATGAGATAGTCGTAAAGTACAGAAGTCTTTGTTAAAAAACAGGAGACTTGGCAGGTATGAAAGCATTGCAGTAAGAACCTGTCAAAAAACAAAATCTCTCAATTAATGCTTTTAGTTCCATTTGCGCATCTGTTTTCATATTTTGTAATCTGGCAATCCTATTACAATAATACTTTGAGTCATTCTTGAAAGTTTCCTGTGCATGTAAGTTCATTTGAATTCACTACTCGCTTTAAAGATTTTGTTTTGTGTTTTGTTCTGTTTTTTCTTCACATTTTATTTTCCGTTTTTTATGCGATATATTTTTTACCTAATGTGTCTATTTTGCTTCAAATTTTTTTTAGAGCTAACCAAAGTTATAACCAAACTTAAAATAGATATACAAAAAAAATTTTTTTTTTCTTCATTAATAGCTGAAAAAGAAAATTAGAATAAATTTAAGTATCATATTACAGATGCAGCTGTTAGACCAGTCCTAATTGAATCATTCAAACGTCTTTTTTGTGTTGAGTTCTATGTTTTGTCTACCAATTGATAAAATAATTATGCCAAATATGGATGATGGATAAAGAGGTAGAATAGTCCTATTTTAAATAGGAACCCTCAACTAGTAGAAAGGGACTCAGAAGTTTGGAAGTCTAGTGGAATAACTTCACTGGATTCAAGTGTTTGAAGGTCATTGGGTGCTAATAAATATTAACAACAAAAGAAAAGTTAAAATAAAACAACTAAATGAGGTACTCACATGATGAAGCATACGGCCGACAACGATGGCTCGTTCAGAAGGTCGCCTCCTTTCTGTTGTGGTAGAACCGTTCCTAATAGGCATAGTGGCATAAGGAAGTGGATAACCTTCAGGTGGTGGATGGGGAGGAAGGGGAATCCGTAGGAGAGGGGGTCCGACATCCTTGAATCGCTGCTGCTGAGAATGAGGCAAAGTAGAACTGCCACTGTAGGAATAGCTACGAGCATCTGCACAAATGTAAAAATTATCAGGGTTTGCCTGGATTTTTAAGAAAGAGTTTTTTTTCCAAATATATTCTACATAAAATAAAAATGAGAATAAGATGTAGCATAACACTGCAAAAATATTGTTTTATTATAACCAAAGGGTAAATCAATAGAAATGGTAAGAGAACAGCTTTTGTAAGCACTTTTCAGCCTAATAAATAACTAACGAAGAAGTTACTCAAATGATTCTTTGTAAAATGTAAAGCATAATATGTTATGGGATTAGTTTTAAATAAACACATAATTTGCATTAAAGTTAATGAATGGGTGAAATAAATTTATGAGATGAAAAACACATCTTTTTGTAGCACATGGTATGATTATTTGCATTTTCAGTGTATAAAATCGTCATATGTCTTGCACAACAATGTTCCAAATATTATACAACATGTCTTACAATGAACAAAAATTGATAAACTTTTATCTTTATTATGCCTTTGAAATGAATGAAAAAAAAAAATTCATATTTTTGTTTTCCCCGCATTCTATGTACATAATATAAGATTTTAATGAACATGGCACTAAAAAAAATCTAGTAGATTTACAAAATAATATAAATTTCCGGATAATTATTGTATAATGTACAAAATATTTTACACATAGGAAATTTTAGGGATTTTTTAAAGTAATCAAAAGATAAAAAATTGCAATTTTTTCCAGTTATGATTGATATTAATCATACTTGAAATGTTATGTATTATGTTTACTCATAATTTCGAATATTAATAGGCATTTAATTCATCAAAGATAGTTAAAAGATTTTTTAAATTAATTTAAAAAGAGTTCTGAATAAAAATAAACTGAAAATTTCAGAACAAAAGATTTTTTGAACTGATTTCTATAAATGAGGTTTGCTTCATTATGTATCAGTTATACTTAATTAAATATTCAGGAAACAGGCAATAACTTGAACAAAAATTCTATTTCAAAAGGGATTTTCTAAGAAAACTAACTCAATTTTAGAGAATTCTCTAAAATGTACAAAAACTAGGAGAATTTTAATTAAACCAGTAGACTGAGAGAAACTCTCAAAATTCAGTAGAGTTAGCAGCTATAGGAGAGAATACAAACTGCCATCAAATTTTTATCCAAAATAAAGGATCACACTATACACATGCATTTTATACTATGCATCAATACAATTGTTTTTTAGAAGAGAAGTTTTCACTTTTTACACTTCTATTATGGACAAAAGAAAATACATATAAAATTTGTTATAACAAATTTCAGTTTCTAGAATAAGAAGCCAAATTTTTCAACCAAAAATAAGCATCTTTTAAGCTCTCAAAAAATATATTTAAGCCCTATATACATTAACAAAATGCAAAATAGTTTTTGAAGACTTTACACGATCGTGATGAAATAACTATAGTGATGCAGAGCAAGGAGTCCCAAAATTGTAAGTGTGCCAAAACCAACGATAAAGTGAGCCAAAGGGTGATTTTGGCGATGTTCCCTCTCGCTGTAGGGGTTGCATCTTTTTAGGAGTTAGTTGAAGCGTGCCTTGTAGCTAGAAGGTGATCGAAGGAAACTGAGACAACTTCCTGGTGAGTGATTCTAGTTCTCTCCCCCGATTGTTGGTAAATTCAACTGTATCATTATGTAGTCAAGATTTTAATCATTAAATTTTAATTTAACTTTATTTAGAGAAATCTAATTTTATTTCTTATTTAAATGAATGATAAATTAGTTGTATCAATAGTTATTTTAAATTAGATTTTTAGCACGGTTGTGTAATACATTTAATTTGGTAGAATTTGATTTCCATTGTAACTCTCATGAACTATATTTACCTCATTTTAAGATTGATATTTTGAATAACTGTTAGGATAACAATATGATAACTAATTTTTAGGATATGCCAGTTTCAAATGATGTGGTCATAAAATTAAAAGTTTAATAAAAAAAGATTGAAAATAAATAGTATATTTTTAAAATTATTTTATTAAACTTTTAATTTTATGACCACATAATGACAACATCCAATAAAATTAGATTTCTCTAAATAAAGTTGAATTAAAATTTAATGATTAAAATCTTGACTACATACAGTTGAATTTAACAACAATTGGGGGAGAGAACTAGAATTACTCACCAGGAAGTCGTCTCAGTTTCCTTCAATCACCTTCTAGCTACTAGGCACGCTTCAACTAACTCCTAAAAAGATGCAACCCCTACAGCGAGAGGGAACATCGCCAAATTCACCCTTTGGCTCACTTTATCGTTGGTTTTGGCACACTTACAATTTTGGGACTCCTTGCTCTGCATCAATAGTTCCAGTTATAGTTTCTGACAAAGAACTCTTTTCGTGATTACATTTAGCCTTTATAAAATGATCAAGAGATTTTTTTGGTTCGATATCAGAGGGTGAAAAATGAAACCTGAAATTGAGAATATCTAGCAAAATGCAGAGTTGCACATGAGAGGGCAATAATCTCACCGAACCCAGCTCAGTAGACGCACATTCGGACTTGCAAGTATTTCATCAAACATGTAAAATGATTGGCCCCTTTATATGCTATGGGCCGATGGAACGCCGAAACGGATTGTGGTTTAATGAATTGTGAAAACATTGAATAGAACAATGTTGAAACCACGCTCTTTGCATAATACGTGGCGAAAATCGACATGGTAAAGAAAAACATCGTATTTTCAAAAAGAGAAAATAAAGTACTTTTTTAAATTTAAAGGCTTTCAAAAAACGAAAATTAGCACCTTTAAGCACTTCTTAAAAAAGCTACGAACCATGTAGGATATTTACTAGGTTAAATTTTTTTTTTTTACAAATGTAACACAAAATATTTAGCTTGTTACAGAGAGTTTGAAACTTATATATATCAAGTTAGTGAATAAGTAAACGTTTTTTTTTTAATTGAAAATATATTCATTTTATAAGGATTTAAATGATGGAGGCTGGGTCAAACCCCCAGATGACATATATCTATATGTGGTAGATGAAGGATACCATGTCATAGATTTTTAACTTTTTTCTGTGGTATGTCCTGTTAAAAAAAAAAAAACACCATGTCCAACTTCCACCAGAGGTAAAACAGGGTGCGTAGCCAGGTTTTTCAACAAAAAATAAGCACCTTTTAAGCATGTAAAAAATATTTTTGAGCACTTTCCAAGGAAAAAAAATCATAAATAGGATATGTGCAGTAATAAAAATTATTTTTTTCCTATTGTTTCAAGTTCTTAATTTATAAACATTAAATCAACAAAATGCAAAAACAATTTCAAAATCTTTACATAATCATGATAAAATAACTATATTCAAATAACAGGGTGGCCACTCAAATCAGATTTCAAATTTCCCTGATTTCTCCAGATAAAAATCTTAAAATTTCCAGGTGTTTGTTTCTTTTTTTCTTATAAAGTGTAGGATGTGTATGAGAAAAGTGTCTATATTATAAAATATTTTATACAAAATGTTATTTTTTTAACATATCTTGAAAAAATTTTTTCTTGACAATTAGGTAAGATTTTTTATTTATTTTTAATGTTTTGGTACAAAATTTTGAATCAAACATCATATATTGACCAACAAAAGAGTAAAATTAAATATTAATATATAGTTAGTTTTTAAAAAAAAACTTTCTTTTTTTAATTAAAAATATGTTATAAAAGGTTAAAATTAAATAGAATAAATTAGCATTAATGCAGCAATTGTAACAATTTGTCTACAAACATTGCTCTTATCCTAATCCCTTCTTTCACCTCCACCAGAATCTTTCCTAAATTAAACAATCCCATAGCGGTCAAAGGTTTCTACATTCGTTTAGCAACCGTGCAAGAATTTTATGTGGCATTCTAGTTTGACACAGAGCTGTAATGGAGCAAATTTTGATGCAAGCAAAGTATCGTTAAGTTGATGATATTTCACCTGTTTGGAGATACATTTCCGTCTAAAAAAAGTGGGTATAATGGATGAAATAATTTAAATTAAGAAAATTATTAAATAATTTAAATTAGTGAAATTAAAAAAATTATCAAAGAAAAAATTTCTAGCTTTTCTTTCAAATTCCCTGATTTTTCCAGGTTTTTATCCGAATTTCCCTGATTTTTCCAGGTTTTTTCCAGTATAAAAAAATTCCTTGATAATTCCAGGTGGGTGGCCACCCTGAATAAATATTGCAGAGAAAATTCTGAAAATTAAGCTTTTTTGAAATTTATGACGACAATCGACACTGCAAAGAAAAAATCTCTTAAAAAGATAGAAAATTAAGCAATTTTTACAAATCCTGGATAAAAAAAAGCACCTTTAAGGGCTTTGAAAAATTGTAAATCAAAAATAAGTGTCTTTAAGCACTTTTTAAAAATGCTACACACCTTGTAAAAGATATGTTCTTTTGCTATTTTAGAAGGAGAGAACTTTCAAAGTAGCTTGTTGGAAACATGAGATTTTTTTTTAATTTCTTGCTTCTATAAAATCCTTTTTGTTTACTTATTATTTTCAAAAGCAGTTATATTGTAGATTATTTGCAAGCAACTAAATTTCATAACTCTCAGTAGCTAAGGGAGAAAAAAACTTATTTATCCAGATAGAAATCCTCAATTGTCATTTTTATCACCAACCCTAAGATCTTGACAACTTGATATGCCTTGAATGTGAGTTCCATATGAAATAGGATTGTAGTTCATTTACGCCACACTAGAGCTGCACAATGAGCTATTGGCGACGGTCTGGGAAACATCCCTGAGGATGATCCGAAGACATGTCATCACAATTTTGATCCTCTGCAGGGGGGGTGGCACCCCCGCTTTGGTAACACGACGACCTGCACGCGAAGTCTAGCACTTTACGGTAGAACAGTTTAACGAGGACCCTAAGCAGACTGACCCAAGTGGTCACTCACCCGCTTCCTGACCGCAGGCAGTGATGCTTGACTCTTGAGACCTGCTGGGAACCGTGTCTTAACGATCAGTCTACTGCGGGACCATATAAAACAGGGAAATAAATACCTGGCACAGCTGCTTTGTAGCGCTTCTCCACCCTTTTGACGTAGATGCAAGCCCCAATGAGCACCAGGAAGATGAGGCCGACAGAGGAGGCCAGAGGAATCAGGACAGAGGAGTGGAGGTAAATTGGAATTTCTTCCCTGCCTCTTTCCACCACTGGATGGGAAGACATGTCAGACAGAGCTATAAGAATGGAAAAAAATAAACAGATCTTATATCATTATGAAGTTGAATGAAGTTACACAATTGTTATTTTTAATTTATTATTATCTCATGGTTGCCACTCAAATCTGTAAAAGAATTTCTGTGTTTTCACTGTACATATGATAAACAATATATTAAGAGAAAATACACAATGACTGTGCTCCTGGGGGAGCTATATTGGGCTAGTGGTCAGCGTGCCTGACTGTGAAGCCAATGGTTGAGGGTTCGAATCCTGCTCAATGTTTCTCTCTGTGTGTTGTTCTCTATTGTTGATGTGTGAATGTGGCCCAATCTATAAACGGGTCTCTGTGGCAGTGTAGTGTGGGTAATGTTGCTCACCTCCGTGACTTAGGTTCATAGGTGCCCACTGGGTAACGTACGTTAAATGAGCAACACTTCCGAGGTAAAGAACGAAAGTTCAGTGTCAGCTATACTAGTTTCAAACTTAGAGAAATAAGAAACAGTTGAACATACTTAAAACAAATAATGCTGAGTTGTGAGTATATGAAATAGTTTAGTATAGCTAAAATATCCAATAGATTGCACTTGGAGTGGTCACCAATTTTTAAAAGACTGAAATAAGAAATAAAATTCTCTGCATTTTCCCAGTTATTTTAGGAGATTTTTAAATTCCCTGTATTTGCCAAGTTTTCCGCGAGGAGTGACAATCTTGTCTAAAAATAAATAAGTAAAAGGATCAGAAGCAGGGTAAAGCGCAAAAGTTTTAGCTACATAATATGTGTGAAATTTCACAAAATCATATATATTTTATATGGGGAGGGAATTTTAACACGCATTTTATAAGAATGATCATACTTTTGAATGCAGTGGAAAAACAAACACAATCTAATCAGGAAATGTTGACATTCAGAGCAAATTTGAGGTTTACAACGCTTGGAGCCTGAACCAGACTTTTCAGTCAACTAAAGGTGAAACTCTAAAATGATATAAAGCTGCCAAGACTGGGAATTGAAAGAATAAAATGACCTTAAATTTTTTGGAAATGTTTGGCTCAGGGTAGAGCGTTAGCCTTCTAATGAGGTGAACCAGATTAGAATCCCAGTGATGGCTGATGGATAAGAATTCAACCCACCAACCACAGTGCTGACATAAAATATCCTCAGTGGTAGACGCATTCTGGGTTAGAGGCCCCTTGCCATCTGGCTAACTGTTGGAGGTTTTCCTCTCCATGTCACACAAATGTGGATTAGTTCCATCAAAACGTCCATGAACGCAACAATTCTCCCAATATTTGATCCAGGAGTTTCCTTGTTGGATTGGGTATTAAATTACAAGGCTACGAAGTTGAACAACAGTCGTAAAACCAAAATTGGGACGGCTGTTCAACGATAGTAATAAAATAAAGATGAAATAAAGCTTTATTAATGTCGCTTAGTAACTTGATTTGAAAAATAAAAAATTTTAAAATTTTTTTAATAAGCTAAATTTTTTATTCTATTTTAAAGCACCTACTTTTTAGTCGACAGTTAATTTTAAAATTTATTGCAAAGCAATTAGTTTTGTTATACCTTATTTTAATTATTATCAATGAAATATGTGACAGGATATTAGTTTGCTCTGTTTCCAAAAAAAATTTCATTTTTTCTCAACCCTAGACTGTCGAAACAGTTTCAAACATTGTTAAAGATAGTGAAACCCTAAACATTTCTTAGCGTGTTTTATTTTTACACAATCAATATTTAAATTCCCAGAAACAAAAATGTTTGTTATAAATTTTTCACTGAGAGGTGCACTTCAACTTTTAAGAACGCTACATGAAAACATTTTTTTGTAAAAAAAGTATAGACAATAAAACCAATGATATTTCGAATCGGCAAAAAATACTGAAATGCATACATAAGTGTTATGAGATATTAGCATTTACCTAACTACCTTTCATTACATAACCAATTTGAAATCAGCAAAAATTAGTTGATTTCTCTCAATTTATTTCAAGGTGTTGCAGCAATTTATGAAATACATTTATAAAGTTTTAGATGAAAATAACTTAAAAACTGTTTTTAAGTCAGACACAATTTTTAGCTGCACAGGAGTTATAATCATTGCCAATACATCTATAAGTCTAGAAAAAAGATCAAAAACTGTAGAACTAAAAGAATGTTGAGACACCAACATATACCCTACAAATAGCCCTTTCTGGGCACCATGTGTGAGAAAATTCAATTATAGCTGTACAACATTGTGCTTTTCTCAAGTATGGCCTAAAGGTTTTTAAAATTCGATCTGATCAGTTAAGCAATTATCTAGGGGCTTGAATTCTGAAATACACAGTGACAACTCTTCAATTTCCCTTCCTTTTTGAAAAATTACTTTGACATTGACCAAAATGAACAAGTGTAAAAAGATCTGAATCGGGTCAAAGAAGGAAGAACTACATTATAATTTATTGCTTTTTACCGATTTTAACTAAATTTGATTAAGGTTTAAAAAAAAATACTCTTTATGTTAGCTTTAAGGATTTTAAAAATACATTGGGGGAGGGGAACCATCTGACCTGCACTGTGCGCATGCTAATGAATTACGCAAAATTGGCTGTGAATGAAATAATATAATATAGCTGAACTATCCACTTTAAATATCCCATCGATTGTGCTTTGAGTGGTCACCGTTTTTTAAAAGACAAAAATAAGAAATAAAATTCCTACTTCGTAAGGAAAATTTCAAAATTCCTGGTATTTTCCCTGTTATTTTAGCTGATATTTAATTTCCCTGTATTTCCCAGAGGAGTCGCAACACTGAAACTGCCAGCTCAAACATCATATGCGTCAAAAATATCTCAAAAGCGTACTAGTTACTTAACCATTTTATAAATACATTTTTCTACATGAGAAAAAAACTGGTTTGTTGAATCACCTGTATATTCTGCTCATAAAAAAAAAAAAAAAAAACCTTACCGCCTCCTTCAGTCTTGAGTGTGAGCATGTCGCTGGGATCACTGTCTCCTGTCTCTGAGGTAGACTTCATGTATATCTGATAGCGTGTCCCTTCTCGAAGACCCCCCAAAGTGTACGCCTTTTCCGCAGATTTTGGCACAGTGATTTCACTCCATGGTCCATATTCGTCTTTATAATACAGAATATAAAAATTTGCTAAAATAATGAAAAACAATTATACACACAAATCATTTAAAATACATTATAATAAAAATGCAAAAACATAAAAAATAATTTTAGTTTCGGAGGGGTATATATTTTGATTGTCTATGAGCTAAACATTTATGTTGCCTCAAAAGTTTAAATTTTTTTTATGAAAAAAGTTTGTTGTTCTCACCCATAAAGTATATTTTTAGAATCACTGTAAAAAATGAAGACAGAAAATGTTACAAATTAATATTTAAGAGATGGAAAAAAAGTCAGACTACTAGTCATTGAATCAATAGAAGAGCAAATACGGGACTAAAATCATCAAAATTTAGATAATTTGTCGAGAGGAATTGGGATGCATTCCATTTTGTTAGGAACCACCTTTCATCAGCTTCCTCCTCAATAAAACAGCTTATGAAATTTTGAAAAAGTAAATCTCTTTTTAATATAATTTTGACATGAATTGGTAAGAGTTTGATTATGTTTTTCCCCCTCTAAAACTCTACTTACTACTACTACCTACGACTTTTCTATTGCAATGAGAGAACTAATTCACAACCCTTAACATAAATATTTTTTTTGAAGATTTTCAAAATATATTTATTTTAAGTAAACAGTCATTATGAAACACCATGTATATACATTTTAAGTGAAGGGGCCGATCAAACATTATTTAAGCTCAAAAGAGGGGGAAGGGTTTGTGATTTGCTTATTTTTGCTGAGAATGGAGGAGTTCAAAATTGCCAAAAGCATACTTACATAATATTTGAGCAACCCCTAATACATGGCATCAAAAAGTGTTTCAATTAGGTACTTATAACTCACTGTTATAATCACTGGAAGAAGAAGACCCTCCATACCCACACTCGTATCAGCGCCAGCTAATCCGCAAAATGGGGTATTCAAGTCGAGCCAAGTTTCTCTACATAAGTTAGAATGTTAATTAACGATAAGTTAATTAAATACAGAGCAGTACCGCACATTGAATTAGTTGAAATATAATTCTTTCTTGTCTACTTCTTTTACTCAACTTAGATTTATTATTTGTTTATGTATCGTATTGTAACTGTGATATATTTTTGTTTTGTGTGCCTGGCAACTTAGATGCATAATTATTTTGTTTGTGTTCCACTTGGCTTTGTTCATGTCTTTGTGTAAGTATATATATTGAAAGAATTGAAATCTTTGAGAGAGACTCTTTACGAAAAAATTTAGAATGTGTCACTTAAGAGAATTGATACTTGACCGTCTCAACAACCAATTAAGATCGAGACATCCACGCTACTAACTGCAGGCAAAAATGAAATAAAATTGAGAGTGAGTTAACATGAACGTACGAAGGGAAAACTTTAAATATTGAAAATACATTTAAAATACAAAAATATGAATAACCAGGGTTATATTTTCATAGGGTTTATAGTATTTTTTTTTAATAATTTTCATTTAAAAAAATGAGAATGTTCTGAAATAGAACATTATTTTACAACTTGATATAAATGATCTAAAAGAGAAAGAATAAACTTACGTAAATCAGATGTGCCATTTTCAGAGATTTCTATTTTATGTTTCCATTTTAATCCTATGCTGGAACGCGATTGAAAATCCACCCACAAGAAAGGGGGTGAAGGGGGATCTGAAAAAGTTATTATTATTATTACTTTGCTACATCATTAAACAGGTTATCTCCTAAAAAAATTATTATAATTTGGATGTAGTTTTAATTTAGATAAGCTATTTTTGTAATAATGACATGTTTAAAATAATAAAACTACATCCAAAATATAAATAAACATGCCATTTTCTAAAAAAAAAATATTTCATCATAATTTAGATGTTGCCTTATTTTAGACATAATATTTCTATAATAATGACATGTCTAAAAAATTAAATTAATTTATCATAATTTGGATGTAGTTTTATTTTAGTAGTCCTTTCAGGTTAAAAAAAAATGCACATTTTTAAGAGCATTTGAAATAGAATTTCAATTCAGATAAAAACATGCAGCAACATAAAAATGAAATGAGGACGCCATACTGTGGTTAAAAATTTTCTTTCTCCTTTAAAAGAAGGAAAAAGTAAGTTCAGACAAACCTAGATTAAGTTTCAGTTGCTGAAAAAAACACTTCAAAATATTAAAATGCTAACAAATTATTAGAAAACTTTTTTATTGTGTAACCAGAAGTTATTATCTCATAATTTACTTTTATTTGTATATTTTAAAATTTTCTTTTCAGTATTTGAAACTTCATGGCTTACTCTAGGTTTGTATTGACCTCACTTTTTCTACACTTAAATTCGTAATAAAGAAGAAAGAGAATATTTTCTTTCACGGTATGGCATCCTCTTAAGAGCTACCTTTAATAAGCAATTGATCAATCACTATCAAAACTCCATGAGTGGTACTAAATGCAACTTTCAATGAAAGTTTGAGCACTGTGTGCTTTCAGTAATTTAGGTTTTTCAACAAGGTCTCTGGGTACCACAGATTCACAATGACCTTAAACCAATCAACTAATATAAGAGATAATATAATATAAAATTGTTATAATCCTCTGACTTTTAAAATGATCTGTTTTACTACCAAAAACTTTAGCCACTTTTTTGTGAAAGGACACTAGTAGTAAAAAAGTTGCAAGAAAAAAATAATGATAAATTAAAATAAATCATAAATTATTTACTTTCACCAATGCAATTTTACATCAAAACTTTTGAATGCATTTAGAAACACTCTATTGAAAGGTTTTATGAACACAAGATTTTCAAATGAATTTAAATTATTAAGGGTGGTCCTACCCCATGTAGCAGAATTTTTCGGGGTTTCCCGCAACAAAACTCTCTAGCACTTCTGTAAGATACTTTCTTTCAATAATAACAAAGAGGTATGTTACTAATTTACGGTAACAAAAACGCTATGTATAAAAAAAAAAATTTAAAAAAACATACATTTTTTTTATTTGAATATGTAATATTTTTTTGACTATAATATTATGGGCGATATTCTTACATTTTGTTGGGGGGGGGGGGGGGGGGGACACCCTAATTGTTTCTTTTATAGCATTTTGCAAATCCTCATCACATTAAAAAAATAATTAAATATAAAATCTGTAGCTGTAATTACCGAAAAAACAGATGGACAACAAAATCATGCTAATCATACTCTTCAGAAAGGGGTTACTCAAATGCATTTTTGTTTCAAGATTTCATTGCTGTAATAAATAATATCACATAAAAAATATGGGGTTTCAAAAACTATGTGGAAATCAAAAGCAATAACTGCAAAAAAAAGTGATAGAATTATTGTCTTAAAAAGTAAATGATCAAATTTCCCATATCGCCTAAAATATATCAGAATATCTAAAAGCCAAGTGAAAATCAATGTCAATAACTGACGAAAATACAATCGAAATGGATTTACGATATCGGTATAAATTGAGCGCTTTAGAAAGTAATTACCTAAATGTGCAATTCAAATTTCATGTGTACATTTCTGCAGAAAAGCAAACCAAAATATTTTATTTCACAAAAGAAAAAATATTTCTGCAAGAACTCTGTAAAGTTCGGCAACAATGTCGCTGTGATTCTGCCAAGGGGGTCCCACAATTGAAATGAACAATCATCACCTGAAATAGTTTTTACTGATGAGGGGGTGTGTGGTGAGGGTACCTTTAGAGGAAGTTTCAGCCAAAGCATCCTGGGAAGGTGGGCCACTGCCAGCACTGTTGAAGGCCTGTACAATAACCTGATACTCTGTGGCTCTCAGAAGATTTGTGAGACGGTATTCTTCATCTCCTTGTTTGCTGAATTCCACAGTTTTGAAGGAGTAAGGATCAGTACTTGAAGACACTTTATAGCCTATGTAGTAACCTTTCAACTGACCATTCCACTGATCTCGGGGAGGGGTCTGAAAGAAAGAAACTATTTGTAATTGTGGACACACTTCAACTAGGAGATTATAACATAATATAATTTAAATTTGCTGTAAAATTAAGGAGGTGCAACGTCCAATATGTATTCAAAAAGGTCAACATATATTAATAAATTGAAAAGAAAAAAGAGGAACTATATTTTGCTATTTTAGTAATAACTGTGTGATGCACTCTGGTCGATAGGGGACAGCGCATCTAACTAAACACGTTAATTGACATTAAGGTGAAAAAACGAAAATTGCTTGTTTTATTGGAGCAACAAAACACATTTTTGATTACATACAAATATTATTTAGAGTTTTGGAGCAATTTTGGCAAAAAATGACATTTTGGAGCAGAACTTTTGTATTATTTAACATTAAATGCATGTATTTTATTTTTTTTTAACATTAAATTTATGTATGTTATTATTTATAAATTTTTTCCTAATATTAAATTTTGAGCCGAATGTTACTGCCGTTAGCTATAATATTCAGCCAAGAGGCAAAATACGTACTTCTCGGTGGATTTTGTTGCATACCAAGATAATATTGTAATTTTACTTCTTGTTATCAGCAATAAAAATTTTACTATTGAAAGAACATTTTCTGTTAACCTTTATTTTGAATAAATCATCGTAGATCTAGCTTTTAAGTACAGATAACTACTGTATCTACTGGAAATTACTGTAAAGTAATTTTAAATGAAATAATTGTTTTAATATTCCCAACTAATTAAACAAGTTTTGAGAATCTATTATTGGTTTTCCAAATTATAGAAGCATATTTCTTATTCACCTTCGTCACATTCTTTTAATTTTAACTTATAAGAACAACATTTTTCAATAGACTACACCTATTATAAACTAATTTACATTACCTATATGATGCATAACCTATTAAGCACTGCCAAACCTAGCTGACGCATAGAGTAGGAAACATAATAAGACACTGAAACTAATAAATTGGCATTTCATGTTCTAATTGTCACCAATATTGACCACTCCAAAAATATGTTTATAAGTTGAATGAGGCATGTACATAAATTAAAAAGTGTATTTAAGTCTTTGTTTTATAAATAAAACAATTATTTCTGCCAATGACATTACTTTGTACAGTCAGCAAAAAAAAAAGATATCACCCTGAATAATTTTCGTTCTAATGATCGGATTTTCACGAACTAAGTGTCAATCTTAATGGTTCCTGGGGGTGACCTCAAATATGCTAATTAGTTAGTGCTAACTATTAATTAAGTTACGAAATCAGACACAAAAACGTACTTTCTCTGAATAAACATATATTTTTTTTTACATATTTGGAATTCAGATACTTGAATTAGGGGGGTTAGACAAAATTTTGAAAAAAATGGGTGGTAAATAGGGTTGCAACAAAGGTTTATATATTTGGCGATCGTCCAGAAAACCGCCAAAAAAAGTCGCCAGCGCAAATAAATATTTTAAGATAACCCATTGACTAATTCAAAAGAAGAATGCTTAATTTTACTAGGTTGCTAAGCAACCAAGCTCTGACTGGAAAAAAAATTGAAATAATTTTCTGTGATTACTCAGAGAGGTTTAATTAATAGTTAATAGAAAATATCTTGAAGTTTCTAGGCAATTGACAATTTTTAAGCTGATTTCTGTCCGAAAAGCAAAGTTTTTTTTATATTTTAATCTCCCTTGAAAAGAAAATTTGAATCGATTATACATTATTTATGATTTTCTAAGTTTCAGAATTTAAATACATGAACATTTTATCTGATATTATTTAGATTATGTTGTTTCTGCTATATTTATTCGAGGATTTCATACTAAAATCAAATTAACATAACTTATTATGGCTAAATACAAAATGTTAGGGATAATCACTTTTACAGCTTTAATCAAGTCTTCTAGGCAAGAAAGTTTGAAGAAAAAAAAAGTGCTTGAAAAATAAAATGTATATTGTATAGTAATTCTTATGCGCATTCGCAAGTTTTTCTATAATTTACGATATTTCTTTTTCCTATAACTCAAGGAATTGCTGACTCAAGGAATTTAGTGGTATTTTAAAAGCATTGAAATAGGTTATGTTTAAGAATAAGATATTGAAATAATATGTTGTATATAGTATGATTCATTGTTTCAAAAATCGCTTCATTCTGCTAGATATTTAGATAACAAGGTTTTCTTTGGATAAAGATGATTAGCAAATAGCATCCTTATGCTTCGATACATTTAGAAACTTACGTTCGCAAATTCACCATAAAATATCGTACAGCATATTCTTCAATTACGATAAGCTACATTTACCACCAAATACTGATACTATGATTATTTTTGTTTTCTTATATATATCTGATATGATACTCTCTTTTTAAACAGAGCTTGTAAGGTCCTTAAGATACTGAAAGGGGGTCACGAAAACTTAAAAGATAAAATATTTAATTTCATTAACTCAAAATATCTGGTCTCAAAATTTTAATTTTAAACCAAGTTAAATATAACTTTTACAATATTGATGCTCTTATGTTTTTAAAGACCACATAATTCCTGTTGAAATATGAAAATGCATATTTTTACTTTAACGAGTGTAAAATCCTTATCAAAATAATGATCAAGACCCAAATCTAAAACAGTATAATTGATGATAAAAACTCAACTGGCTTCAAAAAATATGAAGAGGGAAGTAAAAGTCGACATGTTTCGAGCGTTCAAATATATTCACCCATTCTCAAAACTTGTCAAGCTTGAATAACTTGTGACTTTTATTATTGTGCTCAAAACATGTCTATTTTTATCATCATCTATTACTTTTTAAATCAATAAAGTTTTTATATTTTTAATTCAATTTCTTGGGATTATCTATTTAGTTACACAATATATTAAATTATTTCACTCGATATTAAAATAAGTTTTACTTAAGTTATAGGCACAGGTTCTTAGATTAAAAAAATAATAATTCGCTATTTTGTAAAAAAATCAATGCAGTACAATTTTTTTTGCTGCAAGCCTTAACATTTTAATTTAAGGACATAAAAAAATTCCGTTTAGAATTGAAATTTCAAAAGTCGAATGGGAAAATGGAATGTCCCTTGCACCAGAAATCGAAATTAAATAGTTACAAGGACAACTATTTTAAACAAGTTAGCGTTTCCGTCCTACTCGAAGTTGTTTGAAAAGGTATTTTGTATATATAGATTCCAAAGTTTATTCTACAAATATTTTAGGGTATACTTTCGGAATATTTTGATTGAGTTTATTTTTACACCCTTATTTGCTTAAAATTATTAAATAATAAGCTTAAAATAAATTATTCAAGCTACATGATTTAATGCATTTATAGTATAATAGTAAACGGGGCTTCCATCGCCTATCCTTAACCTTGATACTGCTATCATTAAATAAATGGAATAAGCTTAGATAAATAATAAAAGTTAATTTTTTCTTTGTTTTAATTTTCAAGGAAATATGTTTCGATCAAACAGATTTCATTCTGGAAATAGCGAAATTATTGAGTAGGTCCCTTGGAGCAATATCATTCTTATCCTCTTTTGACGAAATATAGGAAAAACTGGTTTTCACAGTTCTGTAAAAAGTATGTTAGCCTTCTTGCCACGTTTTTTATTATTTTTTTATTTTTAATCAAAATAAGTTCGGAAATTTACGTATTTTTTATTGCATTTTTTTAAATCAGATGATTCTAAAATTCGCACGGCTTCGGAAACTTTTTACAAATTTCAATTTTTAGTGTTTCTTGCTAAACAAAATAAGGCATTGTTCCTGATAACAAATTATACTACAATAATATCTTGGGAATCGTGCTAAAGTAAAAAATTAAACAAAATAGTTTAGCATATTATCCGGAAAAAAATCTACATGGAATCATAAAGAAAGAATCATTTAAGATACTGAGATATTTTAAGACGCTTAAAAGCTTTGGCTACGTATTTGACAGCTTTTTATGTTCGGTATCTTTATACTCTTTGTAGTGACTTATAAAACATGGACACTATTTTAGATAATCTATGTTGAAGTCACAAGAAACAAAACAAAAAAGACAATCAATGATTTATATTCTTTTTTCAAAAAAAAAAAAAATAGTATGCTTAGTAAATAATCAGCTGTTTTGCATTAAATAATTTTAAACAGCGGAGTGTTTTTAATTTCTTAACAAGGCTTTATTCTTAGCTAGCAGACAATAATTCTTTTTAAAAAAAACTTGACTATAATGTAAAAAGGAACTTTACTTTAAAGAAAATCAAAATTAAAGTACTAAAAAAATTGATTAGTATATTAATGAAGAAATAATAAATGTAGTAGGGTAAAGAATAAAATTTTTAAAAATGCTAAAATTTAATTAAATAGTTGGTAAAATAGTTCTGCGAAACACTTCCGGACAGGTGATTAAAAAATTACTTTTAAGATTAACACGATATATAAGATGTTGAGAAATTTGCGATGATGTGAGATATGCTTAAATATGTTTACTGCGTATTTTTATTAATATTCATAAAAAATATATACAAGAAACTGAGAAATATTTTATTCCAAATCTATTCATACGTATGTATATTATTATAATTGTATCAGTTATTGAGAAAAAAAAACTAAAAATTAATCACATTAAATAAGCACAATCTGGTGTATAATCATATTCTATCAAAAGCATGCTTTTATAAAACTCGACATTCGTTGAATAAAATGCTTTTTATTCAATAAAATGTTTTATTCAAATTTCTTTACTTAATTTCAAATAGATTTTTAGAGGACTAAAAAAGAAACATTGTATTTTATAGTTTTAAAAAAAATAAAAATAAAAAGATTAGCAAACGATTATTAGCCAAAAAAATATGAATGAAATTTTACGCCACGCGCGCTAAATCAAATTCTTCGTAAATTTATCACATTTTAATATTAATCGCCCCATTTAATAATTTTTTCAGTGTCACCAAATTATTTTTTTTTTAAATAATTAATTTTAATTTTTCTCATCTTCTAATAAATAAAAACAGTTGTAACTTTAGATTTTTCAATTGAAAAGCATGTAGATTAATATGGTATACAAAAAATCCATACCTTATAATTCAAAATTTTTTCATCCTCTCTTTAATTAAATAAGAAAAAAAAAGTAATAATTATTAAAAATTATTTTTTTCATGAAATTATCTTTGGGTAATTGCGTTTAATGAGTTGGTGCATTATTTTTTTGAATTGCTTCATTAGTTTTTAAAATATGACTGAAAACGCAAAAAGTGAAATTAACATTAAGGGGTCCAAACTTTGAATCGCTCTCCTGACCAAACTATGGGGACCACATTTCTCAGATTGCGGCTACCACCTATATTTTGAAGATAAGGAATCCAAATATGTAAAAAAAAATATATGTTTATTCAGAGAAAGTATGTTTTTGTGTCTGATTTCGTAACTTAATTAATAGTTAGCACTAACTAATTAGCATATTTGAGGTCACCCCCAGGAACCATTAAGATTGACACTTAGTTCGTGAAAATCCGATCATTAGAACGAAAATTATTCAGGGTGATATCTTTTTTTTTTTGCTGACTGTACTTATTAAAGCTCCAAGAGGTAATTGATTGTTAAAAGGAAGAGAAATATTTTTTTATATATTTTTCTTCCTTAATATATAAAAAAATATTTATATATTAAGGAGAATATTAAGAGTAGTAATAATTGGTAGTAAGTTCTATGTTGGTACTACTCCATTTCAAAAGTCAGTGGAAAAAAATAAAACAAAATAGTAAGAAAAAAAATATCTAGATCTTCATTTTTTAAATTAGTAAATTTTAATTGAATTAAGCATTGATAAACCTATTTTTTTTGCAGCTTCTCAAAAAGGAGAAGCATTGTGATTTTTAAAGCCACTAAATTAAAGAAAAAAAATGTTTATTTAATTTCAAACCCCAGTAGCAGAATTGCGACGACAAGGCGATATTGTCACAGAATGTTAGAAGGTTTTTGCAGAAAGATTTTTAATTTGGAAAGGGAAAATTTTGGTTTTCCTTTCAACATAATTTTTTGAAAAATGTTTTCTTTTTTCTTTTTCTGCAGAATTTTTTTTTTCAAAGATGGCATCCTTGCGCATTAGAGAGGAAAGAAATAATCATGATTTTCCTATTCTCATTTGAGATTTTTTAAAAAAATTGGTAATAACTGGCTTCAATAAGAATTTCAAATTAATAATATAAAAAAAATTCAGAAATCGCAAAAGTTTAAAAGATAGTACAGTTTAGAAATGTTCTTTCTTTCATTTTTCTTTTCTTTAAAGAACACCATATTTTACATTTGCTTATTTGAGTACCTCTTTTTTTAAAGAGTCGAATTCCAGTGATTCCTGATCTTTATTTTGGGAGTTCTGCACGTATTTTAATTTATGTTCAAATTTAAGTTTATCATCGCTGGACTTATTTTACGAATTTTAATTTGTGTAATAATTTAAAAAATTTTAAATTGCATTTTTCCGTCTACAAAATGTCCGAATATCGCCTATAATATTAGAATTAAAAAAAATATTACTTTTAAAATTTTTATTCTATACTTTCTTCTGTATACACAACGTTTCTGTTACTTTAAATTAGTAATTGTTATAATTAAAAGCAAAATATTAGTTAATAAAGCAAAATAATAGTGCCAGGGAAGTTTGTTGCAGAAAGCCCAAAAAAATTCTGCCACAGGCTTTCAAACATTTGTGCAAAATTTCAAATATTTATAGAAAAATAACTTACCTTCCATTTCACTCGTAATGTACCAGCACCACGAGCTTCAACGGTAACATCAGTTGGTGGGGACGAAGGCTCTATTAAACGAATTCTCATTAAATGGTTTAGTAAGAGATTTAATCAATAACTAAAGGAACACTTAAATGATAAAACTCAGAAATTTTTAAATGTATTTGCCAATATCATTATTGCATTATTTTAATTGCTTGCTAAAACAAAATACACACAAATCTTTAAAAATGAAACAGTTAAAAGCACGCTATTGAATCTTCCCCTGCTCTTCCTGTGGAGTGGCAACTATGGAGAACTGTTTAATCACTAGAGCCCGGAAGTTCAGGCAAAATGCCATAAATGCCCTTTTCTTCCTTTTTTAAACGTTTTCTTCTGAAAATGCCTTTTTCTTTCCTTTTGTTCATAAATGCCTATTTCTGACTAATTTAAAATTTTTCTGCAAAGCTTTTTGTGCTTTTGACGGAGCATAAACGCAAAATGAAGAAATTTCGAAGTACAGAAATGGTTGACTGTCATCTGACGTATTGTAATGCATTTATAGAGATAAGGACTTTATTCCTTTTGGGACAACTCCCTCCCTCTGAGGCAGTGGTCACCTCTTGTACAGTACAATGGCTATTCATCTGAGCTGATAGGGTACTTGTGCTTGAGTGAGCAAGGCAGGTGAAAGACATTTTTTTGTCCATGAGATTGGCAGTGTTGATTGAATAGAGAATAGAATACAGAAATGACGCTTTGCCTTTTTCAAAGATGGCCACAAGAAAGGAGATTGCCATGAGGGATAGTTTGGGAGACAAAGAGCTTGATGGGAACGCTCGGCAGCTGAGGTAGTGTGAAAAAAGTATTTGTGGAAGCCCCTTCAAGAGAGCACCAGACATTCAATTACCTCCTTACGAGATGGGGATTTTGAGGAAGTTACTTGAGTCCTTACCAGCTATAAGAAAAAGTCTCCTTAGCAGTTCTAAAATAAAAAATGAAGTGAGCTATTGAACACATGGAAAAAAGAAATATGTTTTTGTCCGAGTCTCTAAAGATTTTCGACAATACTGTGCCTGGACCTGACAGAATAAGGAAGAAATGTGAAAACGTCATCTCTGCAAATACACACTTTGAATGCATCAAGGACATTGCAAAAGTACTTTCTGGTGATACTACAGTTGAACTTATCATATCTCCTACCATGGCAAGTTGTTTAGGCCCATAACCTCTGTCGAAGTAGAAAGATCCTTCTCTTTGTTTAAAACTGACAGGAGACAAAATTTCTCTTTTGAAAAAGAATCTAGTTGTGATGTGCAACAACAACCAATCATCAGAATAAATCTGCATACAATATTATTGTAAGTATGAGTTTTCAATTTTTCTTTCACACTTACACAGTTGAGGGTATATATATATATATATATTATTTTTTGTGCAATTATGTCCACTTCTTTTGTACTATTGCTACAACAGTCGAGTAAAATGAATATGTAGGTATACAGGATACTTCCAGCAACTTTTTCTATACCTTGGATACCTATAGGCATTACCAGCTACCATTTTGCTCCAATTTTAAATGCCTTTTTTAAGTGCCTATTTCAAGCTTTTTAAATGCCTTTTTGCCTGCCTATTTTTGTATTTTTTATTGCCTGAAATTCCGGGCTTTATTAATCACATATTTCTGACACAAAAAGTTGGTTATTTTATTACAGATTTATCACAAATAGTGAGATACAAAATTCCCTTTTATTAAGCTTCTAAAATGAATAAAGGTTCATAAAACATCACCTTTGAATTATGTATGAAGTAAATTAAATTAAAGAGATATGTTAAAAAATAAAAAGAGATTTGCATCAGAATTTTAGTAAGATGTACAGAGTATGAAATAAAAAATGAACCACCTTGAATAACTTTTGGATCGGATCTTCACGTTCAAAGACTCAATCTTAATTGTTCGAAGGGTTTAGAGCAGACATTTTAAATTACAAAAACAGACTCAAAAATATAATTTTTCTGAATAATTTGGAATTTTGACCTTCTAAATATAAGGGGGGCGCTCGGTGGCTGAGTGGTAGCGCTTCGCGCTCCCGGGCCACAGGTCCTGGGTTCGATCCTCGGGCCAGGCAAGGTTGATTCAGCCTTTTATCCCTTCAGTGGGTCGATAAATGAGTACCAAGCATGCTTGGGAACTAAACACTGGGGATTCCGTGTTCCGCTGACCACCTGACCTGAACATCTGCTCCTTCACACTAGAGCCCAAAGGTCAAGAAAACAGAGATGGACACATTAGGCCTTGGCCCTCTATGGGCCGTTGCGCTATTGAGTTTAGTTTAAATATAAGGGGTGGCCACCATCTTAGAAATATGGTCCCAATAGTTTGGTCATGAGAGCGGTTAAAAGTTTGGACCCTTTTAAGTTAATATTACTTTTGAGTATTTTGATCTTGAATATATATATATTTTTTTTACGAGAATTAAGAACTTTTTGCATACAATTATAACATTCATTTACCAAAAGATAATTCCATGCAAAAACAACTTTAAGTGAGTATTTGATATTTTTTATTAGTTTATTTATAATAGTTAAAATCAGGACATTTCATGACAAATTTTGTTCACTACCGAAATTCATGACTTTCCATGATTTTTCAGGTGCCCTGAATATATTATGTCATTTAATTGAATGGCATGGACACAAATAAATTGGCCTGTATATTAAAGAAACAAAGTACCTGCTTCTTTGGTGAGAAACTGTTGCGATTCAGAAGGGTTTCCTCTTCCTACTTCGTTCTCTGCCAGTACTCGGACTACGTATGATGTACCCGGCTGAAGGTCTTTAAGCATGGTGAAGGTTTGGGAGGCTGAAACTTTCTCTTCTTCTAGTTTGTGAGGTGCACCTGCAAGGGGGATTATTGAAAGTGAACAATTTCTTAGAAAACGAATAGACAACTTTAGTGAAAAGTGAATTCGCTGGTATTCTACAATCACTTGTTATTTAACAGAGTTGCCACTGAACTCCCTGTTCATATTATACACAATATATGAAGAGGAAAAACACAATCACTGTGCTCTTATGTGAGCTGCTTAGGGCTAACTATACCAGTTATAATTGCTGAGAGAACTTAAGAGAAAAAAGGAACAGATGAACATACTTAAAACAAATAATGCTATAGTAAATGAAATAGTTCAATATAGTTGAAATATCATCCTTATATATCCCATAGATAGCACTTTGAGTATTTACCATAAGACGCAAATAATAAACAAAATTCCTTGTATTTTCCCTGTTATTTTAAGTGATTTTTAAATTCCTTGTATTTTCCAGGTTTTTCCTGTTCTCCCCATAGAGTGGTGTTGTTACTCAATAAAGATTCTTAATCGCTGCTTATACAGGATGTAATTTATCGTAATCTTAAGTAACTAAAACGTAATATAAACGTATAATAATAATTAAACTTTATTTCGTATTCTTAATATCGTATAACATGTCAACAAACTTAATAGAACACAATAATTTATCTCTCTGCTCGTTGCCAGATCTGCTTACGCTACTCGAGTTAATAATACAAGTTCCAACATAATCTGCTTATGCTAACCTCAGTAAATACAAGTTCCAACATACTCCCACCTTTTGTATTGCAATCAAGCTTAGACACAATACAAAACTTACAATTCACTAACCACAAATGTAATTTAGCAAGTAAACATATCAATAAACACTCTATGAAAAACAAGTAATTTGAAGTCAGTTATCGTAGCTTAAATATATGCAGTCTACAAGTCCAAACGTTGGCGTGGAACTATTTTTCGACCTCTACGAGTCAGTTTCACAGGTCGGGAAACCTCTGTCATAGGAATGAAAGTCTCAGCATTAGGATTGAGAGGTCATGGGATAGGAGTTGTTGAAGACTTTAAATCACCAGAGTCGACATCGCCCTGTTTATCCTTTTCATTTGCTGTTGTGTCAGATGGAAACTCACCTACAGACATTTCGAGTGGATACAGTCTCTGCAATGGTCTCACGAGGTAGCCATTAGCAACTCGTAATTTCGCTACTCTTCGTATTCCGTCCTTGCCAGGAAACAGCTCTACAACACAACCCAATGGCCAGTTCAGCCTCTTTGTGCCCTCACATCCAATAAGAACTATTTCTCCTACAGAAATTTCCTTCTGCTTTGACCCAGATTTTGGGTTTCGTACAAGTTCACCTAAATATTCCTTCTGGAAGCGTTTTCGTAAATTTTCACGTAAACTTTGTAGATACCTTACTCTTTTTAGTAAATGCTTGGAGTTGACAACGTCTATGTCACGCGTTTCTGATCCTCTTATGTCTTGTATAAAAAGAGCTGGTGTTATTGGTGTCATTTCATTCGGATCATCTGAAAGGTAGGTGAGTGGTCTCCCATTGATGACACTTTCAGCTTCGCACAATAACGTGAGCATTTCTTCGTACGTCATGCAAGCCCTTCCCAAGCACTTTCGTAAAACTTCTTTGATACTACGGACCATTCTCTCCCACCAGGTAGGTGGGAGAGAATGCCATTTGATGTTCTGCAAGGCAAATTGAGATTGCAATTCCTCCCAGTTCAATGACTGAAGGGCTCGTGCTGCTCCAGTGAAGTTCGTCCCGTTGTCCGAATACATTACCGAGCACCTCCCTCTTCTTGCAAAGAATCTTCTCATTGCTTGCATGAATGCTTCGGACGATAATGATGTAACGAGCTCCAGATGAAGGGCTCTATATACCGCACAGGTAAATAAAACAATCCAAGCCTTGATACCTTGACGTAGTTGCAAAGGCCCGACCAAATCTACACCCGTGATTTGAAATGCAGAAATGCGTTTCGTTCTATCCATGGGTAGAGGTAATGTATCTGGCTGTACTGGTTTACTTGAGTGACGCTTGCAGACCACGCATTTGCTTATGACTTCACGAACTACCCTCCGACCGCGAGGAATCCAGTAAAGCTCTCGAATGCGGTACAGAGTTATTTAAAACCACTGTGCATCATGGCTTTATGGACATGTTCAACGTACAGTCTCACGATAGGATGATCGGGTAATACTGTAGGTCTCTGGAATTCTTCTGGATCTTCACCCAAAACCAACTTAGTTTCAATCTTTAAGACTTCTGACTCTTCGTAAAATCGGATTGACTTCGAGTATTTTTTCGTTAAATCAGGAGCCTGTTCTTTTTGGAATAGTTTTATGACGACAAGTTCTGCATTCTGTATTTCTGCACTTGTTAACTCGGATGCTACTCGTATAGACTTATTTATGGCATTGTTGACAAATCGCAACATCCAAGCTACCATGCGTATAATTTTGCTATAATTGGAGAAGTACAGAAGCCTTTTGCTGAAGTTTTCCTGCAAGTTGATATTGACACTGGAGATGACACATTTCTTTCTTTCAACCAAAGCTTCTTCAGGCATTGTAATCTCAGTATTAGGCCAAGTGTTCTCCGCTTCCTTTAACCAGACGGGCCCCTCCCACCATCGACTTTCTATCAACTCCTTCCAACCGCAAGAGCGAGATGGTAGGTCGGCCGGATTCATAGTTCCTGGTACAAATCTCCAACTGTTAACATCTGTGAGCTTTCGTATCTCTCTTACACGGTTACCGACGAAAGTGTTCCATGGTTCTCCCTTCATTATCCAACTAAGGACAACCATTGAATCTACCCAAAAAACCATTGTTAAAGGCTGTTGTATTGCCTCAAGAACGGTACATGCTAATCTTGCACCCATTGCGGCTCCAAGTAATTCTAAGCGGGGAATTGTTGGTCTCCTCATTGGGGCTACTCTGGCAGAAATTAACTGGATAGACGTCTCTGTTTCCTTTTCAGTACGTAAGTATACACAGCAAGTATAAGCGTCTGCAGAAGCATCAGTAAAGACATGCATGCTAGTGCTCTCAATAGATCCTTGCATCAATTGTCGAGGTATTCTGCACTGTTCTATGAGATCAACATGTTTCGCCCAGTGCTTATATCGTTGCTGAATATCTGGAGGCCATTCTCCGTCCCAGCTTATCTTGTTTTTCCAAGCTTCTTGAAGCAATAATTTCGGTAATAATGTGGCAGGTGATGTAAATCCAATTGGGTCATATATGCTGTTGATAATAGAAAGAAGTTTTCTCTTTGAAAGGACTTTATCTTCTGAGAAAAAATGCTTGACTACCAGCACAATAGAGTTCATCCGTATACGTATTCCATTTTAGTCCAAGTACATTCTGGTCTTGTATTCCATTGAAGGCCCAACATCTTAATTCGAAGGAACCTTTTCTCATTATTTCTATAGCTTGCGATTGCAGTTCTTCCCGTTCTTCGCAGGTATCCACACTCGTGACCAAGTTGTCCACATAAAATCCTTCTTTCAGACGCTTGATAGTTTTTTCTAGGTGTTTTGTTTGGAATTCCTGAGACTCTAGATGGAAGTTAATCGTGGAGTTCAGAAGAAATGGGCTTGACGAAACACCAAAGACAACACGGCGATGTCTGTAGATTTTCAGCTTAATATGCTCTTTGCCTTCCCACCAAAGGAACCTAACGTAGTCTCGATCTTCGGGAGCTAAAGACAGTTGCAGAAATGCCTGCTTGATGTCTGCAGTCACTCCAATGTCACCACAACGGAATTTACTTATTAGATGAGGTATTTGATGTAACAGGCTAGGACCTGTGCTCAGGCATTCATTTAACGAGGCATACCCCGGACGTTTGTATGATGCGTCAAAGACCGGTCTGATCTTAGTAATAGAACTTGACAATTTTATAACAGGATGATGTGGTAGGTAATGACAAGCTCTAGAACTTGATATTTCGCTTCCCGTTACTTCCTCTATGATGTTGTCATCCTTCCATTGCTGCAAAACATGTTTATACAGCTCATAGTTATTGTCTTTCAAAAGATGCTTAGTGACCGTACGTAGTCTTGCTTCAGCCTGGTCGTATCCCTCATACAGGGGAGGATGTCCTGTTAGCCATGGAAGTGCTACCTCATACCGCTCACCAGACTTCTGAATTGTCTCTTTGAAAAAAGTTACGGTTTCTTTATCTAGCTCCTTAGTTGTTTTTCTTTCAGTGGGATCTGTGACACCCAAGGACTCTAAGTCCCATAGCTTGTGTACTTCCGAAAGATGCATACTTAAGGATACCATATTTATACTGCTTTTCTTTCCTTGGCCTAAAACGCTCCACCCGAGCTTCATCTCTATGGCTGTGACTCCCGACGGCAAAAATTCTATTCTTCCTGTCAATATTCCTCCTAGAAAATCGGCACCAATCAGCATCTCAATTGGAGGAATCTCTGGACCAATATCGGTAAGCTCAATACCTCGAGATTTCAATTCTCGTATCAGATTTGAGTCACATATGCGAGGTAAAGATGAACAAATCTTGGGCTGATCCAAAACTAATATGTTGTATGAAAAAGTTCTATTGATGCTCTCAACAGTGATGTCGTAGCGACCATGTCTGCCTTCAGAAGTTTGCGTACCTCCAAATAATTCTTGGGACAATAACTCTGTTCCTAAAGGATTTAATCGTAACTCTTCAACTACATTTTTGGTTAAGTATGATCGCTGTGATCCGTCATCCAGTAGAGCTCTAACGTAACGTTCTTTATTTCCATTTTTAAACGTAGCAATAATGTTTTCAAGTATATTACCCTTTGAGGCATAAGTTTCGTAAATTCGTATTCATTTCCACTCTTGATTCATCGGGAATTTGAACCTTATTTTCTTTAGGCAGTTCTGGACACAAAATTACGTAGTGTCGCCTTCCACACACCAGACAGTGAACGCTACTGCGGCAATTTTTTGCCAAGTGTCCAATCTTCAAGCATACCAAGCAACAGCGTTTATGTAGAACAATTGATTTTCTTTCTTCTGGCTTCATTGAGGCAGCCCTATGACAGTCTCGACTGGCATGCCTTTTCTGACAAAAAATGCACTCAATCATACTGAACTTTTCAAAGGAAGATGTTAAAGCCATTGCTGTTGGTTCTTCTATGCTAGAAGATTCCTTTTTACTTTTGGAAGGCTGTCCAAAAGCCTTTTCGGCTAATGCTCGATGCTCTTTCCCTTCTACCTCGCGACGAAGAAAGGACATCAACTTTTCTAACAATTTCTCTTTCGTAAGTTGAGCTGTCTCTTCATCCTCCACCTCAGTTTTTAATGAAAATCTATCCCAAGCCTTTAATACATCACTTGGAAGACACGATTCAACAACTGGGTATAACATGGCAGCATAGTTTTGAGTAGTTACGCCCAATGTTTCTAGAGCTCTCAAAGATGAACCGAGCTTATCGTACAATTCAGAAAGCTTAATGTTGGCTCGGTTGTTTACCAGGGTTAAAAGATCCCTTATAAACACGTCTATTAATAAATCACGTCTGCCAAACCTTGACTTGAGATGCTTGATAACCTTAACGTAATTGTTCTTAGAAGGTGGATAGCTTTCTACAATACTGCGAGCTTTTGAACTCTGCTTCAAAGATGAAAGAAGATATTGAAATTTATCTTCCTCTCGTATACTTGCATCTTCGTCAATGCGACTAAATTGTGCCCAAAAGGCAACCCAAGTACGTGGCACTAGGTCGTATTCTTTTAATTCTATCTTTGGAAGTCTCAACTTCCCAACTGGCTCTGTATCAGATAGTACAGAATGACCCTTATTTACTAGCAAGTAGTCTTCGTATTCAGTTTTTATTTCGATAAAGCGCTCTCTATAAGTTTCAATTTCATCATAGTCTTTATCTGATTGATCACTTAATTCTGATATTTGACCATCAACTATGAATAAACGCTCGGCTTTATCTGCTAACTTATTAAAATTTGAGGAGAGCTCCTTACCCTCGACTTTTTCTTCTTTCTTTTTCGTATCAAACTTATTACAAGTCGTGGTGAATATTCTTCGTAAATTTGTTCTTTCTTTCCGTAATTTCTCAATCTTGTCGTTTCCTAATGCAATCTCTGCATCTTTTGCTTTTGCTTTGCCGTCAGACATTTTAGTTCAATCAAAATCAACGGACAACCCTGTTCAATGTTTTTAATAACTGTATTGTAAGAAGGGTATAGAACAGTTTTTGTAAAAACTGGTTTTATGAAAAAAAAATTACTACACAATTTTATTTACCGATAATAATATTAAACTATAGAAGAGAAGAAAAAAAAATGATACAGAATAAAATTTAACAAATTAAGAAAGATATAGCTAGGTTTCCTATTGGTTAGTAATTATATTTAATACAAGAAAATTCATATTTCAAAATGCGGTTAGTTGAATCTGTTTATGATAAATAAGAAAAATTTTGTGCAAAAACGAAGAGTATTAGTGAGAAATTTTGTAGACTATGCCACTGAAGGTTATTAACATAAAGAAAAATCTGCCAAAGGGAGAAGGATCCTATTACGGCAACTCTAAGGGGGAAACATAGGAATTTTTTAAAAAAAATCTCATGTTTTAATTTTCTTAACTTGTGCCATTTTGTGAATAAAAACATAAAAAGTGGTTTTTTTTTCATGAAGTGTTTTAGTTATCCTTTCTTAATTTGTTTTTATAACTATTAACTGCAGAGCTTATTTTAATTATTAGCTTTGATTTCCTCTTGTAACTTAATATTTAGGTTGCTTTTGTTTGTTAATTAATAATTTTAATAGCCATTAAATTTCGTACTTATTTAAGATAGTTACCGACAAAGATTAAATGGAAAAATTATAAAAAGTATATATATAATATTATATATATAATGTTTTATATATATTATATATATATATATATATATATATATATATATATATATTAGTGCCACAACACTGTGGTTGAGAATCATTGCTTTAGATCAGTGTTTCCCAAATTGGTCCATATGGACCCCCAGGGGTCAGTGGTACCATTCAGGGGGTCCATGAAAAATAAAAACTGATTTAGGAGTCCCAGAACAACGTCAAGGGGTCCGCATGGGGTTTAATATAAAATAATAAAATTGTAATTGGTTTTTATTATTATGGAAATTAAGATAAATAAAATAATAGGATTTTTACATCCTAAGTAAACTATAAAAAAAGGTGGATGCTAATAATTATTAACAGTGGTTTGTTACAAATTAAACAGTTGATTTACACATTTTCTTATATATTTTGTTCCCTTTTTAGAGATAACAGTATCAATGAGTCGAAGAAAAAACGCCGAAAATACAGTGTTGAATATTTGAAGTATGTCTTTATTTCTTCACCAGGAAATAGTACTTTACTTATGTGTCTTCAGTGTAATAAAACTATAACAAGTGATTCAATGAAACATTCCTAGCTTAACGAACAATTGATAAAAATCCATAGTGACAAAAAAGATAAAGATTTAACTATTTTTCAAACAGTCAAAGAAATATATCTGAAACACAGTCACTGCAACAACTTAGAGGAATAACATCTAAGCGAGGTGACGATGGATTGCATGTTTCTCATAGTTTCGATATATTACATGATTGCAAAGTCCGGAAAGCCTCACACTATTGAAGAACTTATTTTACTAGCTGGTAAGTGAGATAAAACTCACTGGGTTGCACAAACCAACTTTTAAACATTGTAAAAAGAATTCCGCGGAGTAATAATAATGTACAAAGGATTGACAAAATATTTCAGTGCTTAGAAAATTCTTTATGTGAGTACTTAAAAATATCTGAATTTTCTATACAGCTTGAACAGTCCACTTATCCAGGAAACGAAACCTTTACTGTTAGCTTATGTAAGATTGGTAAAAGAATAAAAAATTTTACCAAGAATTGTTATTTGCTAAATGTTTGGAAAGCGATACGAAAGATGAAATGTTATTGACTGAATTAAAAGCTATACCCTTGACTAACATCATTTCTGTAGCTACTGATGGTGCTCCGGCAATGGTAGGAAGATACCAAAGTTTTCTGTCTAACTTAAAACAAGCTGTAGCGAATGTATTTTCAGTACATTTGCCAAACTTAACGGAACTAACTTGAAACTATGAGATGAACAATTAAATTTAATCAAAACTAAAATCGTAAAACTGCGTTTGTTTCTAAACTTTTTCTGTATAAACAAAACTTGGGAAGAGGATATTGTTCTCTCAGTTTCAGTGCTGTAATGAACCTCATCACAAAAAAAATAATAATAAATAAATGATTAGAAATTAGTGCTCACAAACATTGAGCCGGACATAAATACACTCTTAAAATCTTATTACGTTCATCCAAGTAATTAATTTTTTGAATTTTATTTTAAACAAAAGATATAATTTCAATAAATAGTTCTTCAACAAAATGTTTCTTTTTAATTTGTAATTTTTATACCGTACATATATGTAGCTTTTCACTTGGGGGTACGTGGGGGTAAAATTAATAATTTGATTTATCTCAATGTTTTGCAAAAATTTGCACATTTGAACAAAGCAATTTTTTTTCTCTAAAAAAATGTCAAGTTTGACAAGTTGCTACTTTGTAACAAAATTTTCTGCATAAAAATTTTTATTTACACATTAAAGTACAAGTCATTAACTTTAAAACGCGCTAAAGTAAATGACTTTTGACCGAGATAGGAGATTTTGAAATTTATTTGTCATTTATAGTGAAAACGAAATTATTGTGAATTCGAAAATTATTTAGTATATATTTAGTATAGATATTATTCCAAAAGCAAAAGCTTGTACTAAAAGTATGCCGCGAAGAATAAACGCAGTTATACAAGCAAAAGGACATGTTACAAAATATTAAGAATTTTTTTATTATACTTGTTTTTGTAAAAAAGTTTTTGAATTTTATAATAAAGTTAAATTTCTTAAAAAATTCTTGAGCCGTTTTTTAAAATTGTTATTGCAAATTAAAAAATTGTATGTTCCTGTTTGTAATAATGTTTTAAATAAAAAACTTAATTAATCCAAATAAGAAAGTTGCAAAAAAATAATACTAAATACTAAATAATTTTCGAATTCGCAATAATTTCGTTTTCACTATAACTGACAAACAATTTTCAAAATCTCATATCTCGCTCAAAAAAAATCGTAAGGTCATTTACTTTAGCGTGTTTTAAAGTTAATGAAATGTACTTTAATGTGTAAATAATAATTTTTATGCAAAAAATTTTGTTACAAAGTAGCAACTTGTCAAACTTGACATTTTTTTTATTAAAAAAATTGCTTTGTTCAAATGTGCAAATTTTTGCAAAAAATTGAGATAAATGAAATTAATAATTTTTAGGTGAAAGTAGAAAACCTGAACATGATATCCTGAAATTTTTATGAAAATTGATTCATTTTTGAAAAAGTTATGACAGTTTGAAAAATGAAAATTTTTTAGAAATTTTAAGTGTCCCTAATAATTTGGAAGGGTACTGTAAGTGTAATATAAAAAGCCTAAACCAGAATTTTAAATTGATAAAATAAAAATATAAATAATAAATAAAAAAAAATTGAAATCACAGAAGTTTAAAAGATGACTCTAGAAATGATGTTCTTTCTTTCATTTTTTGAAAGAACACCATAATTTTGTAAGAACATGATAAAAAAAATTTATATTTTAATAGAATATGACTAGAAGTGGGGATTTTGCTACGAATTTAGATATTTGGAACATTGTGAAATTGGGAGGAGGGGTAAATTCCATTTTAAAAATTAGATTTTTCAGCAACCTAAACCAATGACTTTCCCCGATTCTTTTAAAAAAAGTCATGGAACCTGAGTTTGATCCTCGGGCCGGGCAAGGTTGACTCAACCTTTCATCCCTTTAGTGGGTCAATAAATGAGTACCAAGCATGCCTGGGAACTAAGCACTGGGGGCTCGGTGTTTGGCTGACCACCTAACCGAAACATGAGCTCCTGGACCCCAGAGCCCAAGGTCAAGAAAACTGAGATGGGCACAGTAGGATTTGGCCCTCTATGAGCTGTTGTGCCACTGAGTTCAGTCATTTCATGACAAATTTTGTTCAATATCGAAATCCATGACTTTCCAGGTGCGCAGATACCCTGCATGAGAGAGTTGTAAAACGAACTAAAAGTCTGAAAATACCTAGCAACTCTAACCAGATAAAATAAATAAAAAATAAACAAAACAGTTTATTGCTATTTTAAATAGATAAAACTATTAGAAACTATTTTAAATAGATAAAAAATACTTAAATTATTTATATACTTATTTAATTTTTCTCACTAAACAAAACCCAATCACAGTCCAAAAATCTGTTTAAATTTAAAAAATAATAAATATTAAAAACAACAACAATTTTTTTTTAAACACAGTATTTTAACTTCTATTGATTCTTTAATCTTTTTAGAATAGTATTAAAGAATTCGCAGGTCTTTAAAAGTAACAAAATTTATTTAAAAATCCCTCATTTCTAGGGATTTCTCAACTTAAATGAAACTTATCATTTCAACTCAATTCTCAATTTTTAAAAATTTCTATTTGCAGAGACAATGCAGCTTGAAAGTAACTTTTTAAGTATTAAAAAATTCGACACAAATGCGTTTCATTTTTACAGAACTTTGGCTTTTCTTCATATATAGGCTTTGTATCATTTTCAGAAATAGCAAAAAAGGCACTGGTTAAATATAGGATAAACTTGAACAGCCACGAGACAAAAGAGCCTTAAAAAAACAGTCTTAGTCACAAAAATAAACAAATTAAATTAGTTGAGCAGTAATAGCTCAGGGGATAGAGCTTTCGCCTTCTAATGAGGTGAACCAGGCTCAAATTCCAGCGATGGCTGGTTGATACGAATTCCACATTCGGCTTGCACTGACCACAGTGCTGACATAAAATATCCTCAGTGGTAGATGGATTATGGGTTAGAGTCCCCTTGCTGTCAGGCTAATTGTGGGAGGTTTTTGTGGTTTTCCTTTCCATGCCACGCAAATATGTGTTAATTCCATCAAAAAGTCCCCTAGGAATGTAAATTTATCTCAATACATGATCCAGGAGTTCCCTTGTCTTCTGGATTGGGTTCAAAATTACAAGGCTACAGAGTTGAACATTAGTAGTCATAAACACAAAATTAGGTAAGGTGTTCAATGATGGTTTTAAAATATATATATATATATATAAAAATAAATTAGTTACAGTGCTGACAAAAAATATCCTCAGTGTTAGACTGATTATGGGTTAGAGTCCCCTTGCCGTTAGGCTATCTGTGGAGGTTTTCATGGTTTTCCACTCCATGTAACGCAAATGCGGGTTAGCTCCATCAAAAAGTCCTCATCAATAGGCAAATTTCTCCCAATACTTGATGTAGGAGTTCCCTTGTCTCCTGGATTGGATTCAAAATTACAAGTATACGGAGTTGAACATTAGTAGTCGTAAATCCAAAAAATTGGGTCGGTTGTTCAACGAGGGTTATAAAATATAAAAATAGTGAGTGCCAAAAAATGATGGTTATAAAATAAAATATAAAAATGTTACACATTAACACGTATGCTAAAAATTCGGTTATCTTCCTCATATTAATGAATTTTTTTGCTTTTAAGATTCAAGAGAGGTTATCAGAATATATTAAGAGTCTATCAGAATCAATTCTGCTATCATTATTTACATTTTCAAGACTGCATAATTAATTCAGTTCAAAAGTAGGTATAAAAATCAAAATATGATAAACAATGGATAACATACCTGCATCTCTCCAGAACTGGACAATGAAAGAAGTGATAGGGCTGTTGCCACCATAAGGAACGTTCCACCGAACAGTAGCACTTTGACTCCAAGTCTGCTCCACACGAACATCGCTTGGGGGACCCGGAACCTCTGCAACACATTCCATTCTTATTATTTATTTATTTGCTAATGGATAAGTTAATGCAGAGTTCCCCCTCTTTCATTAAAGCAAAAATTAAGCTGTTGCGAACAACACTAAAAAAACTTCATAATCTATGGGCTGCATCTACCAGATGCGGGTGTGTTGTTAGTTTAAAAATAATTCAAGTTCATTTAACAAAAAACAACGTTTATTAAAGGAAAAACGATAACAAGATCGTGAGCCGTTGACGCTCCTGTCATTTCATTGGGTGATCAAAAACAATAATGATGTCATAACTTTAGAGGCTACATGCAGCGCCACTTACAAACTCCGTTTTCAACATAAGCACTTTTAAGGACCTTTTTTTGAAAAAATTAAGTACTTTTTTGAAAAATTAAGGACTTTAAAAATAGCATGATTGTTTATCATCAAATATACATATGCCACCAGTGACAGTGCAAATTATTTACTTTCCTAAATAAATCAATAAATAAAAAAATACAAAAAAACAATTTCATTAAAATGTAAGCACTGATATAATCCTATTAATTAATAGTGCTCGCCAAAGAATTACCAGGCAATTTTTGCAAACCTGGGTCAGGTTTTCTTTAAAAATACTTTTAGATTGTTCAAAGTTAACGTCATTCAGATTGTAAAAGTTAACATATGAAACTAATCTGCTTTCCATATTTAATAATTTCATTGAAATTGAATTGTAAAATTAAGAGCAGAAATTTGCAATTTCTTTCACGTATATTAAAAAAAAAAAAGAGTAAATAAAGAAATTTGTCCGAAACATTCAATAAATTATTTTAACAAGTTTTTATATTTCTCTACTAGATCAGCAAATGTGTTATATTTACTTTCATGATGAACTTAAACAAAATCATTTCCACCCAAACCTGTTATTATGAATTAACTTTACATAATGTAACTAATCATTTTGGCGAAAAACATGAATTTTAAAGCAAAAATTAGAACAAAATTTAAAAACAGTATATTAAGTTGCAATGTTAACTAAATAAAATGATTATTAAAATCTAAGGATTTTTTAGTTGAGTAGATTTAAATATTTATGTAACAATCCTTAAGAAATAAAAATAATAGTGTAACAATCTAAACTTTAAAAAATAATTTTTGAAAAAAAAGAAAAAAATAAAAGAAATGTTTTCATCAAAAACCTGGGGTTTTTGATGAAAAACTTGGGTGGGCTGAGATTTTTCAAACCTTGTTTCGTACAAATCTGTTTAATTTTTAGTACAATTATGAATTTTAATAAATGTTGAGCTTTCTATAAAGTTACAGTTACTTATTAAATTGAAATATTATACGAATTTATTTAATTCTTCAAAATTTTAAGAAATAGTTTTCGTTATGGATTCTAGTTCAAAAATATTTTTGATACTTCTTTTCTTTGTATTTTACTTAATTCCTATAACATGATGCGTTACCAGTAGAACTGAATTTCTTGAATTCCGTCAATTTTGAAGGTTAGTATGGGTCTTCTACTTAGGTACCTTAAAACTGTCCCCCCCTCACAAAAGCACTTTCTCTTCCATGTGGAGTATTCCCCTTGTCCACACTATTCTGTTCTTTTAGAATGCTCCACTCTCCTCATAGAGTATCATTCTAGGCAAAGGGCAGAATATATTAATGAAAAACCAATATAATAATGAAAGGACTTGCTTCCTTCCCTTTGCCTGTAACCCCCCCCCCCACAAACACATAAATTTTTCTCTTTCTAAAATGCTTTACCCTCAATGCATAGTCTAATTCTAAGTGATAAAAGAAGGACATTTCGTTTTAAAACATTGAACTGAAAAATTGTTCCTATCCGCTATAGTGATGCTAAAAAATTAAGGACTTTTAGAAATCTTGAACCAAATTTAAGTACTTTTAAGGGCCCTTATTTTCCAAAATCAAAAAAGTTTTTAAAGACTTTTAAGGACCCTGCAATAAAATGTAATTAAAAAAATGTCATTTTTCAAGCTATTACACGGTTTATACTTCTACCTTTCTCCTTTTTGTTTGCAAAATAAATAAGAAAATAAAACTTTTTTCCTTATTTTTTAGATCAAAATTCAAATCTTTTATACTTCAAATCAATAATTCAAAATTTGTATTAAAAAAATGGTTCTGAAAACCCACAAATTTTAGAAATATGAAAGCTGAGTTAGATTCAATACTTATTAAGAATGATTTAGAGAGGTGAAAAACTTACCGAGTACAACTAGTTTGAGAGTTCGTTCGTCTTTACCAAACGCATTCTTTGCAATACAAACAAATAATCCATTGTCTTCGCGGTCAGTCACTTGTATATGCAGTTCTGAAGTGGCACCTGTTTCAGTTGAGCTATCGTATACCTCATATCTGGAAATATAAATATTTTTCTCCATTTAAATGAAATAACACTGATTTTAACACAGAAACATTTTGAATAAACAAATGTCAAAATAGAGAGCAATCATAATTCTTAAAAAAGTTACACTAATCATAGACACAGAAGTGATAATTAACATAACATAAATTTTTTCAGGGTCTCCAATGACTTTTAACTATGTTATATTATTTTATAACCATTGTTCAACAGAAAAACAATTTTGGGTTTATGACTACTGATGTTTAACTCCCTAGCATTGTAATTTTGAACCCAATCCAGAAGACAAGGGAACTCCTAGATCAAGTATTGGGGGAAATTTGTCATCGTGGAGGATTTTTTGATGTACCTAATCCGCATTTGCGTTACATAGAGATGAAGATCACTAAAAGTTTCCACGGTTAGCCTGACAGCAAGGGGACTCTAACCCATGATTGGTCTACCACTGAGGATATTTTAAATCAGCACTGTGGTCGGTGCAAGCCGGACGCAGTTAGTTATTTGAAATTGTAACTGATGAAATTATTTTAGGACGGTTAATGAAACTTTTCAGGTGGGCTAGGCACCTCCTGGCTTCAGTCGAATAATACCAATTGATAAACATCCTTAATTTAGGTAAAACTTATATCCTTGAATGTTTGAATATACTTTTGGTTTATCTTTGCACAAATTGCTTGCATGAAAACCTAAAATTTGCTTACTAGAGAATTATTTTATGAAAAAACATGGTATTTTTCATTTCTTAATCATCTGTTAAAAAAGAAAATTCGAATTATAATTTACAAAGAATAAAAGTTTTTGAACCGTGTTAGGGGCCACAAACTTAAAATAAGAAAAACAAAGCCAATACCAAAATATGCACAAGATAATAATATTATACTGGATAATTTAAAGTTTATAATTAATCAGGTTGATATTTAATGATTTTAGAAAACTATCATTTATTTAAAAAAAGAAACATGATTTTCCAGTTTTACACAGAATTGGATTTGCACATGGTAAAAATATAAATTAACAAAGAAGTTTTTTGTAAATTTATTTAAAATAACATACAATTAACTCAATGATTTTATAGACAACTTAATCACATAAGTTGGGTATCCATTGTCTTTTTAATCAAATTTTTAAAGAGTTTATCTATTTGTTTTTTGGATAAATAAAAATTATTAAACATTTTTTTAATTATATTCATTTGATTAAAAATGGTATTTAAATAAATTTTTTTAAAAACATTAGAATTCCAATTAATTAGTTTATTCATATTAAAATAAAAATAATTAAACTAAAATTAAATTAATTTGATCGCATAAATCAACAAAGCAGAAAATTTCTATTTTAATACCTAAATCCAAAAAATTAAATTAATATTATCATAATGATTACTTACAGAGCAGGATTAATTCCTTGATGTAAATATTATTTAACGAAAATGTATAATCTTGAAAATTAAAGATAATTAAATAGTCAATGAATCTGAAAACAAATTTAATATTAAGAGTAGTATAATTTTTTTCATAATAGTGTAAAAATAAGTTAGCTAAGAGAGATGGAAAAATTAGATCCTTGTGGTATTTCATCAATTTGAATAAAAACATATTTTCCATTGGAAAGATAATTACTAAAAAGACAAAAATTAACCAAATTTTCCCAATAATCAAAATTGAAATTAAGGATATTTTTAAAACCATCGCAATAACTCAAAAGAACATCTTTTAGTTTAGAAAGGGGTTTAGTTTAGTTTAGAATTTTATTACAAAAATAAAATTCGTTTTTTCGCTCTTTTTGTGCTTTATATACATATACAAAGGTGGATAATTAAAAAAAAAAAAAAAAAACATGACATAAAAATGAATAACATTAAATACTTTTAAAAATATAAAATCGAAGACTAATTACTGCATTGACACCGTATCCTATTGATTTAGAACTTTAATAGTGGTAGAACTTGAATAGTCACAAACAGATGTTTATGTAATTGCTGGGCATATTAATATTTTCTTATGCAATGTTAAGAACACTTGAAAAAGCTAAATCTGTACATAAAGAAAAAAGGTTAATGCTAGAAAAATAAATATTATCCCAAAGTAAAAGGAAAAAAAAATTAAATAATATTTATAAAAAAAAAAAAAAACATTTAACAGAATGAAATATGTAGAGAATTTTAATTTGTAGGTAATTAACTTTTAAAATAGAAGTGTTGGCGAATGTATTTAGAAAAAAAAAAGAATTGTTTTTTAACAGTTAATTGGATTTTTAACGAATAAGAATGTTTGGTTTATCAATGAATATACAAACAACATAGAAACAAGTGTTTAACCCCTTTAACAGTGACATATTTCAGAAAAATAGACCAAAAATGGAAATTTTTTTTTACTGTTCAATTTTGTTCTTTATATTATTATAAAAGTTAGAAAATGGTTTTTTATAACAAAAATAAAATTTCAAATGCAATAACTACTGTATTTATAATTTTTACAAACACATAAAAAAAGTAATGGATTACACACACATCTTATTCAATTAGAGGAAATTAACCAAAATTTTGATGCTAAATATAATATAATTAGTATAATATAAAAACACAACATTATGAATTTCAATACATAAATTTTACAAATCTTTTATAGTATAGTATATCCAAAAACTCCCACGCACATTTCCCTCTCTGGACTGAAGTCGTAATCGGTGAAAACTAGGATCACTAATCCCATCTATTAGGAAAATAGTCAATTAAGAATCCTAAAGTAGAAACGAACCCAGCTCAGACTTCACAAAATAGAAACAATAATTTTTCTCCTGTCCAAAGTCAGTTTGGCATCCCAAATAATGCACAAAGTAGTTGCCGGAACTGGATTCGGGCGACACTAGCAAGGGCTTTAAGATGTTCTGAAAGGTTTTTTACTTGCACAGCAGGAAGTTAACTTTTAAAAAGGAGTAAATATTGCATTAAAAAGTTAAAGAAAAGAAAAATCATTAATGGGATTAGCTAAATGCCATTTTAAGCACCCTTAAATGTTATTGATACAGAACATAAATTTAACATGTGTGTGAAGTTAAAGTAACTACTACTACTACAATAATCTATTTCAATTCAGAAGTATATAAAACAATGTCAACCTACATCTATCTAAAGGTACCTCAGGATAAAAATCGAGTTAACACGTCTTATATACTAGTGAATTGAAATAGATTATTGTAGTGGTAATTATACTACATTACTTTCCCACCAGAATTGTATCTGGGATAGAATTCGACAAATGAACACCACTAATTGATTCATTGCCATTTTGTGAAAGACCGGGACAGCTGTATTAAGTTCACCGAATTTTGAGCTTTGGTCGTGAGAGCTGTATTAAGTTTACAGTTGTGTATGTGGTCCAAGGTTGGCAAGTTTCTGCTGAGGTGGTTAAAACCACTGGTAGAAACCGGTTAAAACTAGCATGACAGAAACCCTTTTCTGCCACATTTGTGGCAGAAATTCATAAAATGACATAAAAGTAAGTACTAAGATTGACATACAATGCATAATTCATAGAAAAAACTATTAAATGTTGAACAAAGTACAATTTATTTACAAAATTATCACCATTCAAAATCAAATATTACATTGTTTGCACTCTGCAGTAATCTATAACACATGACAAGTTTTGATGCAGTTTCTAAACCTAAACAATTTCTCAATTTGCTGAACGAGAAATTTGAGAAGATTCTCTCAAGTCCAGCAGAACTAGCAGGTATTGCCATCAAGGAACATGCAAGATTTGTGAAACTTTCATCTATTGCATATTTTTTTAAAACTGGACCAGAATGTAGCAGCTGGTGTAGTTGTCAATACTTGACTGGAAAAATAAGTTGCAGGAAATAGTTTTTGTTTTGTAAAGCTATGACATAAGGTACAAAATCTCGGTTAATATTGGCGAGTAAAATTATCTCACTTTCTTCTTGAACACATGATAATTTCAATCCTACAATACTTTGGATGCAGCATATAAGCTAGCAAATGATAATCAGTAACTGCCTGTTTAAATCTGTATGTCACTTCTTTTTCATAAACAGCCATAAGATTCTCTTCCTTTGTTAGATTAATCCAAATATCAGAAGCATCTGCAATTTTTCAGTTAACTTAAACAAAATGTCATTAAGCAATTACTAGAACTATTATAGACGTTTTTTTAGTTTCTGCCAGTTTTTGCCGGTTAAAACCAGTTTCTGCCCCTGGCATGGCAAAAACCAGTTTCTGCCGGCAAAAAGTCAACCCTGATGTGGTCGTTCCTATGTTGTGATTAGCAGTGGAGTGTGTACAAGCTCCAGTGGTGTATGATTGAGACTGAGTAGCACGTCTGAAAGTCGCCAAAGTGGGAATAGGAGTCATGAACAATGTCAACCTTCATCTATCTAAAGGTAACCCGTCTTATATACTAGTGAATTGGACTACAAGTGGCCATTAAGGAATTCTCATAACAGTGAAAACCACAAAGTATACCTGGAGCTTTCTTTCTCAGAGACTGGTGCTTCATTCTTGGTCCAAGTTATACTGATGGGATTGTCGCCCAGGGATTCACACCGAAGTATGGCTGTCTCTCCCCATCTCACACTCTCCACTTTAAACTTTTCTTCAAAACGAGCAGGAACTGAAATGCACACACAATTAGTTCCTTACTAAAGTTATGAAAGTAGAGGGAAAAATAAAGGACTTCCAAATTTTTGGGTTAATATAACCATACTTAAAATGATATAAGCCATTTAAAACAATTGTAAATTTTTAAAAATTATGAAATTCGATGTGAACTAAAACGAATTTATGCTTCAAATGTTTAAACAAAAATAATTGTTTTTGATATTGAGCAGATGATAATTTCTTTATTCATTTATCAATATGCACAATTTTAAAGATTTCATCTAGTGATAGACAAAATATTTCGAGGACATGGGACGTTTGACCTGCTTTTTACTAAAATATTTTTCTGTTTTTTTTTGTTGTAAATATTATAAAATTATCATTTGAAAGATTATAATATTTGTCATCTGTTTATGTTATTTTTTTCTATCTAAATTATAATTTACCCTTTCTATCAATGATTTTTGAAGAGTGTACAAACTAGGTCGAACCTCCCTACTCGAAGGTGGTTGGACCCACAGAAATGAAAAGTTATTTAAACCAATACTTATAATGCTGTTACAAGCAGCAAATGTGTTTTAAAAAAAGAAGTACAGAAGGGAGAAACTTTTCCAGCAAAACTCAAAGCCTTTGTCACCATCAATGAAAGATACTGTAGTAACAATTAGGTACACACAGATGGCTCAGTTGAGCCAACTACTGGACGAGCCAAAGTTGGGGTCTTTTCCAGACTTTTTAAATTAAATAGACTTTAACTCAGATAATTTCATGGAAGAAATTTTTGCCAATTACCCAGCTCTTCAAGAGATCTTGGAGAGACCAGAGGAGAATTTTGTCCTCTTTATAGATTGTCAAGCTGCAATACACACTATCTCAAATTATGCAACCTCAGCCTACAGCAATTGAATTCAATTATAAAACTAACATTAACACTCTACAACCGGCTGGTAAGAAAATAATCCTTCAATGGATTCCCAGCCATTGTGGCTTATGTGAAAATGAAAACGCAGATGATCTCACAAAAGAGGCAACCTTCCTAGACTCCGCTAACCTGAAAAATATTAAACTCTTTATATATTTCAGACATTTTTAAGAAATGGCAATTCAATAATTTGAATAATAAGTTTTATTTTCTAAGGGAGAAGAGGAAAACATTGGGAAGATTTCCCTAACGTGATTTGAGGCAGAATAATTGCCAAGACTTGGCAACTCAATGGGTAATGAATCGTAGCCACAGGCTTAATTGTGACACCAAGAGATAAACCCTGAAAATTTTATGTGCAAAAACTTGCAAACAAGATATTAACTTATATATTATTCGTATTTAATATTATTTTTTGAACTAAGATTTATAATTAAATCACCTACTCACGAAGAATATCAGATCTTTATAGTAGGGTGACCTGGGGTAATTCCCGATCAAAAAATGCAAACATCTATTTTGTGAAAAAACTATTCAAGATAGAATATTAATATTTACTGGAAGTTTGAGGCTATATGAGATGAGTTTTATGCCACCTTCTTTTGTTTGAAAATCTAATTAGAATTTGAAAGATTTTAAATTTTTAGTGATCAGGAATTACCCCTTCTCTTGATCATTTCTGGGGTAATTCCTGATCACTTCTGGGGTAATTACTGATTACCAGTTTTTATAGTAAAGGGACTGTTTAAAAATAATTATACAATGGTAATTAACAAATAAGACATCAAGATCAAACAAATAAACCAAAAAGATATGTTTAAGCAGCTATAAAACGATTTATTTAAAAAGCAAGAATAAAGTTTAACACTTTAAATTTCCCAAAAATCTTTGCATCATCATACATTTTAGGCAAGCAGCCAACTCATTCTCATGTTCTGCTGGAACAAAAGAAAGAGCTCCCACATGGGTTTCTTTTGCTGGATTTTGTAACTTCATTAAGTGAGAGTGTAAAGTTAAGTAAGGCGTGTCAACAGCTCTCAGACTGAAATTTTAATTTTCAATCATTAAAAAAAAATCCCTAATTTTGCTTTTTAGAAGCTTAGTATCCTTTTTAGACTTATAATTTCTCACCATATTTATATTATGCTAATTTATAAACTTAAAAATTATCCTAACAATGTACTCACATAAAATTAAGATAGTAGTAGTAGTTCATTTACGTCGCACTAGAGCTGCACTATAGGCCATTGGCGGCGGTCTGGGAAACATCCCTGAGGATGATCCGAAGACATGCCATCACAATTTTGATCCTCTGCAGAGGGGGTGGCACCCTCGCTTCGGTAGCCTAACGACCTGCACGCGAAGACGAGCACTTTACAGTAGAACAGTTTAACGAGGACCAATACTGCACACCCTCGGTCCCCACGCAGACTAATCCAAGTGGTCACCCACCCGCACACTGACCGCAGCCAGTGATGCTTGACTTCGGTGATTTGCTGGGAACCGTGTCTTAACGATCAGTCCACTGCGGGACTAAAATTAAGATCAAAGCAAAGTAAGACAAACAAGAAATGGTGCAAATCAGAACACATTTGTCTTGTATACAGTTAAAAAAATTTTGTGATCACAGTTAAAATATATTTTATGGTTGCTCCTCTTAATAAATATGAACTGTTATTTAAGAAAAGACAATCAGCTATTTATTCACTATTTTTAATACCATTTATAAAAAGAAATGATAATGATCAGGAATTACCCCAGTGATCAATAATTACCCCATCTGTAGGGGGCAACATTTGATATAGTTTCCTATAATCAATTATAATGTTTACAGTAAATATGAAACAATTAAACGAAAGCTTACACTATTTTCATATCATAGAAAAAGAAAGCAACTCAAAATATTTATTTTTAAGAGAAGGAGGAGGATCTTTGCAGAAATGTGCACATTTTGAGGCCCATCTTTGAAATGGAAAATACAGAAAGCAGTTTAAAAGATACTTATTTTGTTTGATTAAACAAAAAACTATTATTAAGTAAATGTAGTTATACTTTAGTAAAGTGTACAAGCTTTCTTGTCCATGACTCAAATTTAAAAAAAATTTTTTTTTTAAAAGTAAAACTTAGGTGATCATTATTTACCCCAGAAACAGAGTGATCGTGAATTACCCCGGGTCACCCTAACTAATTTAAGAAAAAAACTTAGTTCTTACAAGAATAGCGATATTGGATTTTAGAATCACGAAAATACAAATCGCGATACTGGATTTTTAAATCACGTAAATGCGAATCACGATGCAAGATTTTTAAATCACGTGAATACGATTCCTAACGTGTGGTTTTTAAATCAGGTAAATACTAAAATTGATGCTTGATATTAATACCACGATATAAGCGAATTCCAAGCGTAGTTTCAAATATTAAAAATCCGACAAACAGGAAGGAAAAAAAAAAATCAAATGAGTGGAAAAATCCCGTATATGAATTAACGTGATTTAGTGAAAGTTTCAAAATTTAAATTGCAGAACTCGAAATTCATACTTAAAATCTTAAACTTACTTTACATTTTAGATTTCGATGAAAATTTCGCCAGATTATAAGTTTTGATTCGCGAAAATTGTCTTGGTTTACGCTGAATTATGTGGAATAAAAATCACATGTCCGAGTCCTTGTTTCTAGATCTGGAAGTATGATACGAAAAACCCGAAATTCAGAAGTTGACATGGATTACAATCACCCCTACCTGTAGCAAAATTGCAATCTATTTGGCGCCTTAGCTGTTGTAGTTGGTATAACTAATTACAATACAAAATTATCCTTACAAAAACCAAATTGAAGGGGAGGAATTATTCACGGATTTGCCGCTGTAAGGAATGTTTAGTGACACTTTAATTAGAACTAGAGATATACATTGTCACCATAAAGTAATACGCTTTAATAATCAAAATAAGAAATCCTAAATTATTATATAGGGAATATTATTTTATTCCTCAAATATTTTAATTTGAACTGAAGACAGTGAGAAAATTTCAGCACAGGTACTTGCATCAAATTAATCAAGTTCTGTCAATTTCAGAGCACTGGCCAGAGAAAAAGAAAAAAAATCACATAAGGTGAGGAAATAACCCCGCGAAAGTTATGAATAAAAAAATCAGCTTTACTGAAGGAAAAAAAAAACATGTATATAGAATACTAAAAATAGAAAATGAATTGTTTAATATAAAAAAAAAACCACTTATTTACTTCTTTCCCATGGTTTGCAGTTACAATCTATCAAAAGTTAGAAATCAAAACCATCTTCATCAAATTTGATTTTATTACAAATATCCTGTTTCCATTAATAGGTTAAGAAATCTTAAACGTCCAGAAAAACGGTTTAAGAAAAGCTTTGGGAATAAGCAGTTTTAAAATTAAAAAATTAAAGTCTTGTATAAAATAACGGTATAAGCAATTTTCTGTGTGTGCATAAAATGGAAGAACAGAGTCACAAATGCAAATTTTTCTTATTTTCAAACTTCGCATTACGCCCATTTTGAGTTTTAGCGGTAGCGAATTTGATTTGGCTTTCAACCTAAAGTAAGACAAAGCGGAAGAGAATAATCGAGATCAGGGGCGTACGCAGAATTTTTCAAGGGGGGTGTTCATAATTTTCTGAAACTACTAAAAGAAATTCGAGTATGTAATAAGCACTATTATTTCCCTAATTTAGACAGCTAGACAATTTTGACTTTTTATTTAGACAACATTGTTAAGTTAAATTTTGATTTGATTTTTTAAGTTTAAGAACATAATTTTTTTTTATAATAAAAGAGGTTTGGAACACTACCTCCGTCTTCACTAATCCTTTTTAATCTTTTATACCAGATTTTTAGTTCAAACTTAAGGCTTTCTTTACAGGTATCCAAATCTTGAGCGTAAAATTCCACTAGTGCTTCAAAAGCCTTTATGTTTGAAGGTTGGCGAATGAAAGGATCGGCAGGAAGAAGGCACTGAAATTCTTTCAAAATATCGATACAAATCTTAAGTCTAATTGTGTTATAAAATTTTCTATAAATGGAATAAATACACTAACTCTGAAATATGTTTCGGGTGTCGATGAGAGAAAATTAGCGCGATTTTTCTGTCTTCCCGTTATTCTAGGGATTTGTATGGAAGATCCAATGCTTGTTTGCATAAGAGAAGAAGAGCTGAATATTTCAGAGGCATTTTCACGCATTAATTTTAGTTTTTTAATAACATCTTCTGCAAGACTCACTGCCTCTATAAATTTTTGCTTGTTTTTGGTAGGTATCTACAAAGATGGATTGTTACGGTGATAGCTTTGTAAATGCACATACGAACTGGCAATCAGATACTGTGCACAGTAAAGAATTAACTTGAGTAGCTGATTCCTTATCCTTCCAGTCTGATATTTTTTGAAGAGTTTCAACGATAGGCTCGAAAAGTTCCAACACAGCGGTTACTGAGTCGTATCTTTCCATCAAACGGGTTGCACATAGCTGTTTAATTTTCTTTCATTTCCAATCCTTATGTCCTCTGATAGCGAGACCTTGATATCCACAAAATAGGATGGTTTCAATGATTGGAGTAATGTTTTTTCTATTTTCTATTTTTCTTCTACTTGCTGCATTGTCAACTTGTTCATCCACAGGTTTCATCTTTCCAAGTAAAATATCATTTAACGTCCCAGCAGTTTCGATCGATTTTTTGTGAAAAAGACATTTCTCGTGTTCAGAAAATCACTACTGCTTTTTTCCAGCTGTCAAATTTTACATTGCACAGTTGACCAAAAGGTTGCTTGCCAGAACCGGCATCACTTAAAGCGAAAAGTACACAAAATTTGCAAAAAAGCACTGCCCTTAACCTCTGAATATGCAAGCCATTTCCAGCGATAAAGTCATTTGAAATGAAATTTCAATTTTTTTCTTCCTTTTTCAGAAAAAACAAATGCTGGATTGGGTTCTCACACATTTTTTATTAAATCCATGTTTTTTTATCGTCGTGTGTACTATCTTCTGAAAAAAGTCCAATGTCATATGGGTGGGAAGTAACACTTTGAGGGCCACTTTCAAATTCATCAGATTTTGCTATTCTAGAAACGTTTTCTTCAGCGGAAGTATCACATTTCTGTTCAACAGAAAAACTTACATTGGTACTAGATGCTGTCACCTCACAAATTTTAGGTCGTGATTTCTTCTCAAAATAATTAAAAATTGTTAAATTCTTGCGTTTTGACATCCTAAAGATCCAAGAACAACAAAAATGTAAATTTATATATATATATATATATATATATATATATATATATTGGCACAGAAATATCTGCTATGCTACGATCTCAATGTTTCGAGCTGGAATGAATAACTTCAACGAGTACAGTATCTCCAATGGTATTGTTACTGATTTCTTCACTAGTCGAAATAGTGACGACGACGGGTTTGGCTATTGAAAGACAAAACAAAACAGATTTAGCGACGAGCTCCGAAAGACAAGCGGCAGAGATAACTCTTAGTCTGACTAACTAACTCCACTGTTCTCCGTTCCCCCTTTTATATTATTTTTCACCGCATCTCCAAAATTTTCGAATTGTCTCAAAGACGACAGAACGTCTAGAATTCCAGAATCATCGCGTAAAGATCTCGCGAATGCCAGCCAGTCTCGAAAACTATCGCGACTGGCAGGACAGAAAGGAACCAGCGATCGGGGCTCGCCCGTAACAGTATCACGTGAATTTGGTTTCAAAATTACAACCCTATTATAGTAAATGTTTTATCAGTATTCTGAGAAATATCGTAAGAAAAAAAAAAGTAGGCATAAGGCAAATAAAAATATATAGTCTTAAAAAATAATAGCCCGCATAATTTTTACTAAAATTTATATTTTTGCCATTTTGTCTGAGCTCAAGGGGGGTGTTTAAACTTATCCCTTGCCTACGCCCCTGATCGAGATTCAGTAAGCGAGCTGTTTGAAGAGTTCGATGTCTCAACGAAGTCATTTAACCTAATCAGAAGCTTGGATAGTTGTTGGCCGGTTAGAGGAGGACTAAACGCAAGCCAAAGCCATTGGAATTTCAAGAAATATGATTTCCAGGACCTGATTTCGTAGACGTGCAACAACTACTGGCATTACAGTTTCGACACAAACTGTCCGAAACCGCCTTCACGCTGCTGTTTACACGTCGATCAATGGTGTGAGGCACATTATAGCACGGCACCCTCGCGGGCGACAGAGCATGTGAATGACGCCATATTCATTTCTTTGACGAGTTCCGTTTTTCCGTTCATCCTGATAATAGGCGTATTTTCATCCGGGAGGGAACGTTGCATTACAAACAATCCTGCGTTCGTGCAAGAAAGAGTAAAATTTGGCGACGGGGGAGTCAATGCTGATATCTCTATGAATGGGCGCAACGAGCTTGATATCATTCGAAATGGAGCTCTGGACGATTGCCGATGTAAGGATGAGATCCTGAGACCTATTGTAGTCCCTCACGCTGCAGCAATTGGAGATGACTTCATGTTAACGGACGACAATGGTAGGCCACATCGCGATAACTTGGTGAATGATTTCCTTTTGGAAGAAAGAATCATACGAATGGATTGGAACATTCTAGGCAGACGAATTGCTGGTCGCCTACCACCCCCAAATAACTCTCTAAAAACAGGAAAGACCTCTTCTGGAGGACAGAATATCCCGGCCCCTCATTGACTCGATGCCTCAAAGGATGCTGGGAAATCATTCTCCTTACTAAAAACGATTTTCCTTTTTATTTGTTTTATCAATTGTGTTTTTTTTTTTTTGTTTTCCCCAAATGCTCAATAAAATGCATTTTTTTCCCTGTCAAACAAATGTCCTTTTTATCTCATATACGTCTGCCGATAAAGTATCCATTCATTTTAAACAATTTTCCAAGATCCTTTAATTGTTTTGAGATAAAAATATTTTGCCTTTGTAAAATGAATGAGTACATGATGAGTCCCGCAGTGGACTCATCGTTAAGACACGATTAAGATACTGAAGTCAAGCATCCCTGGCTGCGGTTAGTTTGCGGGTGGATGACCACTTGGATCAGTCTGCGTAGGTACCAAGGGTGTGCAATATGGGTCCTCGTTAAACTGTTCTTCCGTATAGTGCTCGACTTCGCATGCAAGTCGTTGGGCTACCAAAGACCCCTCTACAGAGGTTCAACATTGTGATGGCATGTCTTCGGTTCGTCCTCAGGGATGTTTCCCAGACCGTCGCCAATAGCCCATTGTGCAGCTCAAATGCGGCGTAAATAAACAACAACATTTAGAATGAATTTTCAACAAAAAAGGATATAAATAAAAAAAAGGGTAAGAAAAAAAATGAAAGCAAGAAATAATCTTTAAAAATTTAATTACGTTTTAAAGCAAAAGAATAAACAATAAAAATGTGGCAGCGAAGGAAAGATGATAACTGCGTGGGCGAGTCATAAGATTGAGTTGCCTTGCTCAAGATCTCGCTCTGTCTGTCCTTTCATTTAAAAAACAAAACAAATTATAATTCACTAAAAACAAAGTGTAATAACTAAGCGCTAAATTTAACATGAAACTTAAAACATAAAAAAAAAAATCCAAAGCCACATTAATTATAACAACTGTTATATTATTGTTTACAATTTAATTTTTCAAGACACTCATTTTTATTTTATTATATATTGACTGAACTGACACAGACACAACTAACTTCATTAAAAAAAATTTAAGTCAAAGCCTTTATTTTATATGTTACTAGGAAGCTTCGTCCCCTGCTCGCTGGCGCTCATCAACCCCCAGAACTGCTTTCGCAGTTCATTTCGGATTGCTTCGCAATCCAATACACGCTTTGCTCGCTCATTGGATACGTTCTTAACGTCTAGCTTTTGTATACTTTTTTGAATACTGATGTTCCGAAAACTTTTCACTGTAGAAAATTTAAACCTGTACATTTCAATATTAATTTGAAATTGCAATTGTTAATTTGGGCAAGTGGCGATACAACACTTATAGAATTGAAGGATTTGTTACGTCAAGCGCTCAGGTATCATAATTTTGATTTCTGTTGCTAAGTTAACTTTCAAAAAATTCTATGGCTGGCAACAGCATTTTTATTTTTTAAGTTGTTTACTTTTATTTTTGCCGCAGCTGAATTGAACAACCTGATAATGCTCACTCTGGTTATTGTTTCTGTTTTTAAAAGCGCTATATGTTGAGCCACCTCAGCTAGATTTGGCATGTGACATTTTTAGATGCAATCAGTAGTCGATTTTCTAACGTTGCCATTCGGGAAGTTGTAATGAGGCTTTTTTTTGGTGCCGTGTAAGAGAAATATATATATAGATATTATTGCTTAAATCTTCCGCACTTAGATTTGCTAATTAAAAAAAAAAAAAAAAATGCTCTATTTATCTGAAAATTCTATAATCAGTTTAAAAATAAAATTTTTTACCTTCAAAAATTTTTTTATTACGAAAATATTGGAAGTGGTACCTTAATTGGTTTTGGCTTTCCTTCAAAAATGTTGACAACCCTTTCTGTGTAAGCAGACAGTAGACAAACTTAAGACTGACGTAACACTTTTTTCTGTGGTTGAAAACAGCGAACAGTTACGTCATATCCTCATAATGAACACACAGGGTTGTTTGGTAATAAAGAATTAGTTTTTTTTTTTTTGCTTAAATTTTTAAAAAATAAATAATTATTTTTATAATAACAGATTCTGGGATGATAAGATTTATAAATTTAGAGGGAAAAAATCGAGACATTGCTGGTTTTTCAAATTATTTTATGAAAAAAAGCCCCTAAAAATAAAGGGTTTTGAAGAAAAAAGTGTGAACTTAGCCAATAGGAGAATTGATTGTAGGCAAATGGGCTTCGATTATGAAACATTAAAGGAAAACTCTCTCTAAAAGCATATTAATGTGAGGTACTTTTAATGATAGCATTTAAAATAACAAAATCGTTGCGTTTACAAAAACAGGAAGAAAAAAAAAATTATTAAAACTTTTTAAATTAGCATGCAATAATTTTTTACTCTAATATTATGGGTGATATTCACGCATTTTGTTGAGGGGAAGCACAAATTATATCCGTAAATAATCACCACAATAAAAAGAATAATAAAAAATCATGAAATTCGTAGTAGTAATTGCCAAAAAAAAAGAGCGACGACAAAATCACGCGAATAGAGCTCCTCAAAAAGGGATTACTAAAATGCGTGTTTCGTTTCGAGATTAAGTAGTTGTAATAAATAGTATTGTTTAAAAAATTTCAAATTAAAAAACTGTGGAATAACCAATAGCAATAATAACCAAAAAATCGGTAGAATCATTGCCTTAAATACTCTGCACGTGTCTAATTTTCCATATTGTTTGAAATCTGTTCCACATAGTGGAAAATCGGGATATTTAAAAACCACCTTAAAATCAATATCAATAACTTCCGAAAATACAATCGAAACATTACATCGATTTACGATAGTATCGGCGTAAATTGAGAGCGTCAAAAAATGGTTATCTAAATGCATGATTCAAATTTTGCGTTTCAATTTCTGCAGAAAAGAAAACAATTTTTTTTTTTTTTTTTCTTTTTTTTTTTTAACCGTCCAATAGAATAATCTTTCAGCAAGATCCCTGTAACGTTCTGCGGCCATGTCGCTGCGATTCTGCCACGAGAAAAAAAAAAGCTAAAGCCAAACAATTTTATGTAAGCTGCTATAATTCATATTCCCTTGTAACAATGACTCGTAATATCCAAACATCGCATCGTAATTAAAGATATACCAATTTTTTTTAAAAAGAAAAATAATAATGTGTCTTGAAAAATTGTCTGGTTAGTTGCAGGTTAAATAGAAACTTTTCTCTTTTTATATTTAGAGTGTTTTTTTTTTAATTTTTATTTATCATTATTTAAAAAAAAAAAAAAAAAAAAAAAAAAAAACAGCTGAAGCCAAACAATATCATGTTAACGGTTATAATTCATATTCCCCTGTATTAACATTGATCTATAATATCCAAACATCGCATCGTGGTTAAAGAGATTATACTAGTTTAAAAAAATAATAATGTTTTGTCATGAAAAATTGTCTAGTTAGTTGCAGGAAAAATTGAAACTTTTCTCTTTTTATATTTAGAGTTTTTTTATTTATTTATTTATTATATATTTTTATTTTTAAAAAAAAGCTGAAGCCAAAGGATTTCATTCAAACTGTAATAATTCATATCCCCTAGTAACAATGATCCATAATATCCAACAAACATCGCATCATGGTTAAAGATATAATACCAGTTTTAACAAAAATAATAATGTTGGGGAAAAACTGCTCTCTACTTACACAGTAGTATTTCAAAGTATAAAATAGTAGACTTTCAAAACTATAACTAAAGAAACCGAATTTAAAAAAAAAAAATGTTTGAGTTATCAATGAAATAGAAAGGGGAAAAACATTCAGATGAAAAAGAGACATTTTGTTTCAAATGAGACATTTCTCATCCCACTACTCCCATCTCTAAAACGTCATCGATTGTAAAAGTGACGTCATACTCGAGGCAGGCTCATATCGGGAGAGGGGTGGAAGGAAGAGTAAGAAATATTGATTTAACGTAGATAATGAAATTTCTTCCGTAACGCACACACCTAGGATAGAAAAAAAAAGAAAGAAAGATGTAACGCCGTTTATGCTATAAAATAATAATAAATTTCTTGCAATTCCGAATCATTTTTCCTATTTTTGAGAACACTCATCCAAAAAAAGTATATAAAAATGAAAGTTTTATGTTATTATTAAAAGTTATTTTTGTAATGTTTTCTTATTTCTTCTGTTTCATTTATTTACAGGGTATCTGCTACATTTTAGATTTTGAAATCCATGACTTTTCATGACTAATTCCAAGAATGTTTCCTGACTTAACGAAGTTACTATTTTCTCCAACAAAAACACTGCAATAAATTTATAAAAGCATCATAATAACATTAATTTAAATGATAGGTATAATCAAAACTGTTATACTCTGCATCTTCATATTTATAGATTTCAAATTTAAAAAAAAAAAAAAAACAGAGTAAAGAAAGAGTTGAAGCAATAAAATAGCTGAAAAAAATACAAAAGCAAAATTTTAAATCTTTTTTTTCCTGCAGAATTATATTCTGAATGTACTTTTTTTGTTCATCCGAAAGGAAAAAAATACTAGTAAAAAATAAATAAATAAAAAAATTCTGAAATCACAGAAGTTTAAAAGATAAAAAATGAACGCTCTAAAAATGATGTTATTTCATTTTTTGAAAGAACACAATAATTTTTAAAGAACAGGATAAAAAAAATGTATATTTTAATAAAATATGACTGTGAGTGGGATTTTGTTACAAATTCAGACATTCGGAGCACCATGAAATTTGAGGGGGAGGGGGGGGTAATTCCATTTTAAAAATTAGATTTTTCAGCAATCTAAATCCATGATTTTTCTTTAAAAAAAATAGTTAAAATCATGACACATGTTGTTCAATACCGAATTACATAACTTTTCAGGTGCGCAGATACCCTGTATTTATTGAGAATAAAAAAAAAAAATTAAAAAAAAGTAAATCCGTAACACAGATTTTGGTAAAAAAAAAAAAGAAGAAAAAAAAGAAAAGAGAAGATCATTTATTTTGTTGATACAATCTGAAATTGAATACAATCAAAGTCCTGCAACGTATTCGTAGTTGCTTTTCAATTAGTTTGAAATAATTAATTTGTTGGGTTATATTTTAGTTTACTTTTTATAAGAAAACATTGTGGGGGAAATAATTATTACTAAAATTTGCAGTAATCATACTATGCTTGAAGGGGCGAGTGGGGTAAGACCGGGTACCTCGATTGATGTGAAATTATTTCAGTTTTCCCGCGGGCAAATTCTGAATGACACTTTATGAGTCAAGATGTACCTACCAAATTTAGTATAGTTGTTGATTAATTCACGGCGTCTGTGTAGTCTGTTTTACAATATCAACTCCCTGATGCTCTCTTGATTTTAAGCTGTCCTTATTTATAGGTCACTTCAGTTATAGAAATTATCTTTAGCACTGTCTTATATCTTTTCAATTGTTCAATTTAATTTTTGTGTCGTATTTTTGCAGAGAAAAAAAAAAGTTGTGCTCTTCATATTTTAAAACGTCAGTTTAAGATATGAAAAAAAGTACTTGTGTATATAAAAAGATATAAAACAGTATTAGTATATATATATATCCAGTCCTTTCTAAGCTCAGACTACTAAATCACTCGACTGAGAGCGGTGAAATTTGGCATACTGTTAATTTAAAATCATCATAAACGTTAGAAACGTTTACTACGAGGGATTAGCGAAAAACGAAATTGAATTTTCTGATTGGTTTAGAATTCATCATAAATAAAAATTTAACTAAAAAAGATTTCGTTTCACTTTCTCCAGGCTATCTTGTATACGCGTATTTGTTACTTGATTTATTAGTTGTGTTTAAAAGAAAAATCGTTATTTAAGGGCCTGTCATTTCAAGACTGTCATTTGAAAAAAGAATAGTTTTAAAACACTTTTTACCTTGTTAACACTATACCAATTTCTAAATTTAAACCTAAATGATTATTTGTAAGATCATTATCACGCTGCTCGAACAATATGCTAACACTAACGTACGATATCGCACCAGGAAAAAACAGTAATAAACAAGTAAAAGAAGCAAAATCAAAACTGCCAAAAAAGCGAGTTCTTTCTAAATCTAGCAACCATGTCATCTTTTTAACAATACCTCTCTAAATAACTAAAACAAATTTTCCTTTCAAACTCACCAGAATTACTTAATATCATTAACATCTTATGAAATAAAGCAGATTTGAGCTCAGAAATGATATATATATATATATATATATATATATATATATATATATATATATATATGTAATACAAAAATTATAAAAATATTTTTGTATTAATAAAAGCATTGAAACTTATTCATTTTCATAAAATGTCTTTGTTAAAAATTAGGGTACAGATATACTATTTTGGGAATTCAAGGCTGTAAACATGCCAATAAATTATAATTAGATTTATGTTTCAAAAGAGGAGTTATTTTAAGATCTTTCACTTCCATATAAAGAAGGATTAAACGATTTTCGATGAGTATTAAATTATTTGTGATGAGGCGTAGGAATACAAGGAATGCAATATGACTGCCCTGTTTACCCATTGTAAGTATCGTATAAAACCTAGGAGCGATGGTTTTTGCGTGGCTTTTTGTGTTTTACTTGTGCTAGCTAAACTCCATCAGATCTGACGAGAAAAGTGTCTCTCCCCCTTCCAGTCGGAGAAGGGAGGAAACTGTTGCTTCACCATCTTTTAATTAATAAACAGCTTATGCAGAATATGGACTCATTATTCATCTGATATCGGGAATAATAACAGGGTTTTGCTCTGTAATATATATATATATATATATATATATATATATATATATATATATATATATATATATATATATATTTTTTTTTTTTTTATTATAAAACGACTTAAAACTCCTCATGCACCACAAAGTATAACATGAGGCTTACAGTTGTAAGTAGAAAACAAAAGAAGAAAAATTTACAAATTTAAATTAAAAACAAAATTCCGCAAGGCAGCAAGACTTTCAATACTTTTGACCAGTTCTGATAAGACAGGAGGCCAACAAATAGAAAGACGCCTCAAATCAGTCTTTAATTTCATTCGGGCACTCGCATACAAATCGCAATGAAGAAGAATATGTTCAGCATCTTCATCAGCATCACCACAAGCACAAATTCCACTGGTCTCCAGATGGAAACGAAATAAATATCTTTTAAAATTTCCATGGTTTGTTAAAATTTGGGTTAATTTAAAATCAGTTGCAAAGAATTTACATTGCAAACGGTGAAAAATGGATGGAAAGAACCTTTTCGTCCAAAGCGACCGAGGCGAAGAAAGAAATTCAGCATTCCAGTCCGCAATGATTTTATCTCTAGCGATGCGCTTCCAGTGAGAAGCTGGAACAGACACCCTTAAGTCTATTTCACCACACGTAGCTTCCTTAGCCAATTGGTCTGCTCTTTCATTGCCCAAAATACCGCTATGGCCACGAACATAAGAAAAATGAATAGTTACGTTTTCAAGAGCGTTCAAAATCGAGTGAATTTCCACCACAAGCTTCTCAGTAGAAGTCGTGTCACGCAAAAGAAAAAGTGAAGAAAGAGAATCTGTACAAATGAGGTATTTAGAAATTTTGTTTTCACTAAAAGAATTTTGTATCCACTTAACAACCAGGTTTATACACAAAAGTTCAGCCTGGAAAACAGAACATTCATTAAGTAGTCGGTGCTTGGCAGTAACCTTCTCTGTTCCATTTTCATAAATTACAAAAGCAAGACCAACCCTTCCATCAAGTTTACTACCATCCGTAAAACAGATAGTTTTATATGCCTGAAAAGCATTATTTACATAAGGAATAATTATAACAGGTTTCCTACATGCTGGGTGGGGCAAACATGAAATAGGAAGCTTCCCGTCCAGGGTTAGACAATCGTTGTCTTTTATCTTCTCCTTTAATTCAAGATTATTAATGATAATTAAATCAATAGGTGGAAGACCAGAGATAACAAAGACCGCATCATAACTAATAGTTCTATAGCCCCGAATAATGCGTAGAAGAATTCTTCTTTGAGTTCTTCTAAGGATTCTAATATTAATCTTCTTTCTCAAAGAGTTTCCCCAAGATCCTGAAGCATATGAAATAAGTGGTACAATACCTTGATTATATATTAATTTAAGAACATCTGTTTTAACCCCATAAGTATTTTTTGAAATTCGCAATAAAGCAAGAAGAAGTTTTTCACTTTTACTGGAAACATAAGATAAATGCTGCTTAAACTGCAGTTTATTATCAACAATAACTCCCAAATACTTTATCTGCTTTACTTCTTCAATAGGTTCATTCCCAAGAGTTAACTGAATAACATCAGTCGGCATCGACTTTTTATGTATCATCATAACTTTAGATTTCAAAGGATTGAATTCCAGCTTATAAAGTTTCGACCATTCAAAAACGTAATCCAAGATATTCTGAGAAAGAACACAAGCATCCTTAAAGTTCTTGCACTGAACAACAATAAGTAGATCATCAGCGAATGCAATTTTATAACTATTTTGAAATTCTGATAAACCACAGAGCAAGTCATTCATAATAAGGTTCCAAATAAAAGGTCCCGTAACGGACCCCTGAGGACAACCCTTTTCCAAAACAAAGTTTTTTGTGATATTGCCCAGAGTAAGATCAGCAGATCGACCGTGCAAGAAACTCTTTATTAAGTAAAAAATATTCTTAGGAACTTTGAGATGTCTTAGCAAGTGCAGAATTCCAGGCCACCAAGCATTATCGAAAGCTCCTCTAATGTCTAAGGAAATAAGACAAGTGACAAAATTTTTATGTTTACCCTGTCTAACTAGATTACAAAGCCGGATCAAAGCATCTTCAGCTGACCTCTGAGGTGTAAAACCATACTGATCCTTACTTAAGAGGCTTGATTGACGTAGATGAAAGTTGAGTCTATTTATGAAGAGTTTTTCAAGACATTTACCTAAACAAAGAAGTAGACTTATACATCGAATGTTATCAATATGTGACCTTGATAACTCAGAATTTTTAGGAATCGGTACAACTTTTGCTCTTTTCCAGATCTTCGGAAAAATACTAAGATTTAAACAAACATTAAACAAGGTTATCAGTACAGAAGGACAACTAACATGCAAATTTTTAATTAGTTCATTCGTTATTCTATCGTATCCTGGAGTTTTGTTCACCTTTAAATTTTTGACTACGCAATCAACTTCCGCACTAGAAAAGGGAACATCATCTTTAGCGTCATAAATCAATTCAGCCTCGTCACGTAAGAGCTTATGACTGAAATGGTCCTGCATTTCAGAATCACGAGGAAACGCTTTCTTCAATATAGCATCAATCGTATCTTCAAAAGAAGAGGTGAAATGACCAGGGGAATCTTCAATACCCGAGATTTCAAGCCTTTTAGCAAAGTTGGTCTTAACTCCATAAGTATAAATTTTATTCCACACATTTTGCACAGTAATATCTCCAAGAAAATCCTTCCAAGAATTTAGTTTGCTTTCCTCAAGTTTTAAGTTATACTCAGACCTAATACGAAGATAACTGCTTCTATAAATCTCCCTTAAAACGAGATTTCTAGTCCTTTGATATCTTCTTCTAGCAGCATTTAATTTTTTCCGCATACAAGAAATTTCTACCGACCACCAAGGAACTTGATGCGATCCACTCCTTTTCAAAGGAATAGATTTTTCTGCCGCATAAATAATTAAATTTTGTAAATTTTGAACGCATACCTCCAACATATCTGGTCGTTCACAATTTTCAATGGAATTCAAAATATTAGATATGGAATCAGAACAGAGAAGATGGAAAAGTTCCCAGTTTGCTTTTTTAATATTAAAGAGGTTTTTCGTTTCAGAAATGGTAAAATCATAGTTAGCTCTTGAGATTTTCATTTCAAAAGAAATCATTTTATGATCAGACAGGGAATCATACTCAGATATATACCATTTCTCAACCAGCTGAAGAAGTTCCATTCCGACAACGGTAACATCAATATAACTTGTTCCCTGAATCGAACTAAATGTAGGTCCGTAGTCTTCATTTATCGAAAACAAATTCCAAACACTAAAGAATTCGCTCAACCTAATACCTCTGGAGTCAGTAATAGGGCTAAACCAGACTTCAGATTTGCTGTTGGCATCCATACACCAAATAAGTCTCTTTAGACTTTTACTCGAAAAAATATGCTCTATCTTCCTAAGATCTAAATCAATATTAACGGAAGGCTGGAAATAATAAGAGAAAAGAGTAAAATTGTGTCCTCTATACGAAACATCAATTAGTGCAGCATTATAATCAAAATTTTCTGAAACAGAAAAAACAGTTATCGCTCTATTACGAACACTGATAGCCGCCTTAATAACGTCTGATTTTTCATCAGAAAAAATTCTGTAAGTATTTGGAAAGCCAAGTAATTTGCCATTAAGACAGTAGGGCTCCTGAACAAGGGCAACATCAACATCATCACATTCAAAATTTAAAATAAGCTGCTGAGTAGCTTTCTTTGACTTATGCAAGTTTAATTGTACAAAACTGATGTGATTCTTAGAGACCTTAGCCATCATAATCAATTCGAGCAGTCATTTGATCCCTCATAAAAATATGACAAGAGCAGCTTTGAGAAAAAGGTTTATGTCTAACATCCACTTTTTTACTTCCACTTTTCAATTTTTTATTGTATCTAATACAGTTTACGCAAACTTGATTTTCACAATTATGACACTCCGAACTTCTATGCTCTCCGGAACAAAAATAACAAGACAACTTATTTCTGCATTCCATAGATCTATGATTATAGCCGAGGCAAGAAAAACACCTATTTATAGCTACGAAATCTTCAACACTACACATGTTCCACATAATTTTCAAAGATCCCAAGGTAATAATATTTTTCCGAGCTTTTGGATGCACCTCCACAACAACAGATCGAACATGTTGGAATTTTTTCAAAACAAAACGAATCCTTGACTCGTTCCAATGTTCATCAGAATCAAAAACTTCTGGGTTCTGCTCACGAATAATGTCTAATATTTGTGAATTTTCTATATCATTTGGTACATTTTTAATTAACAACGTAGGTTTCTTTCGCTTAGGAAAAGTTGGCTTCAAAATTTCCGAATTTGTTTCAATGCTCGTTAATAATTTATTTCTGTCAGCTTCAGAAGCACAATTAACTAAAATTTTATCTTCAGAAACACTTTTAACTTGCTTAATTCCTATTTTATCTTTTTTAGGGTCAATCTGTGCTTTGAAAAGTTTCTTAACGTCCTCCGACTTATAATTTTCAGCCGATATTAAAAGAGCACAATTTGATGAATTCCCCTTACTCTGTTTACTAACAACAGATGACGACGCCACGACTTCGCTATATAATTTTTTTTGAACGTAACTCGCAACATTTTCTTTGCAAACCTCACGATAAACAACAGACTTTATTTTCTCAAATTGCCTTGTAACAAGAAATTTCAACTCACCCAACGCTTTCCTAGCATCTTCACGCATTTGTTGATTCATATTGCATTTAGAAATAAGGGCGTTTTCTACAATATTTGAGTACGTTTCAAGAGAGGAGTAAAATGCATCATCCTCACAGTCTGCCATCCTGCTCCCCAGTTTCCCCAAGAAATGTCAAATCGTAAGTGCTTCGTTTCACTAATGCAAGAAAGACGCCATGTTGGATTGGCGCATTTGCAAATTGTACTAAAGTCAAAGAAAAACCAAAATCACTTCACGCACGTTTGTAAAGCTGTAGAAAGGGGCTTAAAAACAATTCAAAACTAATTTAGACTGAAATTAACTTAAAAATATTATTATTTTGAAAAGTAAACAAAGCAGCTCAAAAGAACACGTCAAACATTCAAACGAGGTCAAGCTAGATCAAAGGATGCATTCACAATCTAAAATTTCTTTTTTAAGGAATACAACAGAATTATCAATCATATTTAATTTATTTGAAAATTCTATTCATATATATATATTGAAACCAAAATTATGTGTTTGAAAATATCGACTCGCAGAATAAGCTGTAGTTAGCAGCTGTATACTTCTTAATCGGAAGTAGAGGAGGTCAAGAACTAGAGATTGTTATTGTTTACATTCATATTGAAAACACCATCCATATGCGTTTGAACTTTGTGCATAATATCGTGGCTGTGTTTAAAATTAAAAGTGTAAAAAAATGTAAAGAATAATTTGTACCGTGTACACTTAGAGCTATCTTCTTGCTGATGGCCGCGCCGATATCGTTTGCTGCTTTGCATTCGTAGGTGGCCGCGTCTTCTGGTTTCACGTCTCGGATGATAAGCGAACCATTTTCAGCCACCTCAAATCTCTTCCAAGAAGGCTTCAATGGTATCCGATCTTCACCTGAAAAAGAACCATCCTATTATTCCACCCTGAAAAAGAGCCATCACCTGAAAAAGAACCATCCTATCCAGATCTTTCAACCTTTTTAACAAAAATCATAAGAAGGATATGTGCAGCAATAAATATTATTTCTTTCTATTGTTCCAAGCTCTTAATTTATAAACATAAAATCAGTAGAATGCAAAAAGATTTTCAAAGACTTTACCCAATCATGATAAAATAACTGGTTTCTGATGAATATCGAAAAGAAGATAAAGATCTTTCAAGATTCGATTGTTATAATAAATAATATCACATAAAAAATATGGGGTTTCAAAAACTTTGTGGAAATCTAAAGCAATAACTGCAAAAAAAAAAAGAAAAAAAAAAAAAAGGGATAGAACCATTGCACAGTGGGCCCACATCCAAAGTTTCGTGGCCAAAATTAGTATTTCGATAAAATTTGTTTCAAAATTTGGGGTTTTTTATGTGCAGGTAAATTGAATTCAGAGTTGAAATTTTGAAATACACTAAAAATACTAAAAAACAAACAAAATGGTGGCTGAAATATGGCGAGAAAAAATAAAAATAATATAGTACGTTTAAATAATTAAATATAGCAATGAAAATATAATAATTTTCGTAATTTTATATTAAAAATGAGAAGCAAATTATATTTCCGAAGTAATATTACAAAATAACGCGAAAACTGTTTTTCGGTATATTTAGTCCACCTTTGCAATATGGGCAAAATGGGGCAGGTTTTTTCGAAAGAAGAAACATCAAAGAAGACAACAAAAAAAAAAAAGTTTAGCTAATTACCTCGTGGAACTTTTTGGAGATAAGTTTCGAAAGTGATTCAAACATTGTAAAATGTCAAATGATGAGATATAAACTATAAGTTTGTCAAGAGTATTAACTAATTCAACAAATTGAAAAATTGTACTATAATTTCAGACTAATTACTCTGATAAAAATGTAACAGTATGGTGAAATTCCTATATATATTCCTGAAATAAAAATTTAAAAGTTAAATTTAAAAAAAAAATCTTTTAACATATTTTTCACTACATTGTACTCTCGTCCATCCAAAAAGAAAATTATAATGTTTGGAATGATTATGAATACCTAATTTGGGCGATATTAAAACTGCCTACACATATTTTAGTTGAAAATTTAATTTTGACTTTTGGCCAAAGATCATGGCTCTTCTGGCCCACTGCGCATTGCCTTAAAAAGTAAATGATCAAATGCGCAATTCGAATTTCTCACATTGCTTAAAATATATCGGGATATCTAAAAGCCACATTAAAAATCAATGTCAGTAACTGGCGAAAATACAATCAAAATTGTTTTACGATATCGGCAAAAATTGAGAGCTTCAACAGGGTGTGTACTGTGTAGCCAAATATTTCAAAAAAAAAAAAAAAGCACCTTTTAAGTATTTTTTAAACATTCAAAAGATATTTTAAAGCACCAAATACATTCATAAACAAAATAATTTTCTAAGACTTTACATGATCAAATAACTAGTTTCTGACAAAGAACTATTTTTCTTGTTTATATTAGTCATTATAAAATGATCAAGAGATTTTTTGGTTCGATATCAGAGGGTGGAAAATGAAGCCTGAAATAGAGAATATCTTGCAGCAGTGTTGCACATGGGAGTGCAATAATCTCACCGAACCCAGCTCAGTAGACGCACTTCATCAAACATGTAAAATTATTGGCGCTTTCATACGCTATGGATAAGTCGATTGTGAAAACGTTGAATATGTGAAAAGCAGACGTAATACGTGACGAAAATGGTAAAGAAAATCTCATTTTCGAAAAGGGAAAATAAAGCACTTTTTAAATGAAAAAAAGCCTCTTTAAGGGTTTCTAAAAAACGAAAATAAGCACCGTTACACACTTTTTAAAAACGGTACGCACCATGTTCACAAAGGGTTTATTTAAATGCGCGATTCAAATTTTAGGTGTAAATTTCTGCAGAAAAGCAAATCAATTTTTTTTTTACTTCTCAAAAGAAAAATCTTTCTGCGAGTAAAGTTCTGAAACGGGGACCAATAATGTGTATGCAGCAGAGAATAAATGAATACGAACCATCAAACCTAAACCATCGAATGGTAGGTCTTGGATGTCCACGGACTTCACAATCTAGACTGACCCGTCCTTCCAGTCCAACAGATGAATCTTGAGGTTCTTTTAACCACTTGGGAGGAGCTGCAATTAAAATAAGAGAATTTAATAACAAATGATTGTTCTACAACAAATATCAAATTCTCGTGAAAAAAGAATGGAATCTTTAAACTTTTTGTGAACCTAAATTAAATATGATAAGTTTGAAAGAGAAATTTACCAGGTCAGTAAGAATTGTTTTTGCGTAAACATTTTCTGTGTCAAAACATTATGATCAGTTAAGTGCTTAGAAAAAGTTAATATAATAATAAAAAATAAATAAATAAAACAAAAAAGTTGAGATCGCCTTATTACGATTACTGGTTACCCATTAGTCAAATGCTTTTTCTTTCTCCGTTAAACGCCACATTTCAAATCATGGGTTGCAAAAACTGTTTCAATGGATATTTGACGTCGGATTGATTTTGATATCCTGCCTGTGTACGTGTTTCAAGACGTCAAAAAATACTTTTCCTTTTTCAGCATTCATATTTATATTGAAATCACCGTCAAGTCAGTAATTATACGTTAATAATAAAAAAGATATAAAAATACTTTAAATTATTATTATGTAAATACATAAAACATGCCTGCTAGAGAAAATAAAAATAAAAACAGCAGCGGTTGCCATCAGCAACGCAGGCAATGACGACGCGTGCGCACTGTTTACTATTACTCTCGAACACAATTGAAAAGAGTGTGGACGCCATCAAATCTAAACCAAGACACATTTTGTCAATGCGTAATAAATAAACAAATTATTTTGAATAGATTTTTCTATATGGATAGTGCTTTCAATATATAAATGTAAACAACAACGATCTTCAGATTTTGATCTGCCTTCCGGTTAACAGTATATAGCTGCTTACAACAGCCTATTCTGCGAGGTGATGTTTTCAAACAGATGATTTTATTTTAAACTAGGCGCTTAAGGCGGCCAGCTGTACGCCACGCTAAAGGTTTTCACAAATAAAGTTTTTTAAAACATAGCAGGAAATCTGAAGATTAGTGGACAATTCTTCTTCCGCGTTCCTCAGGTGTTTCTCGGGCCCTAACACTGCTAGTTGAGACACGATCCTCTTCCAATCTTCTTTGACGTTCCTCAGGTGTTTCTCGGGCCCTAGCACTGCTAGTTGAGACACGATCCTCTTCTAATCTTCTTTGACGTTTCTCTGATACTTCTTGGGCTCTAGAATTGCTTGTCGAAATTCGGTCATGTTCCATCCTTCTTTGACATTCCACAGACGTTTCTTGGGCCCTTCTTCTTCTTTGATAATCTCTTAATATCTTTTTCTTTGACAAAATACAAAGTTTTTTGGAAGGCTGCCATGTCAGTAATCGGGTTTTTAAGAAGTCAACGAATACTTTAGAACAACAATTACTATGAAAGCAAATCATGAAACTTCAATATTAAAATCTAAGTGCTTACCTGCAAACTGAAACTTTCTGAAAATAACTAATTACATTTAATAAAAACTGTTAAAATAAAGAATAGTAAAACCAAAGAGATCCAAGGTAAGTGTGATCGCTCCTTCAAAAACAATTAAATTCCTATTTTATATAGCTACAACGCTTAAGAAAAAAAAAACTAAAATGCTAAATACATGAAAAGAACATGAAATGAATTAATTTTGATAAAAATATACTTGAGGGTGCCTCTTGGCGAAATTGGCGACTTATGTTTGGCGCCATTCCTGTTAGCGCGGAACACTATGGTAACAGGAATGGCGGCCAAAACTGTATAAAATTGTAATGAACCCAATATAAGCAAAATTAATTAACGCAATAAAGTGAATTTTGAATCGAAAAAAAAATAATTGAGTAAGTACAGAAAGAAAAGGAAAATAAAACTCACTTCTTCATTAAGCTTGAATATTCTCAGATTTAGGTGCACAGAATTCTCTAATAGCAGTTAGATACTGTCTAAATTTATTAGGAATGGAATTTGTGTACCTCCATCGCCAAATAAGTTCAGCGAAATACGAATCGAAAATGGCGTCCGTGGTACCGTACTGGCGGTGAAATTTTTTTTTTATAGTCCCTTTTTATGATTGCCCACAAACCTTCGATCTTATGAACCATAAGCAAAAGTAACCTTACCAGCCGGTATCCAACGCAGAACTAACGGACCTCTGAAATTACATATACAGTTGAACATTTAAAAATAAAGCTTAAATCTAAATCTATCAGAATCACGATTGGGTTTCAACATCGCCCAGCTTGGCGATCAACCGCGAACGCAACTTGGCGAGAATCAAGGGGCACCCTCAAATATAGTCTACCCCAAAAATTATCGTCTTCGCTTAAGGAAAAAAAAAAAAAAAAAAAAAAAAAAAAAAAAAAAAAAAATAGAGCGTAGAAAGAAGAAGAAAAACTTATTATAACAATTGACAGCGACAAATATATCAAAGCGAAGCGTTCTATTTTCGTATCGAATATGTTGCCACATTTTTAATACAAAAGTTAAACTTTTCTCTACTTTAATAAATGTAAGCTAATGCGAACCTTACAATTAAATTATTAATTCCTTCGTATATTATTGGTTTAAGTTGTCGAAAATTAATATTTCAATTGTAAGGTTCGCATTAGCATACATTTATAAGAGTGGAGAAAAGTATATGCATTTTTTAATAGTTTTTTGAATATGGCTCTTTGAAGACGAAAAAGCATAGATTTTCTTACAAAATGACTGATAACTAAAAAACTAATCCAAATTTTTGAAAAAGAAAAAAAAATACTTCTTCATTATGTCAAAACACAATTATGTGCCGAGTTTCGTGCCTGGGCGAGGCTTCTGGGGCGATATATTGTGATTACAAACACACACACAGCCGCGTTTATTATTATGTATAGATAAAAGAAATTAATTATACAATTTTTGAGCTGAAATTTGCTGTATTTTATAAGATGTTAATGATATTAAGTAATTCTGGTGAGTTTGAAAAAAATTTGTTTTTGTTATTTATGTATGTATTGTTAAAAACGGCGACATGGTTGCTAGATTTAGAAAAAACTCGCTCTTTTGGAAGTCTTGATTTGGCCTCTTTTTACTTGTTTATTCTTGTCAGAAGTTTGTGTCACCATAAGTTTGTGTCACTTAAGTTTGTTAAGTTTGTCAGTTTAAGTTAAGTCATCTTAAGTTTGTGTCACCATACTGATCGAGCAGCGAGATTTAAGTTCATCTTACAAATTTATTTCTTTGAGAAAAAGGCAATCGTGTGTTTTTCCTAATGTTGCAGGCTTTCCTAAATGTTTCCCAATGTTCTTTCTTTCTTATTTAAATGTGAAAATACATTTGATACAATTATGTGCCTAACAAAAAATAAGCCTTTTCACTTAGTTTTTTGCATTTCAAAACAAACATTTTTGCTTTTAAAGTGATATTATAAGTAAGTAATAAGTGTTATTATGTAATAAATTTCAATCCTGAATAATTTCCGACTTCCATTCTACCAAAAAGAAACATATTTTCTAGCACTTCTTGAAATTTTCTAATTCATTATGAGTTTGAGATTATATTTTTGTTGACCAACACCAGTTCTCAAGATATCAATTGAATCTTCAATTACTCAGTAACTAAGGTCTTTTAACTACATAAGCAAATTATATTTGCCATTAGAGACAACAACTTTTTTTTTTTGTCTCTATTTATTCGTTTTCATTTAATTTATGATTTTTTAGTTTATTTTAATTATTTATTTTTGATAGACAAACATGCAGGTCATGTTTGTTTTAAAGTGAAGGAAAAGAAAAAGATAAATAAAAACAGATTTTTCAGTAAACTGTAACAACAGTGTTTTCGCAATTGTATCCTAAAGAGACTTTCTAACAAATGTATTCAGAATGTAACTTTTTTCATTGGTATTCCACAGGGTCGAATAAAAATTATAGGCTCTTATTGCATGTTGTTTCTTATGCTACGTTGTACAACGTCTATATACGTAGATGACGTGTTTTTAAATATTCTAAAAGATATTCTACCCGAAAAGCTTTTATGACATGTTTTGTGAAAGAATGTTGGTTATTTTCAAAATATGTCAGTAAAACTTCTTAATTAAGCAATTTATGAATCTTAAAAGGGGTTGATATTCTTTTACTAAGAATTAAATTTATGCATTAAAGTATCACGAGCTTCCAAAGAATTATGGATTTTGAAAAATCGAACAAGATTTTTTTATTATTTTTAGTTGAGTGAATTATAGAAACCATCTATAAATAACCTGTTAGCAAAAGAAGGACAGTCGTTGATGACATCAGACATGATAAGGGTTAAGTGATATAAAATATTTTTGGCATCTTGCCAGAACAAGAAAGATTTCTCTCGGGTGGTTTTATTTCGTAATACTTTTTTAAATTTCTTTTTGCAGAAGACGTGTTACAATACGCTTTGAGATTAAATAGAAACCAGGGTTCTTATATAAAAACTAATTTACATCGTACAACAAATAAAACAAACGCATCGATCGAGATTTTTCCTCTTTCAGAGATTTCCGACTTTCTAGCACTCATATCTTTCTGCAAGATACTTTTAATATTAACAAACATATATGTTACTCATTTAAAATAACAAAAGCGCTGTGTTCACAAATAAGAAACTATATATTTTTTTTTTAAAATTGAACATGTAATAATTTTTTATTCTAATATAATGAGTGATATTCTCGCGTTTTGTTCGGGGGGGGGGGGGAGACGCATCCTCTTCGCATTTTGTAAATAATCATCACAATAAAAAAAAAAAATTCATTGAAAATCATGAAATCCGTAGTAGTAATCGTCGAAAAAAAGATCGACGACGAAATCACGCGAATCGGTCTCCTCAAATGAGTGTTTCGCTTCGAGATTAGGTTGTAGTAATAAATAATATCGTATAAATAATATTGGCTTTAAAAACTATGGAGAATTCAATAGCAATAATAGCCAAAAAGTCAATAGGCTCATTTCTTTAAATAGTTAATACTCAAATGTTAAACAAAGACTAAATGCTGGAAATCGCAGTTATTTTGCACTTAAAAGATTGCTAACATCAAAAGTAATAACGAGGAAAACAAAGCTTCAGGTTTATAAAACTATAGTCAGACCAACCGTTATCCATGGATCAGAGACGTGGACTCCAACCCAGAAACAAGAAAAAATGCTGATTATCTGGGAAAGAAAAATTCTTAGAACTATATTTGGACCCGTCAAAGAGGGCAATCTGTGGAGAAGGCGATACAATTTTGAAATTGCAAGACTATTCAAAGAAAAAGATATAATAAATTATGTAAAAGCAAAGAGAATTCAATGACTAGGACACCTTGAGAGAATGGAGGAAAACAGAGGCACTAAGAAGATATTCAAGGGGCAAAGGAAAGGCCGGTCAAGAGATCTTTGGAGGAAAATTGTTAGTGAGGCCCAACATGCACTGTAATGTTAGTTAGTTAATACTCAAATGAACGATTTTCCATACATTTTTTTATAAAATATATCGGGATATTTAAAAACCACGTGAAAAATTCAATAACTGCCGAAAATACTATCGAAACATTACATGGATTTACGATAAATTGTATGATTCAAATTTTACGTGTAAATTTCTGCAGAAAATTTGTTAGTTTTCAAAAGAAAAATCTTTTAGCAAGAATTCTGTAACCTTCTGCGACAATCTGATTGTGCCGCGGGGCAACTCATAATATTTAGAGATCAAATGTAAAGAAAACTTTTAATGAATGAATTCATCCTTGTGTTCTTCAACGAGTAAAAAAAAGAGTTCCAAATTTGTTTTTTCTAAGTGTAAACTTATCGAAGACTTTTCCCAAATATTGAGTGCAATACAATTTTTTTTCTCTATAGTTTTTACATAAAAGTTCTTCCTTATATTCTGATAAAACCCAAATCATGAAAATAAATCACAATTTAATAAATTATAAAAGTAATTTAAAGAAATATTGAAATTCAATTTCGTATCAAAAATATTTTCTTTAGTAATTTTTTAAACTGATTAATTGATGTAATTTTTAATATTTTTTAGTTCCTAACTAAAAAATATTGAAAAATTTTGTTTTGTAATTTAGTTTATTATTTGATTACGACTTTAAATGATTGTAATTTTGGGTTTGAATTAATTGGAGTTTCATTTTGAGGTGCGAATACCATGTTTTAAACTGCCTTTTAGACAAAAAATAATAGACAAGACAAGTTTGAAAAATTACAACAAAAAAATTTATACCATTTCAAAATATATTAATGTTTCAAAAGTTATTGTAGGGGTGCACAACCGTTTTGAGTGAAGGGCCACATGCACAGCAGATTGACCAACGAAGGGCCGCATGCCAAAGTATTTAGACAGACATGTTGACAGCAATTGTAGGTAGTAATTGATATATAAACATTTTTGTTCTAGACACTAAATTGTTTTCATCTGTTAACAGTGTAATATAAACATAATAATAAAATTAAATACTTTTAAATGTTTATAATTAGAAACTGAAAAACTGATTACTTAGAATATGAAACAGATGCAGAAAATCATAATAAATTTAAAAAAAAAAAAAAAAAAAAAAAAAAAACCAGATAAATTGAAATAATTAAAAACAATAGGAAAATTTATGCTTTTTTTTTATCAAATTACAAAATAAAAAAGTCCATTTAAACGTAAATTTTAACATGAAATTTTTTTTCATAGAATTAAATTAAAAAAAATAACAATATTCTAGTTAATAAAATAAATGCAAGTTAAAAACTTTGATTTAAAGAAAGTTTAAAGTGTTAAAAAAAGAGTAAACAAAACCCTTTCATTTTAAAATAAGATTCAACATTTAGTAAGGAAAATACTACAACTAAGGCCCGACTTAGCCTAATTGGGGCCCCGGGCAAAAACTTCTTCGGGGCCCCCTATGCTTCACTACTTCAGTAATGAAAAACCGAGCTTTATGGAAGTATTTAAATCTTCCACCTCATTATAGATAACAAGAAAATTGACAAGAGTCTAAAATAGCTATAAAGTCCCCCCCCCCTCTAGTGGTCAGATAAAACCCTAATATAACCTTAGAGGAGATATTAGGGTAGAGAGAGCCAGTCTATTGTCTGGGCTCGGAAAACTTGTTCAAAGATAGGGGTTACCTTTTTGGCGAAAAATTCATAGCTGGCGGTCACATCGTATAGTTATATTTTTAAGAGTACCTAAAGATTTTTCTCTCTTTTTTATTTTATTTTGAATGCTTTTCCAATTTTATTCGTGATTGTAAGAAATAAGTTTTCTAATAAAAATACATTATAATATGTGCGCTACATTTATTTATTTGCTTTTAATTGCTTAATCATAAAAAGCTAATAGCATATTAGTTAAGCATGATTTTACCAAACAATGAAATAAAAATAATGATTTTTTGAATCGAAGATACATTTGAAAATATGTAAAATATAAAGAAACAATTGCAAATGATTATATGTATTAATTATTTTTGTCAAAAGGTCATAAGAGATAAGAATCTTTGTCTATCAAATGAATCCACAGTAAAATGCTTAGAGCATAACACACTATTATTGGATGCTGTGAATTCTTCTCTGTGGACATTTACTTCCCATACTTTTCGTTTTATCTTATCTTTAGGAAATCTACGTATAAACAGTTAACTATTAATACTGGGTGGTTTTAAAATTATTATTAGACAAATAAAATAATAAAGAAACATGCTGAAAAATACGTAACAATTTTTTTAAAAATTAAATTAAACTTGAAACTATTAACTGAAATGATTTGAAAAAATCTCATAATACACTATACATTTAGTATCTGATTTTTAAAATGCAGAATAAGTGTGAATAAAAAATTAGCAATTTTATATTTGAGTTAAATAATTATGTAAATTGTTACTAAAAACAAAGTAATTTAAAGGAAAATGTGTGTCTTCTACTAGTACAAAGAAGAATTATTAATTCAGGTTCAGATCGATGGGTCAGCTTGTCCATGAAGTAAAGGCGGGTGGTACGCAATGCTAACCACATTGTCACTATTATGACTGTTGATAATTAAATTGTGCTATCTTAACCTTCATGACTTTCAGGCACTCAACGGGCTATTGTGGGAATGCTTTGCTTTAAGAATTGTTAATACTTTACTTATCTTATTTTCTCTTAATTTTTATTATAAAAATATTTAGTTAAGTTTTTAAAACATATTTCCCTAACATTTATACATACTTTACAATGAAAGCCTTTTATAATTAATTTTAATCAATGCATAATTTTTCTTATTTAGATTACATATGATAATTAAAAAAATTAACAGCACAACTAAAATGGCAATTTTAAATTTTTTTATTAATATATATATACACTGGTATGCAATTCATCTTTTACATAACTTTTTTATGGTTTTAGTGTTATTCATAATTTTTCTGATAAAAGCAAAACATTTTGTTTAAAATAAATATTAATATTTTTAAATGCTGCACAATTCTAGTTTGCCTGCCATGCGATAATAATTTATTTTAACCAATGTATACAATTAAAATTTTAGTGAGTTAACATAACATAATAAAAGAATTTAAATTGAAATAAAAAAAGTTTGGTTTTGTCACTTTATTTTATTTTAAAAAAAGTATTACGAAATTCCATATAAGATCCATATAAGAGAATACCATCTACCTGTTGTTTGAAATATTGATAGTTCTCGACTTAATTAAAATTTTATATTAAAAAAATTAATTAATGTTCAAGAAAAGAATTATTCACTTTTTATTTCTAGAAATCAAAATAAAATACATATAATAATAATAATAATAATAAATAGCTACTCCTTTGACAATCCTATAACAATTTAATAATAGAGCCTATTATTAATAATATAACCTATAATAACCTAGTGAATATTTTCCTGAATAATAAATGTACAGTAATAAATATAAAACTTCCTACACAAATATGAATATCCAAACAATTTTTCCTATGGAATAAAAAAAGTATTCTTCGACTAATAAATTTTATTTAAAAAACGTAATTTTTGATCAAAAAAAAATATTTTTTACATGAAATGTACTTTTAAATCTTTTTAAGTCTGTACAACTAAAATACATAATTAAATTCGCTTGAAAAAAAATTATTTTAACGCATCATTATAAGTTACAGAGCGAAAATAAAATGCGATTTGTTTGTAAACATTGGCGTGAGAAAAATGCGCCAAATTCGATGCGCGTGCTCATCAAAAAAGGAGTAAAAATATCAGAATATTTATATCAATATGAAATTAAATTGTAATGAAAATTCTTATAAATGTTAACTACATTATAATCTATTAATTTAAATAAAAATATAAAAAAATAATAACTATTTTGCTAGTTAAAAACCAATTAAATTCATTTCATAACCTGACGTGCTAACATAAAAATTGCAAATAAATGTTTATAAGTGAATATAAAAGAATAAAAATCTTATTTGTGAAATGTAAAATGTCTTCCTTTAATGAATTTTTCGTGACACCCGTATGCACAGCAGTATATTACCATTTTTTTAAAATTTTATAGTTCAAAACGCAGCTCATAAATCCACCTCCATAGTAAAAGACTGGGGAAAGGGTTTACTGGAGGAAAAGTCGTCCAGGAATCACGTGACGATGTTCTTTGCAACGAGGGATGGGGGACTGGTTCTCTCTACCTAAATTACTCCTCTAAGAATATAACCGTATGGGTAGAATGGTTTACCATTCTACCCATTTTTTTGATTTTCCCACAATTCTATGTTCATCATGCCGAATGCAGTTTTCGGAGAAGCCCATATTTTTGTAAACATAGCGCATTTTGCAATATGTAAAAATACAGGCATTTGATTGGCCAAATTTGTCCAACGCAAACATTTAGCTGAATTCCGCTCTAGAAAGCCATGGATTTACGAAAGATAGATTATGTTTCATAGGATAGATTAATGAAGAAGCTAACATAAAACTGACGGATTTTACACTGTACTGATATTTTGTTTAAGTTCATAAAAGAAGGAAACGTAAACTGAACTTTCTATTCCATTTGGGGACCCCATCTGATATGGGGATCCAGGGCAACTGCCCCATATGCCCCTGCCTTAGTCAGGCTCTGACTTCAACTTTTAAAAGTTTATTTTAAATGAATTATAAGATGCAGCGGCTGAGAGAGAAAAGAAAAGAAAGAAAAGAAATAAAACATTAATTTTGAGAAACCTATTTTCCTTAATAATAAAAAACTATTAAGATTTTTGCTTAAAAATCTTTATGACCAATACCTTTTTAATATGACAGTTACTAATTTATACACATATACATTAATAATTAATAAAAATTTACATTACTTTATGATACTTATCTTGATTAAATTTTTTACAGTTAAAATGTTATGATATACATATCATTTCCCAGTATATAATAATAAATGATAATGATCCAAGTAGGTAGAAAATGGTTTAAAATTTCTGACTGGTTATCCAGCAGTTTGCCAAATTTTCAAATATTGTGATAATTTTATTTACTTGATCATGTGATAGCTTTTTCAGGTCATTAAATGAAAATTTAACGATTTTGTTTAAGGACTGCTCTTTAATTTTGAACATGCTGATTCATTTTGGAAAACAGTCTTTTCACAGAGGCTGTATTTGTAGACAGTATTAAACTTAGGGTAAATAACTTAATCAGTTTGGGAATTTGTCCCAGTTGGGGCTCTTCCTTTCCTGATTTTTAAATCGCCGAAGTGTTATTTTTAAATCGCTTGAATACGAATTGCTATGTATGATATTTAAATTGCGAGGAGAAGACTCCCAACGTATGATTTTTAAAATGCGTGAATATGAATCGCGATACGTGGTTTTTAAATCGAGTGAATATGAATCACGATGTATGACTTTTGAAATTCGAGAAGACTAACAACGCATGTTTTTTAAACGCCAAAGTACGAACCAGGATTTGCTATTTTAAATCTCGGGAAAACTAATCACGATGAACGATTTTTAAATTCCGTTTATGTTCATACGAAATGCGATTTTTAGATCGCGTGAATAAGAATTACGATTAGTAATTTTTAAATTGCGGTAAGGATCAAAACTTACAATTTTTAAAACGTGTAAAATACGAACAGCGATATGTTATTTTAAATCACGTGACAACGAAAATAGGTTGGGTACGTGCCTGGGGTACGTGTAGCTAAACTTGCACCTGTCCATGGGACTATAGAAATAGGCAGGTGTATTGAATTATTTTTCGGCAAAAGGGACCGAAACCATCAAAACAATCTGCTTTTTTATTATTATTTTTTTTTCCTGTAAGACCATCATAAATCAGTCCGAATTCTTACGTCGGGGGGATGATTGTTCATGATCGTTCCAACATTTGATTTCTAAGAAACAATGATGGAAATTCGTGATGGTTCAGAACGATACAACAATGAATTTCCATGATGGTTTTATAAAAATTATTGTTGGTTCAGGAGGAATAAAAAATTAGCATAAAAAAATTGTTATTATTATTATTATTTTATGTTGGCCCATCAAAAATCAGTCCAAATTCTTACATTGGGGTGATGGTGGTTCATGATCATTCCAACTTTTGATTTCTTGGAAACTATGATGGAAACAATAACAATACATTTAAGTTGAAGTTTATGCATTTTAAGATAGAATTCTTTTTAGTACTTGCAGAGTTTTCCGTATCGTGATCTGGGACAGAATAATGTGCCAAGTCTTGGTAACTTTCAGCCCACGAGGGGCTAAAAAATTTTTTTAAAAAATAACTGAAAGGGACCAATTCGAAAGATACGACTCGTAGCCACCCTGCTAGGCAAATATTAACATATTAAAAAAAATAAAAAATTGCAATTTGGCATCTTGGGGATTGTAGTTGGCGCGACATATCACAATATGAAACTATCCCCCAGTGCAATGATTCTCAACTTTTTTTTTTTTGTCCCGGTACACTTTTAACGATTTTGAAATTTGACGGCACCCCAGGTAGCAAAAAGATATGATCTAATACTGGCAAGATGCAATATAATACTGCCGTGCTAGAAAACGCAATACTCTTGAATCCTATCTTCTAGTGTTAGAACTAATTTGATATAAGATTGTATAGTATTCAATCTAACAGCCGAAATTTCAAAATAATCATCTATTTCTTTACTTTTGGTACAGCGCCACATTTTTGCGAAAGGTTATCCCATATTATTAATAAATAAACATTTATTTATGAAAGAAAACAATAAATTAAGTATTACTTAAAATATAATTTTTGGCCACTTCAAACTTATGCCAGAAAACATAACGATAATATTAGCAGAAATAAGCTGTTTCCGCCAGTGCAATTGTTGAGTTGTTAACTTCCTTTGGAATGGGAATGTTTACATCGCCGCCGCCATTGATCATGGTAATCAGCTAGAATGACATTTTTAACTTCAAAGGTATTTATAATTTAGTAATTTTTTAGTAAACTTTATAAATTTAAATGATAGATACATAAAACTTTAAAGTAGTATCGTAGGTAGTGTTTTTCCTGTAAAAACATTCAGTGTACTTAATAATCTTGACCGCTTCTTCAAAACATTCAAGAATTAATTTAATGATTTAATAAATCTCTTATTAAGTATTATGGTTGTGCTCATTTTTAATAATGTTTGCTTGTAGTAGTTGACTACTCTGTTAAAACGTATTGTCCGACTATAAATTACAAGTATTGTAGTCAGTTTAGAATAGGCTCGTAAAAACAATGTTTACATGGTAATTCGCATCTGACAGAATTTCACTGCAACAGTGATAAAGATAAAAAATAATATTTAGTAAAGAAGTTTGCCATGCTAAAATAATTATTAATTAATCGGCTACTTTTTAGTTAAAACCATTAGGTACATTTTAGAATGTTTGAAATTTTATTCACAAGAAGAACACTATTGTTACATTAATTAAAGATTCCTGTTTAATATATTGTAAAATAATGAGTTAAACATTTTGATTTTCCTTTCTTGAGTATAGACAGATTTGCATGTTTTTGATACATGATTAATTATATGAATTTATAATTGATAGCAAATGGTTAAAAAATTAACAACAACATGGTTTATTCAAAGTTGTGTTTACGTTAAATGAAGAGCAGTGCTGAAAAGGTGTTAAAATTTTTATTTAGGAAGTTCTTAATAAAAGTGTGAATATTTCCTATTGGCTCTATCAGCTTATACAATGTACAAAAATATTTTGATAGTTAAGTATCATTGCACTTTATCTTTAAAAAAAAAAAAAAGCATTGAGTTTGATATATTTTTGTATCTATATATATACTTGAATATTCACTTCAATTAAATAGGGCTTAAGGGTTTTGAACTATAATTTCTTCTTTTTTCAAATTAAAAAATAATTAAGAATGAATAAAATTATTACTTGAGAGCGGTTATAAATGAAATGTTTTTCGATTCTTGTGCAGTGATACTAAGATTTTAGGTGCAGGTATTGTTACTGAAATCTACCTATTAAATTTTAGACCTTTTAAAATTTATTTTAAATGATTTAAGTTTTAAAGAAATATTCAATGCTTAATAGTTTTAAATTTACTAATTTAATGTTTTCAAAGTAGTAAAGTAATGTAGAGTTTTAAATTTAGTGTTTTCAATGTAAAGTTTAACTCTTCTTCTCTTATAATTTTAGCTTCGTCTGAGGCTGCTGGATAATGCAAATGGAGAATGACATACTGGTAGAAGACGAGGGCCCGTAAGTTCGATCCTGACAGAAAACAAAACAACTGCAGTGTATATGCTGTTCGATTCTCTTTAAATCTGCCGGAGCTGAAATTCCTCTTGTTGTTGTGTAGAAGTTTCACGAAAGGTGTATCTCTGTGTGATTCATCCCTGCTGTGTATTTTACACGTTGTTTACTGTTGCTGACAATTTTATAAAATCTTTCACTAAAGCTACGATTCATCAGTTTATTGCTCTGAAATATTGTTGCACATAAGCAAAAAATTGCAAGTGAAGGGAAAAGAACTTTGAACTGCATGAAATAAATGACTGTAAAGTTTTGGAATTCTTTCTATTTAAAAATGATAAATAATTTGATAACACATAGTCAAATTGTTGCTTTTCGCATTAAAAAAAAATTATTTTATTTAATGACAAATATGTGTTCTTAAGGATTATGTTTATATTAAACAATGACGGTAAGAATATATTGCTTTTATAGTTGAGTGAAGTTTATATTGTGTTTTGTTTTAAAATAATATAATTAAATTGTGAAATAATGTTTGTCATGATTTGGTTTGATTAATTTTTTTATTCTTAACTACTGCATTGTGTAATTTATACTGCATCTTGGTAATAAATCTTCGAAATTTTAGAAAATGGGAAAGGCAGATATGTGTTCATTAATAAAACTTAATAAGATATAATGTTGGAAATTTTTTTATAGTCATGATAGTAATGTTTAAGCATTTTGAAATTAGAGGTAGATAAAATTTTGTTTCTTTTAAATTTTCAAAACATCGGAGACAATTTTATTTTAACATCATTGTTAAACAGTAACTCTAGCTTATGGGCATTTATACTACTAGCATTGTATTTTTACTTTAATTTTGAATTATTTAGTTCAAATTTGAGATAAGAAGTGTATATATATATTTTTATGATGTTTAAAATAATGATAATAGTAAAAATTTCTTTGGCTTAATATTAAAAATTTAGCTGGACATTTATTTACATTATTGTTAAAGCAAAAAATTTAAACCAACGTAGAGTAGAATCTTGTTTAAGTTTTCACCAGTAAGGTTCTTTGCAAAGCAGGTTTTTAATTACATAATATATATATATTTTTTATGGCTAATTGATCAATACTAAAAAATTGACTCTAGCGTCTGCTTAATTTTTCAAAATTTATTTTCTGAAAAGCTCTGTTTAAAATGTTTCCATATTACACCTGCTTTTTTCTAAACCTATTTATGTCATAACGCATAATCTGTAATCAGCGAAATGAAAGAAATGGAATTGTTTTAAACAAAAATCGTTATTTTTATAGCAACGTTGTCAATAGAGTAATAGATTGTAGTAAAATTTTAATCATTCATACCAAAGGCAACTTTTGAAAGATACTGTTAAAAATGTTATTATTTTTTCGTCTCGTTCTTGATTGCTATTATATGTTTGTTCAAATTTAATTTAGATTAAACATAATATTTACTGACAGTTTTGATATTAAAATATTATGTAAATTGTTTGCAAAGATTGTTGGTTTAGTACATAACACCTTTAAATAATTATCGAATTGATGATAATTTCTGATGTGCCCTTAAAAGTAGTTTTTACATTACAAAAAATAATAGCAATTTTCATAATATTAGTTACTTTCCTGGTTTCACTCTCTGGAAAAATTTCCACTTTGTGTTTGGGTTTTGATTTAGGTGTTTTGTTCAATAAAATTTCAAATACTTTCTCCATTTAATTTCTGTGATGATATCAAAAGCAATTTTTTTTTAATGCTGATTTTAAAGTATAACTCAAACTCTTGAGGATTTTCATTATCAACATTGTGTTTATTATTTTAATTTTGGAAACTTTCACATAATTATTCATTTAAAATTTGAGACCAAAATTTCTGCTTTTTTATTTTTATCATGTTTAAAATAATATGATTGTAAAATAATTATAATCGTAAAAAGTTCTTTTGACTGAATAACATTTATATTATGATAAAAATTCCTGATCAATTTAGAAAAGAATATTGCTTATATTATAAAGAATATTTTGTGATAGCAAGGTTTTTCAAAAGTAACTGATGATGGTAGTCAAATTTGGATCAATATAAAAGCAACTTATAGTATTATGTTTTTTCGTTTCATTCTTGTATGCATTTAAAAGTTTGTGCAAATTTAATTCTGATAAAATAAAATATTTACAAATTTTTTTTGGTTTTGACATTTAAATATTATCTAAACTTTAAGTAAATAAAAGTACATAGTACTTTAACTAATTATTGAATCGCTAAAAATTTCTGATGTCCCAATGTAAAATTATTTTTACATTACAAAAAATAATTGCAAATTTTTTAAAAAGAAATTCATAAAGGCTTTTTTTGTTTCCACTCCCTGAAAATATTTCTACAGGTGCCTTTAGGTTTTGTTTCAAGTGTTTTGTAAGTAAAATTTCAGATTCTAAAAGGATAAAGTTACGTAAGTAGTTCTCTCTTTAATTTCAACGATAGAAGTGAAATAATTTATGCAAGTAAGTAATTTGAATTTTTTTTAAATTTTCTTTATTGTTTCAGTTATTACAAAAAATAACAGTTTAAAAATTCGAGATATAATTTTATTGTAATATTTTTGGAAATGAATGACTTAGTTATATAGTAAAAAAAAGTTAAGCTAAATTTTCGACTCAATTCAAATGTAAATTTAACTTAGCAGTTATGTGGTGTTGTTTTCTTAATTTACAATTTCAGAATATAAATAATGAATGATAATTGTGAAATTGCAAATGGCTTAAGTTACACATTTAAAAAAAATAAATGTATATATATTACAAACTAACAAATTCAATTGAGATTCTGTTAAAATAAGCTCATTAAAATAAAAAAAAAATTAATAGTACATTTTAAAATTAAAAACTTGAAAATTATTAATGATATAAAATTTGTCAGAAAACCCATTGCATGAAGAAAGGAAAAAATATCAATAAAAGTTCTGATATAGTATTATTTCTTAAATAAATTTGAAATATTCAGAAAAATCAGCAGAACATAAGATATACTTTGGAGTAAGAGGGAGGAAAATGGATGGTAGCAGAGTTCGCTAAAATAATTTTATTTAGTATTTCTGCATTGCTGTGTAATAATGCATGGAATGACATTATAAAACTATTGTTCTATGTTTTACTGCTTCACAGCAATACAGAAAATTAAATAAAATTATATCGCCGAATTATTCTACTACCACCCAAATCCTCCTCTTGCTTACTCCAAAAATAAAGAGCAAAGCAAGATAATATCAGAAAATACGAAACGTAATATTACAAAGCGTTAAAACTAATGCAAAATAATACTATGGCGAACACTAGATAATCTTAGTTTGCATTGAATCTAATATTATACGATGATGAGCAAACAGCGACCTCTTGTATCTTTCTAATCTTAGAAGTTGTGCAGGATAACGTTAGATTTTGCCGATTTTCTGGTAATATCTAATATCAGGTGCTACTTGGGACACAAAGAAAAAAAAAATAAGTTTAAGAGTTGTGGACTTACTTTTTAGTTTAGTAATTTATTTTCTTTTGTTAGCTTGTTTTTTTTTATAGTAATTGATTGTTATTTACAAAAAAGTATGATCTCACCTTGTATAAGGAGTTGAGCAGTGTAAGTGGCATATCCCTCTGAATTCTTGACTATACATGTATAATTTCCAGGACTGTTGTAATCGACAGGTGTGAGGGAGACTATGCTAAAATCGTCATGCGTTTGTATTTTAATATTGTGCGAGTTATGTGTTAAAGGCAATCCATCTTTATTCCACTGAAAAGATAGTGGTTCCTTTCCAGTGGCTGTACACAACGTCTTTATCGTTCGACCGAATGTCACATTCTTCGAAAACGAGAAAGGCTGGATCGTTGGGGCACCTGCAAGGAAACAAAACAATCGTCGTTACAACACACATAGTTTGTCTACGGTAAGCAGGGTTGCAAAAATCCCACCTTCCCAGTAAAACCCACCCTAAAGTGGGTTTTTCTAAAATTGATTTCTTTTTTATCCTCTGTTATATGAAAGAGCTATTCTATTGAAATATATATGTAGTCTAGCCTAAAAAAAATGTACCTACGGTAAAAAAACTTTGTTTGGAGAGTCACCTTTACTGGCTAGATTTGACTGTATGGTCATTGATTAGTCAGTGCCTTTGATCAACACCTCCTAGAAGAAGAAAGGCCTCAGCACGGATAAATTTAGTAGTCCGATATGACGAAGTTAACTGCGCAGTTGATGAAAAATAAGAAAGATGTCATTACGTTCGGGGTACTAAGCTGCGCAGTGGTTGAAAATACGAAATATGTCATTACGTTTGGACTACTAAAGGATATTTATGGTAACCCGTGCTGAGGCCTACTCTTTCTAGGAGGTGTTGCTTTGATTTGCTTTCTATAGAAAAAAAAATTTCCTCAAATATTTTTTAAGATTAAAATATAAATAAAAAGTAATCCTGTGTTAAAATAAATTTCAAATGTGTGATGCATGTGAGTACATATAACGTTTCGTATTGTGATGTCAGAAGAAACTTTTTTCAGACTTTTGCATCAATTTATTTGTATTAATTACCTATATGTTAAGTCAATTTATAAAATTAAACTTAATTATTAATATTAAAATAATCTTTTTTAAAATAAGGTACTTATCCCTGCCCTCTCTTTTGAAAAAAAAAAACCAATAAAACAAACATGAAAAACCTAGAAGAGCTCAATAAAACCCACCCGGGTTGGATTTTTCTGGAAAAACCAGGGTTTTTTGAAACCCTTGGTCGGTAAGAACACTCCCCGCTTCAAAGTCTATGGCAGTTTGCTGCTATAGAAAAAAGAATAGAGCATTTCAGGGAGGATAGCTTCTCTTCACTCTAGGGCTGACACCGAAGAAAAAGATTGCCTTTCGCTCGCTTACCCGCACCAAAACCTGTCCTAAATAATGAACCCGCACCCCTACTTGAAATAGCTATACCTCATAACCATAGTCACCGCTAAGGATGGCAAGAGGAGTTCTTACTGTAGACAAACTATAGTTAATGTTAAAATAGCCATACAAAAGACTAAACAATGAATTCATCTCTTTTAATTTGATTAAAAAAAGTCTCTTAAATTATCTTAAAAAACACATCTATACTGCTTTTAAGCATGGATTGAACACTGTAGTTCTGTATTTTATGAAAGTCAGAGATATTAGGAAGGAAAAAAATTTTTTAAAAAATTAAGTGACGTCATTTGATGCCCCTGACTATTTATAGTTCTCACGAAAGGAAATAATCGTTTAAAACCGTCGTTGAACAGCCCACCCAATTTTGGGTTTAAAACAAGTCCGTAATTTTTTAACCCAATCCTGAAGACAAGGGAACTCAAGAATTTTGCCTTCGTGGAGCACTTTTTGATGCCCGCATTTGTGTTACACGGAGAGGAAAACAGAGTGAGATTCTAACCACTGAGGATATTTCACATCAGAACTGGGATTTGAACACGTGAATCACTCCATCGACAGATATGTGGCCAACAAAGGATACATTTTTTTGAAGTAAGGGAAATGTTCTTTTATTGGGAAGATTATTTAGGCGAAGGTCGCATTGTTTTATGTAAACAAATGGTTAACACAGTAAGATGAATATGAGGTTGATTTTTTTTCGCTTTTCTGCTAACATTAAGCTAGAAATAAATTAAAATGCCTCCCATTGAAACTGTTTTCGGCCAATCATTTTAAACTCGTTATAACCATGCAGTTTTCGTGTGTCCACCGTTACTTTGACCAGTATCGTCTTTATGCATGGACACACAAGGGCAGTGCTCGGGAACCTTTGAGAATCTTACTTTTTATAAATTGTAATAAAAAAAGAGCTAAGAATAAACAATAATGCCTTATATATTTTTTAAAAATATACTCTATTGTATAAAGTGTGCATTGTTTTTCTACAAATATTGATTGATTATCATGCCCATAATTGGAATAGTTCAACACCTTGAAAACACATTTTTCGAAATAGAAAACAAATTTTTATTTGAAAAATCACAATGTAAGTTCATTGTAAACCTTTTCAATTTAATGCATCATTATTTTTTGTATTGCTTTTAAAAATAGCCTTTTTGTATTTAGTCTTAGAGTCATTCCTTACATATATTTATTGGTTCTTATCTTTCATGACTTTATACTTTTTAGAGCAATATTTTTTGAAATATGTTTTCCCTACTTTTCAGAAATATATTTACTCGAAAACTCTCTTTTTTTTTCTCCATCGTCCTTTCAACTTTGAGGCATCGAGAGTATACTGAATTAAAATAATTAAGAAAGTATTTACCAGTAAAAAAAAATTTATTCATTTTGAAAATATTTGGTAAGAAGCATGAAACTTTAAATTTATGTCCGACAGTTGAATTTTCAGTCCAGGACTTTGTTTGTGGTTACCGTGAATGATCGAAAACAAGAAAATTTCAACAGATGTCAGAAATATTTGTTATATACGACTTGATATTAATTTATTTGTTAATATTTATTCGATACTTTAATATCTGCTGAGGATATGTTTAGAGAAACATCAGTGTTCGGAGTATCGTTAAAATGCATGCTAGACAGTGGCACTATAAAACTTTATTAAGGAATTCATATATTTCATTTTGATTTGAAGATTGGCAACACAAATACAACTGCTAATAGAGGAATTTATTTATTAAAAAAAAAAATCCATTTATTTTTCAAATGTATTTTATTTTAAAAATCTTGTAAAAGCCACCGAAATATTAAATAAATAACAGATAGTTAAGTGGATTTAAATATAAAATTTCGCAAAGAACTGTTTAACAAATGTCCCGGGGGGCCCTTTAAACCTTAAGCGGGACATCATTTAGGAACCCTTTATCTTGTAGCCAGTATGTATTGATTCTCTTTTTATTCCACCTCATAGTTATTTAAAAAGTATTGTAATTATTCATTGAGCCGTGATGGCTCAAGGGATAGAGTGTTCGCCTTCTAAGAGGAGAACCGGGTTCGAATGCCTGGGTCGATACGAATTCCGCATCCGGCCTGCACCGACTACAGTGTTGACGTTAATTATCCTCAGTAGTAGAGGGATCATGGGATAGAGTCCCCTTGCCGTCAGGCTAACCGTGCGACGCTTTCCTCTCTATGTAACGCAAATGCAGGTTAGTTCCATCAAAAAGTCCTCCACGAAGGCGAATTTCTTCTCCCGCTACTTGATCTAGGATTTCCTTTGTTTTATAGATAGGGTTCGAATTTAGAAGGCTACGGAGTTGAACATTATTAGTTGTAAACCCAAAACATTGGATCGGCTGATCAACGACGGTTATAATACAAAATATATAATTATTCCTTGTGAGAATCATATTGTTCTGCATCAATCCGTTCACTTAAAATGTTGGTGAACTGGTTAATCATTTAGTAATCAGCAATCTTTGGTGTATTTATCTCGTCCTTTAATAAATGCTGTCCCTATAGTATATATTTTTATTTATATATATTTTTTCACAAATTGGAAATCGCTATAAAAAATAGTCTCTAAAACATTGTCCAGCAGAATTAAAATTTTAATTAAACTAAATTAAAGAGACCGAACCTTTGGGGTCTGTCATATTCGTTTAATTCAAAAAGTTTTTTTTTTTTTTTCCAGTTTAGTGTTAAAACTAATTTGGAAGTAAGATGAGAAATTTGGATGTGCTAATAAATAATTTTTATTCAACAATTTGTTCATGATAAAAAAATTTTAAATGGTAAAAAATAAAAGATTTTTACTCATCCATAATTTGCAGATTATTTTAAACCTCTAGTTTTTCATCCCATTTGATTGTGTGTGTATATATATATATATATATATATATATATATATAGGTGATTCTCACGAAACATGACAATTCGGACCAAAACATTTCTTCAAATTTAAAGTCTTCAAAATAATCTAAAATTTTTTTTTTGTATACTTCTTTAGTTACACTTATTAATACCTTAGAGAAAGCAGTGTAGTTTATTGACATTTGCTCGAGAAAAAAAATAAAATAGAAATTCACCAAATCTTGAATGCCAGGAAAATGACATATTAGCTTATAAATTTGAAAAAACAGTCATTTTAAGCTATTAGTAAGTAACAAAACCTAGGCCTTCATGTTAGGAGGACCATGAATTGCCTAAACTTATTATTTTATCCACTGTAGAAAAAATCAAAAATGTTTTTGTTGCTGATATGTACAGAATAAAATTGTGCGCAGTAATCTATCATTAAATAAAAAACAAACTTTGATTACATTCAGTCATATAACAATCTTACATAAACTTGATATTAGGTTAAAATTTGCTTTACATTCAACTGTTTAAAAAATTTTCTGGTAACTGTTTCAATGTCATGCCATCCATAAACCAGGAAAATGAGAGCCAGGATAATGACAAATTCGCCATTTTATAGCATATAACTTTACTTTAATATTTTGGCCTGAGACGGTTATATTCTGTAAAAAAAAAACAGGATTTCTTAAAATAACTCATATAAATCTATGTAGTTTATGTTATTTATGATTTCAAGAAGCCAGGAAAATGACAACATAAAAACCTACTCACCTTGAAAAATTTTTTGAAATAGATTTTGAACCAGAAAATTGGTTCTTTATTCATGTAACAAGACATGTTCATATAGGAAGGTATCTAATCAATCTATTAACATAAGATATTAATTTACGGCTCTAACTATTTTGGTTATAAACCACTACATAAAAGTAGCCAGGAAAATGACAGATTTTCTTGGGACAAACAAATTATTGACAGCAAAAATTATTTTAAACGAAGTTTTTGTAAATAATACCCTCTGCGTACATATATATACATATATATATATACATATATATACATATATATACATATATATACATACATATACATACATATATATACATACATATATATACATACATATATATACATACATATACATACATATATATACATACATATATATACATACATATACATACATATATATACATACATATATATACATACATATACATACATATATATACATACATACATATACATACATATATATACATATATATATACATATATACATATATATACATATACATATATAGTAAAGACTAAAAAGATAAAAGAAAAGAAAGAAAAAATGGAGAAAAGTAAGACTTTATAGAACTCACAAAATAAGTTAAAAATGTATTCAAATATAGAGAAAAAAACATGGAAAAACATAAAAAAAAAAATTATTAAAAGAGAAGATAAACATTAAAAATTTAAAATTTTTTCAAAAACGTCCATTAAAAAAGTAGAAAACAAAATAATATTTTTTTAATGGATGCAATTCAAAATTTTTTAATTGTTGATTGTTTTTCTTCTTTTCCAATAAATCTTTTTGTATTTTTCCATGTTTTTACTGCATTTTTCATTGCATAGAAAAAAATAACATCCTTGGAAAGTATAACGGAGAGGGATATTAGTATTTATGGTAATTTTATTTTATACTTTACTTTGAGTTATTTTCCTTTTAGGAGTCTCGGTTGCGATTTATGGTCTTTATAAATAAATAGGTCACTTCTTCAATTTTTTAGAAGCATGTGTTTCAAACCTTTTTCACGCATTAAGTAAACAAAAATATCGGTAAGTATTGTATTTTTGAGTTATTTTTCTCAAAATTTCAAAGACATTACGTAAAAAAAAAAATATTGCAAAAGAAAAGAAAGAAAAAACCTGTTCAATTTAATTTACATACCTGCAGAAATTTTAAAAAAAGCTAGTTTTTGGCGCATGACTGTATTTAGCATGGCTTTCTTTGCCCTATAACACATTCATAAAAATGATAAACTTACGCTCTCTCTCTCTCTCTCTTTATATATATATATATATATATATATATATATATATATATATATATATATATATATATATATATATATATATACATAATATACAGAGGTGAGAGCCCCCCCCCCCCCACTTGAGATATTTTCGCATTCACCGAGGAGACTACAAATTAGCTAGCTCCAGAATTCTTTCGTCATATCCTTGCTGTAATAATAGGTTAGTAAGCATGCAGAAAGCATCCTTTGAAAAATTTGTTTTTAAAGCAACTACCCCAAAAGAAATTATTAACATTTGCATACAAAAAAAAACTTACTAATTTTTTTTGTATTCCTAATTCTCCATAATAATAGTAGAATAAAATTATTTATTAATTTATTCGCTAGATAAAATCTATGCATAGATTTCAAAATAAATTGTATTCAAAAGAACTGACAACGTTTTTTCACATCTAAATGATATAAAATAAATAAATAATATATAAAAAGGGATTTATATCCAAATCTTTATAGCGCATAATCTTTATATGTAAAAATTTCTACTTTATTTCAAGGGGCTATTTTTTGTTTCTAAATACTATCCTTCAATTGCATTTTTGGGAGATTAAAAAAATATGTTCCAATTAAAGAAACATTGCAGTATTAGTGATAACAGATTAAAAGAGTTGTGTGCGCAAAGACTTACCATTGGCGTCGGCGATACTCCATAGAGCACAACAATAACACACTGTAGCAAAAATCCACATTCTCGTTCCACTAAATATCTCTTAATCCACTGTCATTTCATTTATGTTATCATCTTTTATTCTAATCTAACGATACATTGTGGTGTTAGTAGACGACAAACACGTCATTCCTTCCATGAAACTACTTCTGCTGCTGCTGTCTGTTCTCTGCTGCTGGATGGTGGCAGAAGAGAGGGGTGGTGACGGAAGTCCCTTCGCAGCGCGCGCCATCCTTAATACTCATTCGCTCTCTTCCTCCCCCCTCACGTCGGTTTGGGTACTTTGGAAAATATAAAAAATGAGAGGTTTCTTTACTCTCTCTAGGGCGGCATGTTAGACGCAAAAAATGTTCAGCGAAACAATAGTGTTCTCCATGAAAGGGTCGAAGGGGTTCCTTTAATTTAGACTACTTTTAAACAGTCATGATGGTCAGGGGCGCCGGGATGGGAGGTCATTGTGACCTCCCAAAAATCGTCATCATTCGGCAAATCTTGTTCAACCATTCGGCAAATTTGCGAATTTTAATTTTTTTTCTCCCGTATCTTTAGAAACCATTTTATTTTATAACCGTCGTTAAACAGCCGACAGGTTTACGACTACCCATGTTCAGCTTGCCATTTTGAACCCAATCCAGCGGACAAGGGAACTAATGGAACTGGGAGAAAATTATTTTTGTTGACTTTTTGATGCAACTAATACTCATTTGCGCTACATGAAGAGAAACGCCACAAAAACCTCTTACGGTTAGACTAACGGTAAAAGGGGACTCCAACCCTTCCACTGAGGATATTTCACGTCAGCACCGTGATTTGTGTAAGTCGGATGCGGAATTCGTATTGACTCACCATCGCTGAGATTCGAACCCGGGTCACCTCATTGAAAAGTAAACGCTCTATCCCCTGAGCCATCGCGACTCTTTAGAAAACATTTGTGAAATTCGTAAGTATTTCGAATTAATTTCTTTTTTTTCTTTTTTACATAATATTGATCACACTATTTTATACTATTATTTATTTTTATGATTCAGGGAAAGTAACCGAATCTCCGATCAACACATTCCCTACAAAAATGGGACACTTTCAGTTTTTGACATTCTAAAAAGAATTAACTTTAGAGGTGTTTACTTCAGGCCATTCTTCATACTTAGCAATATGATTTAATATTGTAATTTAAAAAATAAGAGCTGAAAAGTTTTTTCACAAATTTTATTTTGTATCATGAGACAAAATTTAATACTATACAATAATCATCCGTAATCTCTATACCAAAGGTACGGAAACTTATCGTTTTGAGCTTTTCCTTTAAAAAATACAAAAACTACCATAAAAAAATTGCTTGAAACTTTTTAAAATTTTAAGACATTCAAATAAAGTTTTAATCATTAGTTGAAAAATACGATTCCAAGTATATATATATCCGCATGCGCAATCATATAAAAGAACTAGCTTAAATACTCATATCTTGCGCAGTTTTTAAAGATTTTTTTAAAAATTTTAGCTTAACAATTTTTAATTTTTTAAAAAATTTTATTCAATTTTATTCAAAATTTTATCAATACACCCATTGAACATTTATGAAGTTATAGCAGAAAAAAAAAGAAAAAAAAAAAAAAGAAACACATAGCGAAAAAATTATTTTGCAAAAATGTCCATTTTTTCATAAATATTTACACTAGATTTACGAAACTTAATGCAGTTATAACAACTGAAGTAATCGATACAAGTTTTTTTGTTTTGTTTTCTGGCATAGGGTGTTCAAAATTACTTGTTTTCTTTCGTAATTTATTGTAGGTCTTCTAAGCCTCTAAAAGCTTTAAATCATTTGGCTAAGTATGAAAAACCGCATGTTTCTTCTAAAGTTACAAAATAACCTTAAAGTATTTCTTTAGAAATTAAAAAAAAAAAAAAAAAAATGTCAAAACTGAAAGTGTCTCTTCCATTATTGTAGGGTAATGTATATGTTTTATCCATAACAGATATTACCGTTTTGCCATAAATCATTATACAAAAAATACTTTTTGATACCACCTAAAATTTTCCGTCTTAATGAAAAAATAAAATAATTGATTTCCTTCACATAATTAAAATATTGTTTGCCCATTTATTCTTCATATCTTTTAATTCTTTCATTTTATAATTTCACTTTCAGATTTGCTAAAATTGAACAACACCGTTTGAAACTCATGATGTATACGATTTACAATGAAATTGAACATTGTTGGCAAAACTACTGTCAGTAACAAACAGAAATCACATGATTAATAAAGAAAAAGTCGTCAATTCTTTCTATGTATAATATGCATAAATATATTCCTTCAAATCAAAGAACTATAATTATTTTTTATAGATCTATAATTATTTTTTATCATCGAATAAGAAAAATTTATAAAAGAAATTTTTTTTGGATTCTAATTATTTTTATGTAAACAGGTCTTAAACAGATCAGCGGTTACCAATTTTTTTTTCGGTTATGGAACCATAAATGATTGGTGGAACCCTTGACTTCAGAAATAAGCTTTATTGCAAACACGATAACTAATAGACGTAATTATTTTGGAAAATATTTAATGTAGAGAAAGTTCTAGCTTAGGTTTAAATTTGTTTTTGGTGCAGATGTTACTGTGAATGAACGACATAGGTGATTGTTGACTTCCACCGGTGAATGTTGACAATCACATAGTCGCTTTGCTATATACTAAGTGCCACTGCCCGGTATGCCCTACACCAATGTTTTTTAAGGTCCAGTCCCACTGCCCTGTATACATTTGCCCGGTATACCCAACAAAACAATGTTTATTTTAAGGTCAAGGGCCCAGTATGCATTTAACCGGTATTCCGAACAGTGATGTTTCTCCTAATCCATCCTCAGCAGATATTAAAATATCAAATAAATATAATAATATCAACGAATAAATATAATATCATGTCGGATATAACAAATATTTTGGACATTCACCGGTGAAAATCGATATTCTCTTGATTCATGCGGCAACATAGGCATAAGATGAAAATATCATAAAATAAATAAAGAGCTGAACATATAATTAAACAAATAATGAACTGAAAATAATATTTAAATAAGCTGAATTATGGTTTCGTTCATAACAAAAAAAAAAGTTTTGTTTTAAATATCAAAAAGTTTTTAAAATTATGAACATAAGTTTTTGCAGTTAAGCGTTAAAAAAATATAACTTATACAGAAAATAGTCGTCAGAGAATTATTTATTTATTGATTGATTTATTTTGAATAATACTGATTAATACATTTTATCGTTTTTATAATTCATTTAACACAATGTTACTAGAAAAATATATCCATGCTATTAAATTTCGCTTCTTTTTTTTCCATCGGTATTTTACTGAAAAATTTCATAGAATTAACAATAAATAATAAACTATTAATCAGATCTAGTAAACTTAAATATCATCACTAAATCTAAATATCATCTCTAAATCTTAATATAGTAATAGTTTTCGAAACTCTTTAAAGATTCAAACAACTAGTTTTTTTTAAAGTTCTTTTCTTTAGCCAAAAAAAAAAAAAAAAAAAAAAAAAATTAACATTCTGAACATTTTGAATTCTTTAACGGAACCCTAAGGTTCTGTGGAACACCTTTCGGGAACCACTGTTTTAGAGATGTAATGAGAATGAAACTTAGTTTAGTACATTCATGATTGCTTCAATCGAGAAAAATAATAGTAGAAACTTCTCCGAGAAAATGTTTCGCTGCGACCCGTCGGCACCAACCGCCGTCCTATAAACGTGACTCACAATTTCGTCACCACCCACCTTTTTGCAGGTATTTCTCTTTATCTGTGACGCATACCTGCTTTTCTCAGGAGATCCGAATAAGGGTTGTCCCTGTTTGAACAACCCGTAAATCGCCCCCCGTTTGAACAACCCGTTCAAGACCTACAAATTTATAATATACAAAATCAATAAAAATCTCGTTCACAATAATAATTTACGATTAAAGCTCGTTAAACAAGTTCGCAGAAAACCCCTCACCCCCAGAAAAAAATACAATGACAAGGAACTGACTCAAGGCCGCTGGTTTCCCCAACTCTGCCCAAAACGGTGACTTCGAGATTTCCTCCCTACCCCCTTTCAATTTTCTTTCCCATTTAGAATTAAGTTTTACTTTCCCTACTCTTTAAATTGAAAAAGAATTGTAAACGCCTCTGTGTTTTGGGTGTTCAACTTTACGTTATATATTGTTTTGCTGCTCAAAAATAAAACTATGAGACAAAAAAGAAAAAAAAAAAAAAAAATTTAAATTACGATGTTGTATGGATGATTGACTGAATGTAAACAATAACAAGCTTCCTAAAACCGGAAGAAATTTAGAATATTTCTGGTGAATCCCTCCGCTTATGGTATGCTTACCAGGCGATGTGTGAACAGGTTTAATATTCTAGGAAGTTTTACTATTGTGATTTGTGTTTAAATTTACGTGTAGTTCTACCATTCAAAATAGTTTTCTGTAATTTTCAAATTCTAACAGGTCCTGAGCTTCAAAAAAATTTAACAAAATTAATATCACAGCATAAGGAAAGTGTAGAGTTAGTCCTGTTTCGAGTGTGATCCCTTATTTGGCTATATTTGTGTAAAATAGCTTATTTCTTGGGTAGCATCGTATTCGTAGCAAGCTCGGGGAGTCTTCCAAATTCATTTGTCGTTTGTTTGGCTGAAATTAAAATAGAAAGAATGTGTTATATTGTAAACACTATTAATATCATAATACTGGATGCCGCGCTTTTTATCGTTTAGGCGTAAAAATAGTACTAGTAACCCAGATGTCTTACTATGAATTTTAACTCTAGAGCCATCTATGCTTAGTTTTACATGGTTAGCCATCCATAGAAAAATATACTAGGAGTTCGATAAATTAAAAAAAATAATTATTCAAGAGTTATTAAGCATGTATTAAAAAATACCAAGCGGGCTACTCTGTAGCCCACAGAAACGTAACTAAAAAGTTCAAATTTAACATGCAAAAAGGGACATATTTATTTATAAACTTAACCCGAGGTTTTTAGGTTTTTTGAAATTCCAATTTGTTTAAAAGTTTTCACAATTATTATTATTATTTTTTTTTGCGAAGTATATATGACGTTACGTTGCTGCGCAAAAACTATTAATCATAGAGACTTGGAATTACGAAAGGGTGTAGAAAAATTTACAGGAAATACAATAGAATAAAACAAGTATAAAAATAGATAATTAGTTTAGAAAATACTTCTTGTTAAAAAAATTTGTGTCACTTTTTTGGGAATACATAAAAAAAATTTTAAATTCTGAAAGTAATTTAAAATTTTATAAATTTTCAATTTTTATTTTTAATCTTTTGTCATGATGTACATAGCTGCAAAAAATATAAATGATTTTATGTCAATATGAATGATTAATTTTTTTCCCAAAACAACTATTCGAAACTTAAACAAATGAAACAGCAACATTTGACGAGAACACACGAGCACTTAAGTAAAGTGCGTAGAATTAATTAGGTACGTGATATCCTTGACTTACCATAAAAAATTTAAAGTTATAATGAAAATCAAACACTATGGTAAAGATATATTCAGGTATTTATAATCATAAAAAAAATTTTTTTTAAATTCAAAATAATGAAATACTGTTTTTATATACTTTTCACATTTAAATGAAAATAACTCACAAAAATTAAATCTAAAATTTAGGTAGGTAGATACTTTTTATAGGTAGCTGCAAAAGGTGACGGTCTGGGATACATCCCTGAAGATGATCCAATTTTGATCCTCTGCTTTGGTAGCCCTGTGCACAACAGTTTAACGAGGACCCATATCGCACACTCTCGGTCCCTACGTCAGCCACCCGCAGCCAGTGATGCTCGGTGTTCTACTGTGAACCGATCAGTCCACTGCGGGTCCCAAAATTTAGTCATCATTTACAAGAAAAAGTGAGAGAAAAAAATGTGCTAGAACTTTTGAAGAAAATCATCTAGATTTTTAGTTTTATTTACAGTGAGTGTTGGGAGTTATTTAAGTAGAATGGATAACAGGCGATTCCTGCTGTAGAAATAAAAGTGGGAGGTTTGTTTCTCACAGAATAATTTGTTATCCATTTCCATTCTAAATAGACAATCTTTGTAATAACATTTCTGTCTTTTTTAAATACATTCAATTCTTCATTCATACTTCCTACTTAGGGTTTTAAATCGTACACAATACAGTCTTGACTTCAATCATTTGCGAAATCTTTTATTGAAATCTGCGCAAAATAATTTGAATTACATTTTATTTAGCATCAATTGAAAGAATACCATTGCGTTATTCTCATGGAGCAAGTATAAAGCTCCTCCTCCCCCAACCATCTTGTAAACTTTTTACTATAGCTTTCGGGATGTTTATTTTATTCTTAACTTATAAGAGAATTATTCAACGGCAGCAAATTTTTATTTTTTTTAATAATAAAAATATAATAAAATATAATTATGTAAAGAAAAATAATGTCCTGATAATTTTAGGAAATTTTATTTATTTTTCAAAAATTCAATTTTCTGATTTTTTTTCCTTCTCAAACAATAACATTATACTGTTAATAATGAGAACTAACTAATTTAATACTGTACATTTGTCCTTTTTTTTTATTTTGAAAGTTTAGTTTTATAATTGCTTGAACTAATGAAAACAGATTTGGATGATTGCGCAAAAACCATGAAAAGATGTGTTTACCAAAAATCTAAAAACATAAAAATTTATAATACTTAACTATAGTGTGTCTACCACTACAAAAATACAATTCTAATTCTACATAAGACATGTTAACTTAATTCTATGGTTGGGTACTTTTTCATAGATGATGGTTGACATTGCCGATATCTACTACCTCTACAATGGTGACCTTCCGACATGATGTGCACACGCCTACCTTGGCAGAAACGCCCACTACGATTTGAACACACTTACTTTGATGGATGGTTCACATTGAACTCTTGAATTAATATTTGTGACTACGACATCATCCATCTCCTTGTGCTGTTGCTACTCAGTCTCGATCACACACAACGTCGGCCTGAATTCACTCGACTGCTAATGGCAACACAGGAGCGACCACGACTGTAATTTTAATACAGCTCTCCCGATCAGCACTCAAAAGGTACGGGAATCTTAATGCAGCTCTCCCGGCTTCTCACTTAAACAGCACTGAATCAACTAGTGGTATCCGTTCATCGAATTCTATCACAAATAAAACTCTGGTGGGGGAGTACCAGAGGCGTATCTATATAAAAAACCACCTATGGCAAATCTCGTATTGGCGCCCCTCCTGAAATATTTATATTCTTTTTTTTTTTTATGCAATACCAAATAAAACCATTGTTTGAAGTATTTAACCCTTTTGGCAATATTGCAGAAAGATAGATTAATAAGTAAATAAAAAACTAACTCTCAATAAAAGTATCTCTTCTTAATTGTAATCAGGGGTCTGTTTAGAAGAAATTTGGGTCCGTTAACGAACCCTTCACAAAATATCTTTTCATAAAAACGGACCCTTCACAAAATAATTTATCTTTTAATCGGACCCTTCACAAATTTGTTTATCTTCATTATTGTTTTGTTAATCGAATAAACCCCTCCCAGGAATTGGGGGGGGGGGGAGAGAAAGACAGATGTAAACGAAATAAATTTTTTCTTCGGCAGACGCTTCTTCCTTTATTCGTCCGAAATGAACATTCTGCGTTCAGCAGTATAGGCTAAATACCAAATATTTGTATGTTACATCGCTAATTTAGTAGCTGTAATTGCTGTTAATTTTTTAAAATTTAATTTTTTTAAGGTTGCTTATAATTGTGTAAATTGTCTAAAAATAACATTTAGTAAATATTTATTATTTTTATTTAATAACAGTCGGAAAAAATTTTAATTGTAGGATATATACATCTTTTACATTATTTTAATAGAAGGTAATTTAACATGGAAAAATACAAAGTTTGATCGAATAGTTCCTGAGAAATCAAATTTATACGATTTTTTAAAAATTTGATTAAAAAAAGTCATTTTAAGTATTTTTTTTAAAACTAGTAAATAAAATTAATCAGTTTTAAAGGTTGTTCTCAAGGAAAATGAGAAACATGAATCATTGGAATATTTGGGGAAAACAGAGCTTTTTGTATCTTTATGAAAATGCATTGTAAGAATGCATTATGCTTCATAATTAAACAAGCTCTAATTTTTCTATATTATATGGTGCTTATTGTTTTTTTATATTCTTAAAATAAAGATAATTATTTAATGAAAAAAAATTACTGTTATTGAAAGAAACTGATATAATATATAAATAACACTTTATGAATCCTTTTAAAAACAGTATAACAATTTTTTTCAAGTAATATATGTAATTATATGAATGTAATATAAGCGATATATATTATAAAGAACTTATAAAATTCATAGAACATTAATTATTTAATCTAATTTTTTTTAAGAAAGAAAGAAAACGGCAATCTGAAATAAAAGAAAATATTACAAAATTTTGTGCTCGAGATGTTATGGAAGCTTGTTCCATAACTCAACGAAAATTTGATAAATATTAAATAAATGTAATTTAAAAATGCAAAGCAAACGTGTCTTCATAAATTAAAAAAATAAAAAAAAAACATTTCGATTTGTATGTAGAAGGATTGTTCAAACTTATACTTAAGGCATTAAAATATAATATAAATTGGGATGAATAATATTTCTGTCACTTAGAGTACAATTTTTTTTTTTTTTTTTAACAATTGATGATACGTTTCTTGATCTAACCATTCAAAAGAAAGAAAATAAAAACGAACCTTTACAAGCGGTTAAACTAAAAATCGGCCTCTTAATGAATACAAATATATTTCTCGGTAGTAGGCACTATTTGCTGAACGTAATGAATGTTTCATAATATACACAAAATTACTTACTTATAGCAATTATTTTTCAGGAAAATTAAAAAATTATGTTCCCAATAACATTTGAAACTTTAAAGTTCGTTTTTTTATTGCATATTAATTTTAATAATAATTCATCTCATTATACAATATTCCCTTTTTTTCAAAAAAATCAATATTTTGTTTATGATAATAACAAAACAAAAAATAATAATAAATAAAAAACATAAATTATTATAAACATAATTTATGTATAAACAATAATAATAAGAAAACTACAAATTATTATAAATTCTAATTTATAATCTGATAAGGGGGGGGGGGGGAGAAAATGCTCCTCTCGATCTACATATACAGAGATTCCAAGTAGCCCTGCTTAATGAGAAATTTTTTCCTAATGCTAGTAGTTAAAGTTATGTTTTAAGGTTTGATTCTTTATGTAAATTTGATATTAAAAAAAAACTTTCCACCACTACGTATAAATAATTCGAATTTTCGTGTGAATCATAATTTCATTCCTGTTATCTCGTAAGCACTTTAAATTTTATCAAAATTATCTAAAATGTTGCAAGTTTTGATTTTTAACTTTCTACCACTTAATAAAATATTTCAGAGAAATCTAAGCAGTTGTCATCCCTGCAAATAGTTGTCATCCATTTCTTGAAAATATAACGAACGCACGTAACGCTAACTAATAATTTATGTATAATAGATTTATTTAAATATTTAAGAATGAATACGAGTATACTTACAATCAACAAAGAAAATTGTTGTACACTTAAATAGTTGAATCAACTATAAAAGCCGAAAAGCTGTAACGATCCGATTAGAATATATATTTAAAAAAATCCCAAATAGACTTGGAATATCTGATTTTTTAAAAATTAAATTTTCAAATAATAATAAAACGTGTAGAATTTTTTTTATCTGAGTGTAAGCACCTAGCCCTACTAATGTCTGTCTTTATTTTTCAAAATAGTGGGGTGCATTCATCATTAAATTGTCTCATCGGTTCAAAATTATTTGTCAAGCTAGCAGGATTCAAGCTGGAGGAGATTCCCACCATGGGTGGCAAAAGTCTCCTTTTGTGGAAGGATTTATGCCAATTTACAAAAAGGTTCTATTTGAAATCTATTCAACAGATTCCGAAAACGTTTTTCAAAGAGATTTCTACTCCTGATAAAATTGAAGATTTACAAGCATTTTACTACAGAATAATTAGTCTAAACCAGACTGGGACACCCCATGGTTTTCATATTCCTCTGTCCTTTGGTCATTCCCCCTCTGCCTGAAGGGGTTCCACTCATTTCCTCCCCAGAAAATTACCCTTTTACAATGACTACAATCTTGCAACATGATATGAAGAGGAGAAACAGATTGTTTATCTTGTCTCTGCTTGAGGCTGTGATAAAATAAATAAAATAAAGATTTATATAGGAATCCTAGATTTCCCTGTATTCCGCTTTTTTTTTTTTTTTTTTTTTTAAATGTTCATAGTATGCTTTTTTTTATTTTTTATTTCAGCCCTATTTTAAATGAAAATTATTTAATAAAATTCTTAAATAAAAAAAATCATTGATTTTGATCAATTTTGCGCCTTTTTTTGAAATAATGCGCCCGTGGCATCCGCCATACTTGCCATACCCTAGATACGCCACTGGGGAGTACTGTAGAGTATTTACCACTACAAAAATACAATTCCAATTCACTAGTATATAAGACATGTTAACTCGATTCAATGATGGGGTACCTTTTCATAGATGAAGGTTGACATACTCGATCCCCACATTTTGAAAATTGATTATCGCAGAATTGTATTCGTATCATTTTGTCAGAAAAAGAAATAAATTAAATTTTCAAAATAATGCCAGCTATTTTTTTTCTTCATTTGGGTGACGAAACCTTGTACTTTAAATGTGGCGAAAGATACTGCCGTAAACAGTAAATGTAGAGCGTCAGTTTTTTAGTGACGAAAAAATGAAGATAATTGTAAGTTAATCTACACCCTTTTGATGGTTGAGTTTGGTAGGGAGAAAAGAAGCAACATTTTCCGGATGAATATACCTCTCCAAGAAAGACTATTTACGACCACTATTGGAATTTTTTTTATTGACTTTATGTTGAAGAAAACCTTTAGGAGAGACCATCAAAACCTCTCTTAGCGAACACCAAATGCGGTCAAATAAGGAAACACGATAAAATATTAAAACAAATAAGTAAATTCCAATGTATTCAAAATATTTCCGATTAGCTCTTATTTAGGTAACTCTTTTTTGAGAATTTCTGAGAGAAATGGACAACATCATGCTACTGTAAGACTGTACTAAAGACGATTTAGCCTTGAGGCGTGATTGATCAAGGGATAGAGCGTTCGCCTTTCAATGAGGTGAACTGGGTTCATATCCCGGCGATGGCTGGTCAATACGAATTCCACATCCGGCTTGTAACGATCACGGTGCTGACGTTAAATGTCCTCACAGGTAGACGGATCATGGGTTCGAGTCTTCTTACCGTCAGGCTAATTGGTGAAGGTTTTCCTTTCAATGTAACGCAAATGCGGGTTAGTTCCATAGAAATTCTTCCACGAAAGCAGATTTCTCACTATACCTGATTCAGGAGTTTCCTTGTCTTCTGTATTGGGTTCAAAATGACAAAGCGGCAGACGTTAGTATTCGTAAACCCAAAAATTTAGTAGACTGTTCAATGACGGTTATAAAATAAACAAAAATTATTTAGTCTTAGAGTTCAAAGTTAAATTAGAAAAAAGAAATATTTCGGCAAAATACTAAACATCTCATTTCTTAAAGTAATTAATGATATAAAACACAAAAAAACATAATTGCTTATTCACTTAACAATCATTCAGTATCGGTAAATTTGATTTTACACATGAGGGGCCATTTTTATTGACGCTAAATTTTATTCATCGATCTGGTTTTTATGACGCCAACACTATAAGGGGCATTTCAGAGCCGAGACACTGAGTAAAACTAAAATCTTTTGCAAAAAATCAAGTACCCTCTATAATATTTTACTTCGATTAAGTCAATGGAGTTAACCTCTAAGAACCTCCAGTAACGACCATTTTACTGTGGAACAAAGTGTTCACTCCCGATAGGTTTCACTCTCTCTCTCTATATATATACAGTAAAACTTGTGTAAGTTGACCACTTGTGGTGCATAATTTTAGCGGTCAACTTAGATAAGTGTACAACTTATAGAGGGGGTGGGTCATTGTTTACTTTTTCGTTTCCTATATCATGTTGCTATATATTTAAAACTTTTTTTTACTTGACTTAAATAGCCAAATGAATTTCTTTAAAGAAATGTGTTTAAAACTGAATGAACTTTAGTTTTCTTTTTCGGTTATTACCACAGTTCTCCAAAAACATCTTAGTTATTTCTTCTCAATTCTTTACTATATTGGACACTGTAATCTTAGAATTTCCGTAAATTTCAGCTAATTTTCTCCGACTTTCTCCTTTTTCAATTAAGTTTAATATTTCGTATTTTTTATCAATTGAAAGTTCAACTAGCTTTCTTTTTGGAGCCATTTTATTTTGAAGTTTATCACAAACTGTCCACCTAGCTTAAAGACTCCTCTTAAAATAAATAAAACTTTAAAAAAATAATAAATAAAGAGTAGTTAAAAGTCATTTCAAACTACTCAGCAAATTTCAAAGAAAGAACCTCACACATGACTTCACTGAAAAGAATTTATTCAAATAAAAGATCAAAGCATATTTCAGAGCATTCATTTATTCAAATGCTCACTATTGCAACTGGAAGAGCAACTTTTCAATTAAAACACCTGTTTTCAATGAAGGAATGAAAGCTGATCCCCTACAGTTTCCCCAAATGGTCAACTCCCAAATGGGTTTAGATTAGCTTTTTACTCTATTTCACAAAACAAGTGAAATTTTAACACTGCAAAATGACAGAAAATTTTCTGAATTTTCTTTTCTGGTCAACTTGTGAGGGTTTTAGAATAGAATTTCATAATACTCCTATACAAAATTGACTTATTTCAGTGGTCAACATACAAGATAGACAGGTGGTCAAGTTACAAAGGTTTTTCTTCTTTATATGATATAGGAAAAATTCCGTTCTTGATAATTGAGGTCAACTTATGCAGGTGTCCAACTTGGCAGGTTTCACTGTGTGATTTCAATATACACTTTTCTCGTTTTCAAGGGTATTGTTTCAGAGTGGGAAATGCTTATTGGGTTTATGTGGGCGTCGTTTGCAGGATAGTTGTTGTTGTTGTTGTAGCTACACAATTGGTGACGGTCTAGGAAACATCCCTGAAGATGATCCGAAGACATGACATCACAATTTTGATCTTTTGTAGAGGGGAGGGCACACAAGATTCGGTAGCTCGACGACCTGGGCTCGAGCACTTTACGGTAGAACAGTTCAACGAGGACCGCACACCCTCGGACTTGTTGGATAGTATTTTGTATTTTTTGGCCAGCGTTGCATTTGTTTATTTAAATGTCGAGAACATTTTATAATACTCTGTTCAGATAATATCAATGATAATATACTGTTAATTTCCGCGTATTTAATGGCAGCAATGGTTTTAACCTGAATTTTTTATTTACGGGGGATTAATTGATTGAATGTTGGGTTTAAGTCCAAATAAGTACACGCTGCTCCAAATAATACGGTATAACAGTTTAAAGCTAAGGTAAAAGTGCATACAGCAATTTCATTGTACAATTATTATTTATAAAATGATACTAGTTTATAAAGTCAGATAAATGGTAAAAATAAAGTCAGATAAAAGGGGTATGAGAACAATATAAAATACGAGCAAAATGATACGATGTTTGCCAACTGAATAAAATTGTAGATGCTCAAGTCTTAACGGGGGAAAATCACTTACTTCATATACTCTAGGGAAGCGCTTATTTATCTTGTTGTCAGTTCTAAATAGGTAGTGTCAAAACGTTTTTACTTCATTATCTTGCATATTATGTTTGTTCAACCAGAATGACAATCAAGCATAAACTTAATATGGGACCACAAAAGATTAAAGTTATAATGAACACTTAATAAATAAATTTGTCCTTTCCTTTCACCCTTCTTCATTTCAAACATCTTATAATTATCTGGTTCTTTTTTAAATCTGATTTAGGGATCGTTCACATTGCATGCGATTCGCGCAGGTCCGATTGCTGTCGAGAGAAAAAGACAATCTGACCGGTCAGATTTTCGTGGGAGAATTTATATTACCAATTAGGTTTTCGGAATTTTCGAGGGTGATCGGACGTGCGTGAATCGCAGCAGTGATAATTGCCGTTTAACATAAATCGGGAGATAGTATTACAACTTTAGACAAAGGATGCTTTACATAGAATTTTAACACTAGGTTTACGGGGTGCGTCATTTTTGAAGCATTTCGAATTTTATAAGGAAAAATTAAAACCCGTTTGCATTTTTAATTTATCTATGACTTTATACATTGATCGAGATAAATATATATTGATGTCTATTTTCTTCAAAAGCGTTGAAATTGTGAAATTCTCTTTGCGGTATACCTGTCTCTATGGTTATACGTTAATTTGACGCGATCGTAATTTAGACAAAATTTTGAGTAAACATGCAAACTTCACATCAATAAAAAATAGGAATGTACCGATAGTACTTCGATCTGCTATCCGATATCGTTATCTCAAATGAAGCAATTAAAAACATACCCTAGAAACAATAGTATATTACAATGAGACAAAGTTTGGAGTCGACGTAGTGACTCGCAAATGTATCACCAAATCAGCATCTGGCCTCTCCAGGTGTTCTTCAACATTTTAGATTTAGCGGCAATAAACGCATGGATCTTATACACAGAGTGTGCTGGATCAAAATTATCCAGAAAGGATTTTCTATTTCAGTTGGCCAAAGAACTCGTAGGAGGAGAAAAGAAAGAATACAAAAACAAAGATTATAATCACCCACCATCTAGTACTTTGGGAGAACGCAACACTTGCGAAATTGGCTTTTGTAAGAGAAGCAGGAGCAATAACACCTGTAAAATATGTGAAAAGGTTGTTTGCGGAAAGTGTACAAACAAAATTGTGTATTTGTGTAAAAGATGCACGAAATAACTGTATAATATTAAAATAGTGCATAATAAAATTATTGAATAATAATAACTTTCCATAAATATATATCTCATATTTTTCTTATAGTATATAATTACATTGCTTTCCAAGTGCTGTTATATGTATTCGTTCATGCGTCAAATTGATGCTTGTTCGTAGAGATATAAGAAACGTTCATGAACCTAGTGTTAAAAAGTGAGTTTAGTTTAAAAAGTGCATTTATGGGCAATTAATTTATTTGTGTGGATAATGTTTCTCTGTTATTAATTGTCCATTTTGAGCTAACACTTTTTGTGTCTCAGGAAGCACGTTGTTTCGTTTGTTGAACAGATTCAAAATTTTGTGAACACAAGAATGGATGATTGACTGAATGTAAACAATAACTAGCTTCCTGAAACCGGAAGAAATTTAGAAAACTTCCGGTGTATCTCTCCGCTTTACAGCAAGATGTTCACGAGGCAATGTGTGAACAGGCTTATTATTCTTGGAAGTTTTGTTAATGAAATTTATGTTTGAATTTGCGCGTAATTTTACCATTCATAAGAGTTTCATGTAATTTAGAAATTCGAACTGGTTGTGAGCCTAAAATAAATTTAAGAAAATTAGTATCAAGACAAAAATAAAATGTAAGGTTTGCCAATGTATTGAGTGTTATCCCTCATTTGTGTAAAATATCACCTGTCGTATACTTTTTGGGAAGTTTGTAGAGTCTTCCGAATTCATATGTTGTTTGCTTCTTTGAAATTTAAATTGTACACACTATAAGTATAATAATCAATCGGAAGTTGTCACCCTGATGTCTTACAACCATTTGTGCTTAGCTTCTCACGGTCAATCATCCATAAATTATACTTTTTACAATATGCATTCGTAATACATAACTGAGAAATAACTGAGTTTTTAAAGATACACTTAATGAATAGACTGGATGTTTTTTTTTTTTTTAATAATAATTTTCATAATTAAAAGGAATTCAATGAAATAACAGTCAGTTCCATCAAAAGCATTCCGCACAAATAGGTTATAAAAATTCGCTAATTCAAATAATATTGAAGTTTTAAAATTGCAAATCGCATTGTAGGATATTTCTTTTATTAGCTACAGCTTTTTATGTTTGTTCCTTTCTTAACAATAAATTCGCAGGTGAAAAATATGTAAAAATGTTTATCTAGAAAATTGAAAAATGCAGTTCCCTTTCGAAAAAGGATTGTTCAATGACTTCTTCTACAAACGCACTTGATGAAGGGTCGAAGATGTGGTAGTTTACATTCATTGCCACATACTGATGCGATCGCTTGAGTAGCTTATTGTCAATATTTCCCATCAGAATACAGGGTTTGTCAGAAACGTGGTGGCGATTGTGAAGGGCTGCTCCTGATCGGACCCTGCATTTTATTTCTTCCCACCAGTATAAGAAATCCGAGCCGCGATGACTCAGAGGATGAAGCCTTCCAATGAGGTCAACCGGGTTCGAATCCCGACAATTGCTCGTCGATACGAATAGTACTGATGTGATATATCCTCAATGGTCGATGGAACATGGGTTACAGTCCCTTTGCCATCAGGCTAACCATCAGATGTTCTCGTGGTCTTCCTCTCCATGTAACGCAAATGCGGATAAGTTTCAACAAAATGTCCTCCACGAGGGCAAATTTCTTTCAGTACTTAATCCAGGAGTTCCTTAGTCTTCTGGATTGGTTTTAAAATTATAAGACTACGGAGTGGCCGTTGAATTCAACGGTGCTTACAAGGAAAAAAAAAACTTAGTCCTGAAATTAATTTTCTTCTTCGGTGTAAGCCTCCAATTGTGTCTTCAATAAAATGAATTGCTATCGAGATTTGAGATAGTTATCAGCTGAAATTTTGCACTAAAAGATATAGGGCTTTATAATGATGATTGCGTATCGTAACGCTGAGTCAAGGCAGTATTTGAAGGTTATAAAGAGATCGGCCATGAAGACCGTACCAGAAGGCCATCGGTGACATCAACCAACGAAAACATGATACAACATGCAACTCAATTAGTAAACTCACGCATATACTTGCATTAAACGCTCCGAAAAGTTCGGACACCGCACACGATTGGAAACTTCACCACGAACTCGTCACTCCGCAATCGTCGTGATCCGCTTCTCGTCAACGTTTTGCAGCCGGCAAACGAGAAAAACGTTTACAAGCTACCCTACTGTTCTGACGTAGCTCCTCCAAAATTCTTTCTACTCTCGCTGTTAGAAGAATGATCAGCATTTCGGAATGAGTCGGAGAGGTTTAAACCAAGGTTGTAAAGGACATTTCGGAAAAAAACTTAAATTCGATACCCGAAAATCTCGCCGGAAGAGTATCTTCGAGTATCGACCTCTGAACATCTTGTCGGAAGTGATGTATCGACACAAGATAAAGAGTATTTTTGAAACCTTTTAAAGGTGTTGTACTGATTGACTTGGTTATCGGACAAACCCTGTATTGTGCGAGACAGATCGTTTGTGTATTCCATTGTTCTACTGTAAATATTCTATTGGCATATCAGAATATTCATTAGAAAACAGTAATGAACAAAAATGAGACTTGAATGTTTACAAATCAATCACAGAGAGTCTTCAAATATCCTCCATTTTGAAAGCTGTTTTACATAAAACGAACTCTATCTCCGCGAGGATCTTCTTAAAATATTTTGCAAATTCATAATTTTACTGAGCACTATCATATATATGATCTTCTTTTGCCCTTAGAGTAGAAATTGTTTTGTTCTGCGTGCCGTCCTGAAAGCAAAAACTCCAATTATTCAAATGTGCTAATATAGCTCACTCTACAAACATTAACCACTTCAATTACAAATTATTTTGAGAAAAATAATGCAAAAAACCAACATATTTTTTTTTATTTTATTAATAAATACAAGGAACTAAAACAAAACATAATGTACAAGTTTTAAGTAGAAATTTGAATTTTTTTATGTGTAAGAAACATTTAATTTAAAATCAGTTTACTATCGAGAGTTATCTCGGGCAAATGAAATAAGTTAACCCCTTAACGATCGGTTAATTTTCAAGAAAACTCTCATAAAAGTGCCTATTTTTTTAGTCAAAAAGTGCCTATTTTTTATTAGTGCTGACATCTAGTTTAAAATAAACTAACTATCTACAATTACATTAAAAATATCCTGGTACTGCCATCTGGTGTGTAAAATGCGAAACAAACTTTTTTGCGGGCCAAAAATGAATTAGATTTATACTTACTGGCGCGTTACTACTGTACACTCCATATCACGGGAGCGAGAAATAGAGGGCGAAACCTCATCCAGTCATTTTCACGGGAGCGAGAAGGAAGGGGTTAAATATACGATTGTTTTTAAAACAAGGGACAACACAAAATGATACTTTTCAAACGTCAGTGAAGGAATACACCATTTTATTTTACTCTTATTGCTATGTAAATTCCTCAACCATCGTATATACACAATCGCACAAAACAGTATGCAGTCCAACAACAAACCTCCCAAATAAAACTTGGCAAACTTCCAATTACAGCAGATTATTCTTTTTGCTTCCGACCGAGTAAAAAAGTGGTAAAACAAAATGTACTGGCAAATTCTGCTTTGCCCGAGTTTTCTCGGGATGATAAATATTTGCAATATATACGTACCCGAGTTAACTCGGGATAATTAGGGAAGTGGTTAAGTATGCATTAACAGGATTGCCACTTAAATCTGGAAAAAAATTTCCTGTGGTTTCCCTGTATATTTTATACACAATATATTAAGAGGAAACAACAATTACTGTGCTAATTACTGAAAAAACTAAGAAAAAAAAAAGGAACAGTAGAACATACTTAAATAATGCCATAGTGAATGAAAGAGTTTAGTATAACTGAAATATCCCATACATTACGTTTTGAGTGGTCACCATTTTTTAAAAGACGGAAATAATCAGAATTCCCTGTATTTTCCCTGTTGTTTTAGGTGATTTTTAAATTCCCTGTATTTTCCCGGTTTTCTCTGTGGAGTAGCAACTCTGATTAAACACATGAAGCAGAACGATTTTTTTTTAATAATCTAAATTGGAACGTTGTGCATTTAAGAAAATTTAAAAGTATGAAATTTAATGATAAAAGAAGTTTTAAATATTTTCATAACCAAAACAAATTGATTCAATTAAACTCTTACTTTGAGACACGTACAGAAATTATTTTGCACCCATTTCCCATCTTTTAGTTTTTACAAAAAACTCTTTCTGGTGTTTCAATATTTAATTGGATTCTGAAAAATGCAAATTAGTTAAGAAGAAAAACAAAACTGTTTATTCCGGAATTAATACTTTAAAAATATACGAGCAAGAAAAGGCTTTTAATAATATTATAATTTAATAATAGTACAAGGCTGCAAAAAAAAAAAAAAAGAAAAAAAAAGTAAGCCGAAAGATTTAAAAAAGTTGAAACTATTTTCGAAAAAAAAAAAAAAAAAAAAAAAAAGGAGACTTGTATACAGAGCACAAAATAAAAAAAAACGAACCAACCTTAATAATGTTTGATCTAGTGATCGAATCTTCATTTTCTAGGACTCAATCTTAATGGTTCGAAGGGATGACCTCATATATGCTAATTTTTTACTGCAGAGGATATTTTAAGTTACGAAATCAGGCACTTTCTCTGAATAAACATACGTTTTTTCGATGAATTCAGATTTCTGACCATCGAAACATAGAGGGTAGGTGCAGTTTGGGAAAAATTGTCCCAATAGTTAGGTCAGGATAGAGGTACAAAGCTTGGACTCCTTCAAGTTAATTTTACTTTATACGTGTTTCACCATCTTTAATTTTACTTTTTACATTTACATTTTTCGTCCATAAATTTTTAAGCGAATTAAAAAATTTTGCACATAATTAAAAAATTTGTTTATCCAAAGATAATTCCACACAAAATGTAAATTTTAGGAAATTTTTTTCATTATTTTATTTAATAATAATCGAAAAAGTTTGAATTGTAAAGTATACAATTTTTCACGCCATTTTAAATGGCTAAATACAAAATATGAGCAAAAACGGTCGAATAGTTTCTGAGAAATCAAATTTTGAAAAAAAATCGTATTTTTAATATTTATATTCTCAGGAATTATTCTACCGATTTTGCTCAAATTTTGTATTTTCTCATGTAAAAATACATTCCTTAAAATTATGTAAAAAATTGTATGCCTTATAATTCAAAATTCTTTTGACTATTATAAAATAATCTAATAAAAAATAGCAAGTACTCACTAAAAATTGTTTTGCATGGTACGCAAAATTTTATTGGTACGCAAATTTTTTTTTTAATTCTCTTAAAATATTTTCGAGATATGGCGAAATACGCAAAAAGTAAAATTAACATTAAGGGGTCCAAACTTAGGACTGCTCTCTTGACCAAACTTCTGGGGAATTTTTCCGAGAGTCAGAAATCCGAATCAGTCGATAAAAAAGGTACGTTTATTCAACGAAAGTACTTTTTCGTGTCTGATTTTGTGATTTAAAATATCGTCTGCTCTTATTAGCATGTTGGAGGTCACCCCTTGGAACCTTTAAGATTGAATTCTCGAACGTGAAATTTCGATCATTAGATCAAAAGTGATCATTCGTTTTTTATTTTGCGCATTGTACGTCTTTAAACTAGTATAAGGCTACAGAAAATCATAATTCTGATAAGTTTTTATTTGCTTAAATTAGAAAATAAAATGTCATTAATTTTGGCATAAAATAAATCTAAAAATAATATCCACTTCATTAGTATTTCTATAATAAATATTTCTAAAAAAAACTAGATTAAACGTCATACCTTTCCATCCAACAGTTTCTGTATTATTAAAGAAGCACTCTGAAACAACTACATTATGTGTCAATATGTTTACAGGGTATCTGCTGCATTTTAGATTTTCAAATCCATGACTTTCCGTGAGTAATTCCAAGAATTTTTCTCGACTTACCGAAGTAACTATTTTCTTCGACAAAAACACAACAATCAATTTAAAAAAGCATTATAATAACATTCATTGAATGGATAGGTATAACAGAAACTGTTACACTCTGCATCTTCATATTTATTGATTTTAAACTTAGAGAACAGATAAAAGAAGGAGTTGAAGCAATAAAATAGCCGAAAAAAATAATAAATACATACAAAAGCAAATAACTTAATACAGTCAGATATATGTAGTTATTTAAGCCTGTTTTATTTCTTCTAAAAAATGTAAGTAAAATATAAAAAGCCAAAACTAAAATTTTAAATTGATAAAATAAAAAATAATAAATATATAAAAAAATCTGAAATCAGAGAAGTTTCAAAGATAATATAATAATATAAGATCTATAATATAATAATATATGATAAGATAATAATATAATATAAGATAATATAAGATCTATAAATGCTTTTTCTTTCATATTTTGAAAGAACAGGATAAAAACATTTTATATTTTTATAAAATATGATTTGTTACAAATTCAGATGTTCGGCACCGGAACACTGATATTGGGAGAGGGATAAATTCCATTTTATAAATAAAATTTTTAGGCAACCTAAATTTACGACTTTCCATCATTTAAAAAAAAAAAAAATCGTTGAAATCATGAAAGTTTTGTTCAGTACCGAAATCCATGTATTTATTAAATACAGAGATTGTTTTTTTTTTTTTTTTTTGGTTTACGACCGGACCGCCCCCGCATCCGGAGAAAAAAAAAAAGAGGATTCAAAAAGGTAGGCTTGGTGGCGATTCATGGCAACACCAGAAGGCCTCAAAGAATTTAGTGAAATCTTAAAATTAACAATGGTAGTTACTCAGAAAATAGGAGTTTGAGTGTTCAAACATAACAGACGAGGCATCAAAAAAAAAAAAAAAAAAAAAAACATTGAAAAAAAAAGTAACATACGTATTTTGATGATGAAAAGTACCAGAATTTGTCCAAAGTCCATGAAAACAGATATAATTTCAAAAAGAAGAGTTACGGTGAGGCAGCTGTAAAGAAAAATCCTCAAACAAGAGGAACCTCAAAACATGAATAGTTGGAAAATTTTACAAAATTTTGAACAATAAATTAATCGAAAATCATTTCTTAGGAATACAAAAACAGCATTTGCGAAGGTTAAATAAATAAGTAAATAAATAAATATAGAAAATAATAATAAAAAAATAATAATAAAAATAAAAGAATAAAATTTTTTACAACTATTAATGTTTAACTCCGTAGCCTTGTCATTTTGAACCCAATCCAGAAGATAAGGGATCTCCTGGATCAAGTATGAGAGAAACTTGCCTTCGCGGAAATTTTTTCACAGAATTAACGAACATTTGCGTTACACGGAGAGGAAAACTACGAAACCCTCTAATGGTTTGCCTGATGGCAAGGGAACTCTAACTCATGATCCGTCTACCATTGAGAATATTTTACGTCAGAACTGTGAGTACAAGTAAACATCTTCTAACCTTCCTTCCATATTTCATAGCATTTATCGACACGGTCTTTTAATACGTTGGCTGTCCATATACTTTTAATAATAATAAAAGGTATTGTAACATGGCTGGCTTACTAGTACTGTCACTAATACATATGGAGCAATTGTACTTACACAAGTAAATACTCTCATATTTGGACCATTGCTATTATCCCGATAATGAAATGTTGATGTTCACGAATGGTTTTCTATCTGCTATCACGAGCCATTAAGCAGAGGGGGTTGTGATTGTTCTTGTTTTCCAGTGGCGCCATTTACGCCCAAGAATTCGACATCAGTCACACCTATACGTCACACCAGTTTATAGAGCGGATCCATTCATCCACAGATCGCAATTTTAACCTAAACCAGGGAACGATCGATCTTCAATTCAGTACCCCCAGAGCTATAATTTGTTACGGGAACATGGGGGATTTTGGGACTTGACAGATTTAACATGCACTAGTCACCATTTACTACGCGGGAAGTGTCGGGCAAGCTGGATTCAAACTCCGTTCTCACGAACGTGAGTCCAGCGCTCTGCCAACCAGGCTATCCCGGCACATTTAATTTAAAATCCTTTTCTATATATATATACTGTTTGTCTAAGATAGGTACTCTGACCGCCACTAAGTCTGCGGCAGTCTGGTGCTATGGAAACAAGAAGAGGGCATTTTAGGGAGGGTGGCTTTGATGAAGAGGTCTCCTTTTCTTTTGCCGAAACCAGTCCTAAAGAAGGACCCCGCATCCCTACTTGAAATAATCAAACCTCGTTACCATAGTCACCGCCACCGCGCCAGACGAATGTCTGGCAGAGTACCTATCGTAGACAAACAGTAGGCGTTTTGTGTAGTAATTTTATCGTCAATAAAACTATAAAAACAAGATTTTGGAAAATCACTGCAATTGGAAACAACACCCAAACTGAATAATTACCTCAATTTGTTTCGAATGCTATTTAATTTAAAACACCAAGCATCTTTTTTACTCCAGTCATTAAAATACAGGGTAATTCAAAATGAATAGAGCGATTACAAACAGCTATAACTATTTAATGAAAAAGGATTCATTCATAAGAGTAGAAGGAACCTCAAAAATTGGTATACATGCGCCACAGATTTTCTATGTGACTTTTCGCGGATAACATCTAGGCGGTAGTGCATTTCATTCTGAAGCATTTGTGCGGCCACCGACGCATTACAAATGCATTCTTTGAGTTCCTCAATTATTTTGGCTCTATGCCATCTGTGTATGTTTTTCCCATTTGGAGGTTCTTGATTGTAATGCTGACGAAATCTTCTCTGCACTGTAATAACAGAATGACAATTGCTAAATTCTAACAACACAGAATTCTTTATGCACGGGACTCACCATTTTCGTTCATGAACTCGCGCTTTACTGCGCATTACGTAAAGAAAGTTCCGTCAACATTCTGAGTAAATTTTGTCGATAAATTCTTTTTCATTTAAAAGTTATAGCATTTAGAATTACCCTGGATAACGAAACCAGGTTCATGTTGAAAATATATGGCATAGTTAAAAAAAAAAAAAAAATGACAAACTTCTGAATCAAGGCAGCTGAAATAATAACTTGAGAGTAGAAATAATAATCGTGTTAGAAAACATCTTTCTCGTTTGAGGGGAAAATAAATGAAACATAGACGCATAGTCTGAACACAATCGAAGAAAAAATTAACCGCTTTTCTGGTCATCCCGAGTTAACTTGGGTATGTATATATTGCATACATTTATTATCCAGAGTATACTCGGGCATATCATAATTCGTCAATACGTTTTGTTTTATCACGTTTTTATTCGGCCGGAGGCAAAACAAAAAATAATAATCTGCTGTGATTGGAAGTTTCCCCTTTTTTGTTTGGGAGTTTTGCTATTTGTGGGACAGCAGACGTGTTTTGTAGAGTTGCATAGACAAAAGTTGATGAATTGACAATGAATTAAAAAAAAAAAAAAAAAAAAAGTGGCGTTTGCGAGCGAAAGTAACGCAGAGGATTTTTCAGATGATGAAGATGTGAACATATACGAAAACTAATATTTAACTTTTTTTCATTTGTCTGAGATAATGTGGGATAGTAAACTGATGGTAAATTAAACATTTTTTACGAATAAAAAAATTAAAATGTCAACTTAGAACTTGTGTATTATGTTTTGCTTTAGTTCCTTTTATTTATTAATGAAATAAAAAATATACTGATTTTTTGCATTTTTTTCTCAAAAAAATTGGCAAGTATACTACAGTTTTTTCATTTATGAAAAACACACACGCACACAAAAAAAAAAAAAAAAAAAAAATTGGTTGTATTGTCTAACAACCTATAGCATCAATAACCCACAATGAACAAGACTAAATAAATAGAGTGATAAAGCTAGTTTCTGAGCTAGTTTCACTTATTATAATTTTAACTCATTCAAGAAATATATTTCGATTTATAATACACTTTTATTTGAATTTTATTATAGAGAGTTTTTTTTTCACATTTTCTGCAGTTGCAGAGAAAAGAAAACAGTTTATTTTTAAATGTTAAGTTAATAACCAAAATTAATAAAATAGTAAACAAAAATCATAATACATGAAAACAATGGTTCGGAAAACTGGAATTTTTGATAAAAAATCACATGAAAATAGACTGGTAGTGCAGTACAAATGTGCATGTGGGCAGACTCATTTTTAATCTAACTAAAGGCTGGCCCAGACTAAAGGTATGTTGAGTGCATTGAAGAAGATTTCGAGCACTAGAATAACTGGAGAGAAGAAAGAAATAGAAAAAAAGATTCTAAGGAAGGTCAACAACTGGTTCCCCAATGGATAAAGAAAAAAGTTAATAAGTTTTAAAAGCATTTTGTTTTTAATTGCACGAATAGTTCAATTCATATCAATTTTAAAACAAAATGGACGAACGATTGAAAAACGAGTGTAGTCACTCTTATAATATGTAAATCTGAAGGTTATTATAGTTTGTCTACAGAAAGAACGCTCCTCCCCAAAATATTGTGTACCTGAGGGGGACATTTAGTTTTGTCCTCTCTCTTACATAATCTCTGTCAGATGAAAACTTGAAAATTTTTAATTTTTCTTCAAAAATATAACATGATTGTACTAATAGACTTTAGTGTAAAAAACAATTATTAGGTTATAAGATTTTTTGTGTAATAAATAAAATAAACTTAAGAGAATAATTGTAACAGAGGGGACAAATATATATTTAAGATAATTTTTGGTTTAAAAAAAAAAAACCCAATTTGTGACAGAAATCACTGTATAATTAAACTCAGGAACAATTTATTCTTCAATATAAATCCAGCAATATGTAAAATCGTAATATTTTAAATAATTTATTCTTCTTTAAAATAGAAATGCTTTTTTTTTTTTTTTTTTTTTTCAGAATAAGTCAATATCATGAATGCTCTCTAATCATGATAAATTTTATTATAATCACGCATAACTGCTTAAAATAACTTCTGAATTCATAAATGACACCAAATTTCCATTAAAATGATACCAAATACTGGTTTCGATTGGCATGGAACTCAACCCCTGCTTGGAAAAGTTGAACATCCAATCAAAGAATGAAGCTAATTTAAGCAAATTAAGAAAATAACATTTAAAATCATAACATTTAAAAGCGCTAGCAGCAGCTAAAAGCAAATTTGTCAAACAATTCAGAAAATTAGAAACACAAATCAAGAAAAATAAAAAAAAAAAAATTCTAAAGATGTGTAGGTTAGCAAAAATAGCACTTCATCAATAGCAATCAGTTTCTGGAATTACCACTGAGGACAGAAAAGCTCCCTTGTGTTAGCAGACAGTGTGTCCCTCAATGAAGTGCTATTTTTGCTAACATACATATCTTCTGAATTCTTCTTTTATTTGCTTGATTTGTGTTTCTAACTTTCTAAATAGTTGAACCTCGTAACCATAGTAAACGCTACCCTTTCAGACGAATGGCGAGGGGAGTTCTTTCCATAGACAGACTAAACTTTTGGCTAATTTTTATGGGTAACATTACTTGTGAGTAGAAATAATGGTAAGTAAAAGCATACTTTTCCTATAAAGGCTCCCTTTCCCTCGGCCATCATTTGTATTGTTTCGTAAGGAAGGGGATAGTGACCCAGTCGACTTGGATCCATAAGAGAACGGGTTTTGTCTATGTCCACATACCTCTGCAATGTGCCAACCATCGCCAGATGTTTCTCTGCTGCCAATGCTGCACAAATAACAATCACATAAGTAAATACTCCTTTTTTAAAATTACTTATTTTTTGTCCGTTAAAAAGGGAAAATAAAATTGCCATTTAAATAACTTAAATATTATATTACAGAGTTTTTAAAAAGTATCTTTTGCTTACGGCTGTTACAACATGAGGACCACATGTGATGGTACAATATGTAAAGGGTTAAAGGTGGCTTATTTTTGATTTTCTCCTTTAAAAGCCCTTTAAGCTGCTTTTTTGTTTGGGTGTTAAAGGCGCTTAAATTTTTTTACTAGAAATTTTCTATTGAGATTTTGTTAGAATTGTTTGAAATTTTCAAGATTTACAAATCAAACTTTTGTCATTACTTACTAAAAATGATTCTCTACAAAATTAAGGGAAAATTTTTTATAATTTTTTCCTTGCATGCGTAGTGTGAAAGTTAATTTAAATGGTAATTTTATTGTTTAATTTTATTGAATATTTTCAGAGTTATAGCAAAAAACCTAAGACAAAATTATTATTATTTTTTTTTTATAAAAATTTCCATTTCTTCATAAATATTCAAGCTATGCTTTCGAAATTTTATGCAATTATAGCATTTAGTAACCAAAGCAATCGAGACAAGTACAAGTTTATTGCTATATTTTCTAACAGTGTGTGTTCAAAATGTTTTTTTTCCCACTCGTAATTTATTGCCAGTCTGTCAAACCTCTCAAAACTTTATGTTAAGTATGAGAAATCACATGACCTAAAGTTATGAAATAACTTTTTTGAGAAATTTAAAAAATATGTCAAAAACTTAAAGTGTCTCATCAATTATTGTAGGGTGGTGTATATATGAACAACTTTGAACAATAGGAAAAAAAACCTGCATACCTTAATTATAATTTTTATATAAAAGTGCTTAAAACTATTTTCTTAGTGCTTAAAAATTGCTTTAAAGTGCTTCATTTTATAAAAAAAAAAATTTCTGCGCACCCTGCATTGGATTCATTATTTTATCAATTTAATTAACTGTTCATTCAATTTTTTTTTGTTAAAGCAAGAAGATTGCAACAGTTTAAAAAAGACTTTTGAGGATTCCCGTTTCTGTCGAGAGATTTTTTAAATTAAAACTGCAATCTGGATAATATTGGGGTTGCCACTCAAATCTGGAGGAAAGAGAATTCTGTTTTTCCCTGTACATATTATACACAATATATTTAGACGAAACACAACAATCACTGTACTCTTGTATGAGCTGTATTGCATTAACTGTACTATTTACAATTGAGGAAAAGATTTAAGGAATAAAGAAATAGCTGGACATGCATAAAACAAACAATGCTATAGTAAATGAACTAGTTTAATATCATCCTTAAATATTACACTTTGAGTAGTTACCATTTTTTAAAAGATCCCTGTATTTTCTTAGTTTGTGAAGAAAGAAAATTGCCAGGTTTTCCCTGACGAGTCCCAATAGTTTAAACAGGAGAGTGGTTGAAAGTTTTGGGACCTCATTTCCCTTAATGGGTATTTCGTCATGTCTCGAGAACTTTTTTAACGAATTGAAATATTTTTTCACCGAATTATAAAATTAGTTTGCTGTAGTTTGAGAATTCTAACTGATTGTGAGCCTAAAACAAATTTTAGAAAATTAATATCATAGCATAAATGAAGTGTAAACATCCAAATTCATTTGTTGTTTATTTCGTTTAAAATGAAAGAACACGATATGTTGTATAAATACTATTACTATAATAATATTGGTTGACGCGCTTCTTCAAGTTTAGGCGTAAAAATCAATGGGAGGTAATAACTAAAGTCTTTCAACGAATTTTTACCCCCTTGCGCCATCTGTGCTTAGATCAATCATCCATTAAAAGTTCGCGATATTTTATTTTTTGCGAAAAATAAATAAATAAAAGATAAAATTATTATCACTCAAATGGGTGAGCGCCAGGACATTATTTGTCCTGACAAAGTTGACATTTAAGCATTAACATGGCTTCAACAGCTTGTTAACATCTAATTGATAATTTTGCATGTTACACCCTTTTTCGATAAATTTGGCTAGTTTTTAAAATTAAAAATAGTACTTAATTAGCATAAACTTAATTAAATATTACATTTTTACGAAATATTTGTCCAATACAAATCAATATTAACTGGCATATTTATTATTATTTAGTTTTAAAAATATTTCCTAACCTCTTTCGAGATTGTGTCTACTTCTGATTTTTTTAACACAAATGCAGGCGACGAAGAGAACTACACCAATGGTCAAGAGAGAGGCCGCCAATGGAATGACGATAGCAACATCCATGTAACCAACTCCTCCCCCTGCCACGGACAATAGGGAGTGACCACCTGAAACATCAATGCTTATATTCAATAAAAGAAAAATACTTTAAAAAACATAATTTTTAAAAAAACTAAGTAATTACACAAAATTAACAATTATGAGACCGAAAAAAATGGTTCTTTTATATTCATAAAAATTAATGTCTCCTTTATAGAGACCATCCAACCCAGAGCGATAAAATTTGGCATACAGATAGTTTGAAGCACAAGGAAGGTCACTGTCTTCATTAGAACATTCTTTTAGTCTTTCTCGTTATAAACTTCCCTAAAAATTTCCAGACTTCTAGTAAAAATGATTTAGTAACTTATTTCCTTTAACTAGTGGAACAAGAAGGAAATTATCTACCCTCTTTTGTATAAGTGGTGCTAGTCAGAATTATTTATAAAGCATAAAAAACCGTTGGGATTTAAGAGATTAAAAAAATGAATGAAGTTTTTTAATAAATCATTTTATTTTTAAACTGATAAAACAATATAGGAAAGAAAGAAAATTGATAAAACAAGACAAGTGAATAAAGAACAAATGAAAATACAGAAATGTATTATTTCGTGCTTTATTAACGCTGATTTGCTTTATTTTATACGTAGTACAAGGTACAGCCTATCCTCTATTGCTCAATAGCATATTATTAAGATCAACATCGTATAGCAGGGCATGAAATTTCAGTTATAAAATCACTAATTAGGCTAAAATGTTTGCTCGCCAATATTTTCTGAAAATATATGAAATTTTTTAAAATTTTCAGAAAGTGTATTATTTAAAAATTTTGAAAGAAATTTTTGGTGACCGAAAACATAAAAAAAAGTAGTAACTGAAAAATTGATTCATATTTCTTACAAAGTATCTTACTATACATGAAAATCAAATGATGGTGTCACAGTTTTCCACTGTTGTCCTTGCATTTTTATTGGCCGGAAAAATCACACGGTTGGATCCAGTTTTTCCACATTTATTTCCATATTGTTTTGGTTATCATCAGCATAAAACTAATAAAAGTCATTAAAGGTATTATTTTTCTATAAATAATTTTTTTTCTCCCTAGTTTAAAGTTATTTTCCAGCATTACACTTTTAATTCAAGAGTTTAAAACTAGGAGAATTGTTTATTATTGTTAAGCGCTACATTTTAAGATAAAGTTATTTACAAAGGTGGTCTAATCTTATTAACAGTTCTACGATTATTATTTTCGTGCAAATAACATTAATATACTTACAGTAATAAATTACAGTTTAAAAAGATCTTAAATAATTTAGAACAGTTTTATGGATACTGAGATGCAAGCAAAAATAGTATTTAATATATCCGTCCGTTTGGCAACCGAAAATATCAAATTACTCATCAAATGTGTTTGAACAATATAATGTTATAACATGAAAGTTATTTTAAAAAATTATTAATTGTTTACGAATGGATCTAAATATTTATAATAATATTTGAACGTGGCGTAAGCAAACAGGATTTCTAGTAGATATATGTTAAGTGAATAATTTTAACTTTTGTAGAAAAACTGTTTTCTGCCAAGAATCAACTATTTTTGAGAAGCAATCATCAAGGTTGGTGAGCGGCAGCAAACATGCCCCCTAGTTAATAATATTAATTTAAGATAAGTTTGCCATAAGATCATCGTCATATCATTAAAGTAAGAAATTTTTTTTTGAAAACTTATAAATCAGAAAAGCTATCAACATATATTTTGCACTCAATTGCTTCTCTAGTGTCTATCAGGCATTTAACTTTGTTGCAGCCATTCAATCACCAATAATGTAATATAATATACAGCAGAGCGAAAATTTAGCGCTCTGCTGTATATTATATTACAGTCGTTGAACAGTCGACCCAATTTAGGGTTTACGATTACCAATGTTAAATTTGAACCCAATCCAGAAGACAAGGGAACTACTGGAAACCACGAAAACCACCCACGGTTAGTCTAACGGCAAGGAGACTAATCCATGATCCGTCAATCATTGAGCATATTTTTACGTCAGCACTGTGATCGGTACGAGCCGGATGCGGAATTCGAATCGATCAACCATCACTGGGATTGGAACTCGATTCACCTCATTGCGATGCGAGCACTCTATCCCCTAAGCCACCACGGCCCTCTACTGTATAGTGAAGAAAAAAGGTACTGAAATAAAAAAAAAAATGTAATTACCTTCGTCCGTTTTGACTGCCACTATTTCTGAAGGGTCACCTTTTCCGTATTGATTGGTAGCCGTGACATATATCTGGTAGAGTTTCTGTGGGTGGAGGTTGTTCAATACGTAGGTGTTGTCTTCTGGGGCAATCACGGCAACCTCCTGCCAATCACCCTGATCCTCCTCACGATAATGGACAGTATAACCTGTAAATGCAACACAATTTAAGTACAGTCTGTCTATGGAAAGAACTCTCCTCGCCATTCACCTGGTGACGAGGTTCAGCTATTTCGAGTAGGGGTGTTAGGTAAATATTTAAGACAGATTTTGACTAGAGTCAGAGGGAGAAAGAGAAGCTCCCGGGTTAGAAATGTGATGTCTCTTGTTTCCATAGCAGCAGCAGCGCCCTCAAACTTTGTGGCGAGGGGAGTTCTTTCTATATACAAAGTATAATCAAGCTGTATCAATGACTGAGTGAACACTTAATGACTTATGATCTGATTTTCACGTATTACGACTCAATTTTAATGGGTTCAAGAATTTTTTCAGCGAAAAATTTTGAACACTATTGTAAAATTCGTTTATCCAAATACAATTCCATACAAAAAAAGAGATTTTTTAAATAATTATTTATTATAATTATTTATTATTATAATGGCTGAATCGTTAATTATACAGTTTTTTTTTACATTATTTTACCGAACGTAATTTTAAATGGCAAAATTTAAAATTTGAGAGCATAATAGCTTCTGAAATTACTTTTGTTAAGAAAAAAAAATTTCAAAATTTTAATTCTCGAGAACTATTCCACCGACTTCGTTATAGTCATAGACAGAGCAGGTGCGTTGGATAAAAGATAAATCTTCTTTAAAAATAACTGATATAGTACCGTGTTATTATTTGGGAAACATTACAGTGCTAACATAAGCGTAAAAAAAATGCCCTCTCCCTGCCTATCGTTAGAGCTATGATAAAAAACATAATTTTGAACGACGTCACTTTAAATACCACGGAAATGCAATGTTCGCTTAACACAGAAATGATCTAACTTACTATGGATGATACAAAAAATGTATATCTTACACGAAAAAGAAAGTGAGAGAGTTCATGTTGGCAAGAAAGGGTTTTATTTTATTTTATAACCGTCGTTGGACAGCCGACTCAACTGTTTTGTGTTTATGACTACTCATGTTCAACTCCGTAGTCTTGATCTCATTCCAGAAGACAAGGGAACTCCTAGATTAAGTATTTGGAAAAATTTTGTGTTCGTGGAGGAATTTTTGATGAAACTTTTGCATTAGACGCAGAGGAAAGCCTCTTATGGCTAGCCCGATAGCAAGGGGACCCATGATCCGTTTACCACTGACGATATTTTATATCAGCACTCTGGCCGGAGCAAGCCAGGTGCTGAGTTCGTATCAACCAGCCATCACTGCGATTCGAACCCAGTTCACCTCATTGGAAGGCGAATGATTTATCTCCTGAGCTAGAAAGGACGTGAAATATCAAGCGTGTGAGCTACGTCCTAAGCATGAAAGCATAAAAGTATACGTTTACAAATGTCCCATTGCAAATTCTGTTCTCACGTGAACGAAAATCTGATACAAAATGAGCTAAAAGTGGGAAGAATTGAAAGGTTAAAAGCGCATAGTTCATATCAACAAAGTGTTCAATATTATGTTCTAATTATATTTTGTAGATTCAATAACAGTTTTATTCTTTGTTATTGTATGAAAAATAAGCATTAGTCGATCTGTTACACTTTAGCATAATTAAAAAGAATGTTCGAAGAGCAGAATCGTTGATGACAGGCACGAAAGATGAATATAATGCGTGCGAAGAGACATGCCATCATGTATGTTTTTTAAAAGCATAATTATTGCTCCCTCTTTGCATTACATTACAAAAATCGCGGCACGAGACGTTTATAAGTTTGACCGTTTTGCTACAATGCTAAATACTTTAGGCCATTTTACATTACCAGGGGTCTGTCCAGACATTTTGTGAAAGGTCCGTTTTTGTAAAATTGTGAAAAAAAAAATACTCGTAATTTGTCACATTCTTTCAACTGTGTGTGTGTGTGGTTAATCTGTAGAAGATTAACGAAAGGAAGTCATAAACTTCCTCTCACATACAAGTAAAAAAAGTTGTATTTGTTTTAATGACATAAAATAGATTATTTTATTTTAAGGATTTAAAGCTTTGAATTATAAACTGTTATAACTAGATACTTAAGCAACAAAGCGTATGAACTAACCAGAGAGTGGATTGTCAATCTTTCGAGTGTTCCAACGTAAACTGACTGAAGTGGATGACGTTGACAAAACGTACAACGATGGTGCCGGTGGTAAATCTGAAAACAAATAAAGGAAAAAAGAAAATGCTAATTTAGAGATGTATACAGCACATTACACATTTAACGAAGGCGGGAATCAAAAATATAAATCCGAAAAGAATGACAGAATACTAACTGAATTATACGAACGAATTATGCGTACTTTAAAAATATAAATAAATTAGATATTACGTCAATTACTAAGAAAAGTGCAGAGTTATCCTTTTCCAAGAACTTCGTCGGACATTCGTACTGTGACTTATAAAAGGAACGTTACTATTTTCAAAAATGTAGTAGCACAAGGGGCTAAGATTAATTTTTCAGAAACAAGGCGGTTCAATAATATCAAATAATGTAAACATTTATAATCGGACGTTACTTTTTTTGAAGTGGTAGGTAACAGAAATAAATATCCACTTTGTATAAATTAATATTTCAGAGAGTAGTTTTTCATACAATGAACGTGCTTGGGCTTTCGATGTTCTGTGAGTTTCTGTCATATACCGATTTTTGACGCTAATCTATATTAGGATCAGCGCAGCCATTCTCAGTGCGAAAATCCAGAGGGATGTTTCTCAAACCAATAGCCCATCTCTAGTGTGACGTCAATAAAGCTATCTTTTAAGCACAAATGCAAGAAAAACTACTCTAGAGAGTTTCAAAACAGACCGGAAGCCCAGCTAAGAGCACCTAGTATAGCACCCTATATGCATATATTGCTTTTACTATAGTAATGATACTCACCGCCATCTAGTGTTCGGACATACATTTCGTGTGAGGGAGGTCCGCTTCCTCCAGTGTTGGAGGCTTTCACCACTACACTGTAGTCCGATGCTTTGAGGAGGTTAGTGAGAAAGAATTCCTGTTGGGTCGCTTCCGGCGCGTACTCTATTGTCTTGTAAGAATAAGGCTGGTTGGAATCTCTTACTTTATAACCCACGTAATAACTTCTCAGTTCTCCATTCCAACTGTCTTTGGGTGGAGGCTGCAAAACGATGAAAAGGAAAATTCATTAAAATTGAAACCCTCATCTATGAAAAGATGGAATCGCGTCCAAAGTCTTGAAGGTTTTGATGGTTTCAGTAAGACTTATGATGGTTCGACATCATTTGATGGTCCAACAGTTTCCAGTTATGATGAGAAAATATGACTATGTTGGTTAACCATCATGAGGGTGAGTGATGGTTGTTCATGATCACTTCATTCGAAGGTACTCTCCACACATTTTGTGTGAAAGTTTCGTGAAATTGTGAAAAAATTACTCACATTCTTTCAACCGGGCTCCGCTTTTGTGAATGTGTGTAAATAGGGTCCGGTTACTGCAAAAAACTTTTTCAAGGAACTTTTAAATTGTAAAGACATACAAGATTATGCACAACACTGTAAAATTCTAATGAAAAAAATTAAATTTTTAAAAATAAACAGCAATTGCTGCTGTGCTAAATTAGAGATGTGCTAAATTAGAACATACAAATATTTGGTATTTAGCCTATACTGCTGAACGCAGAATATTCATTTCGGACGAATAATGGAAGAATCGTCTGCGGAAGACAAAACTTAATTAGTTTACATTAATCTTTGTTTTCTGCCCTGGGAAGGGTTTATTCAATTAACAAAACAATAATGAAGATAAACAAATTTGTGAAGGGTCCGATTAAAAGATAAATTATTTTGTGATGGGTCCGTTCTCATGAAAACATATTTTGTGAAGGGTCCGTTAACGGACCCAAATTTCTTCTAAACAAACCCCTAACTATGATGAAAATTCGTGATGGTCCAGAATGATACAACAATGCATTTTCATGATGGTTTTATAACCATTATTGTTGGTGCAGGAGGAATTAAAAAATTAGTATCAAAACAATTTGTTTTTTTTATGTTGACCTATCAAAAATCAATCCAAATTACTACAGTGGGGTGATGGTGGTCCATATCATTCCTACTTTTCATTTCTCGGAAACTATGATGAATATTATCAGATGGTTCAATATGAACAAACCATCAAAACAAGTTGCTATTTTTATGTTTGACGATCATAAATCATTCATACATTGGGAAGATGGTTCCCATCAAAAACATAATGGTTCATGATATAATTATTAATGGTTAATATCAAGATTATGCTGGTTCATCAATGGAAAACCATTCAAAATTTTAACTTGGGATGTTTTATATAGTAGTGAATTGATTTTTAATAATCACAGTGGTAGTTACAACACACTACTCCCCCACTAGAATTTTATCAGAGATAGAATTCGAGGAGCGGATACCACTAGTGACCGTATTTGCGAAAGACCGGGAGAGCTATGTTAAGTTCACCGGATATTGAGCGCTTGAGTTGAGAGTTGTAAACTCATCGAGATTTGAGTGCTTGTCGTGAGAGTTGAATTAAGTTCACGGTTGTGTAGGGGCTATTAGCAGTAGAATGTGTGCAAGATTCCGTTGTGTGTAAATGAGACTGAGAAGTTATAGCGCAAGGAGATGTTCTATGGAATCGAATCTATGAGAAGGCCTTTTTGTACGCCCATTTAGTCAAACCACGTCTGTCCACGCCGAAATATTGCCATAGAGTGCAGCATTTTCCACATACACCTCAAAGTTCATCTTTAAAACCACAAGGAACTAAGGAAATCAGGCCAAACCACACTATTATAATTCCACCACCCTTTGACCACATAGTGTAAGAGTGAATGAAAGACTCACTTTCCATGAGACTCGAATTGTAGAAGAACCTCTTGGCTCAGCAATGATGTCTGATGGAGGAGAACTTGGCTCTAAAAGAGAACACAATTAAAAGGAAAGTTAAAAAAACGATCTGAATAACTTTTGATCTAATGTGCAGATTAATCTTTTAATCTAAGATTTATTTAAAATTTAGTAACTCGAAAACTATTGGAACGAATGCGTTCAAGTTTTTTTTTTTTTTTTTCATTTAAAATTGCAATATTTTAAGTGATGTAAAAATGGAATAGAATAACGAACATAGAATTCAAATATTTTTAGACTGCTATTAAATAAAATGTCAAAAAAGAATTACTAAATATTTTTTTCTGTGGAATTACCTTCAGATAAATGAATTTCAAAAATTAGTTTACAAAGTTTTCGAGATGTGGTGAAATAAGAAAAAAGTAAAATTAAGATGAAGGGGTTTAAAAATTTATCCATCCTTTTGACAAAACTATTGGGACGCTATTTTCTAGTTCGAGGTCACATCTCTTTCAAGTGTCGAGAATCCGTTGAATAAAAGGTACGTTTGTTGAGAGAATTGGGAGAAATTTATCTTCGAGGAAAACTTTTTTGAGAGAACTAACCAGCATTTGCTTTACATGAACAGGTGAACCACGAAAACCTCCCACGGTTAGCCTGACGGCAAATGGACTTTAACCCAGGATCCGTCTACCGCTGAGGATGTTTTACGTCAGCACTGTGGTCCGTGTAAGCCGGATGCGGAATTCGTATAGACCAGCCATCGCTGAGATTTGAAACTGGTTCATCTCATTGGAAAGTGAACGCTCTAACCCCTGAGCCATTATGGCTCAATATACTTTTCATTTTATTTTATTTTATAACCGTCGTTGGACAGCCGACCCAATTTCATGGGTTTATGACTACTAATGTTCAACTCCGTAGCCTTGTAATTTTGAACCAATCCAGAAGACGAGGAAACTCCTGGATCAGTACCCCCAGAGGTATTGATTTGTTATGGGAACATGGAGGACTTTGAGACTAGACAGATTTAACGTGCATCAGTCACCATTTACTACACGGGGAGTCTTCGGTCGGCGAGGATCGAACCCACAACCTCTTGGACAGTGGCGTAGCGAGGGGTGGGCAAGGGGGGGCATCATGCCCCGGGCGCTATTCACAAAGGGGCGCCAAATGGTCCGCAAAATAAAAAATTGCCGGATAATTTTTATTTTTATTATAATTGATTTCTGGAAAATATATTTTAAATTTAGTGCCAGTGTAATATGATAGATTGTTATTTTGTAAATAAAAAGGAAAAAAAGGAACATTAATAGTCTAAATCAAACTGTAATAATATATTCATAATAGAAATGGCACGTCTATTCTACTGGCAGAGCTGACGTGACCTGTGTCTGTCAGCACTTCCTTATGGCATCTACGCTGTGTGGTTACATGAATTATCTCCTTTCTTGATTTGTCTGATAAAATGATATGTTATAATAAATATTTGCAGTGTACAAAGTACAAACATTCTTTCTTTCAGAACACTATATATTTTTATTTCTATAAACGCAATGTAGCTTACGCTTGTTATTTTAAAACGATAACAATAACACTCTAATGTACTTGTATGTACAGTCACGGTATAAAATATCCGGAAAATAGCAACTAAAGGATCGTCTATTTTTTAATATAGATACTTCTGAGACACACAACAAATACAGCGTTTTGCCGTTTCTGGGAAAGGACAAAAACGCCGTATTTGTTGTGTTCCTGAGAATTATCTTTATTAAAAAATAAATGATTCTTTATTTGTTACTTTCCGGATACTTTTTTCCGTGACTGTACATATCCGTGACACTTGCAACAGGTTGTGGAAGTTCGCAACAAATTAGGGAAATACCCGAAATATTAACGTTTAAGTTATTTTGTGAGTGTATTTTTCAGTTTTGCGTCCTTGTCAATGGGTTCTGCTTAGAATAAAAATGAAATGTTATTAAATATTAAATGCTATATATTAAAAGTTTAATGTTAGCATAAATTATAGTGTATATTTCACTGTGTTACTACCTTTCAAGTTCAAGGCATTCTTGGGAAGTAATAAAACAAATAATGAAGCCATGTTAAAAAACTAGCACTTCAAGATGGTACAAATGTAGGAAACCTATTATCTTTACTTGGACTTGTAGCTTAGTTTGATTCGCTACTAGCAAATAATCTTAAACATGCCACAGAAACTCCAAAAACTGTCTCATATTTGTCAACACAGATTCAAAATGAATTCATTCATCTTCTGGCATCTACAGTTCGAAATCAATTAATAAACGATATCAAAAGAAATAAATATTATGGACTTTTGCTTGATTCAATTACTGATATCTCTCAACGTGAACAAATGTCCCAAGTCATTGGGTATGTAGATGTTGATTTTATGAATAAAAAAGTTTCCATCAAAAAATCTTCTTTGGGTTTTATTGAAATACATGCTAAAAATGCAGCCTCGATCGAAAATATAATTTTAGAGAAATTAAATTCCGATGAAATTTCATTAACAAACTGCAGATCGCAATGTTACGATAATGCTGCCGTGATGGCAGGTCCCACATCTGGCGTTGAACAAAGAATAATGGAAAAAAAATCATAAAGCATTATTTGTAAATTGTGATAACCATTTATTAAATTTAATATTAAATTTAAATTTAATAAAAGTTACTGCAGCTAAACAGGATCCATGTTTACATGTTTTGGAATAATTGAAAACATATATCTCTTTTCTTACGTTCAACGGGAATTATTAAAAAATACTTTAACAAAAACTGTCAAACGTGAATCTGAAACACGGTGGAGCGCCGGAATACAAGCGGTTATCGTCGATGGGCTAGAGAATATAGTAGAACTATTGGAAAAATTAGCAGAGCACACTACCACTACAAGTGACACCAGAAGTGAAGCTACAATTCCGTTGCAAAATATACTAACTTTTAGTTTCATAACTTTAGTTCATTTCTGGTATGAAATCTAAAGGAGGATTGATCGTGTGCAGCTCAGATTACAGGATCATAGAATGAATTTTAGAGAAGCGCTCCATGATCTTGAATCATTAGCGACTTAACTAGCCGAAATTCGACACAAGCTCTGTGAAGAGGCAATAGAAAAAAGCGAAGTCTCTTTGCGAAAATGAGATATTGATACAACAATACGTGTAAGAAGACGGTCGCAAAATGCCTGGAGAATTGGCTAGAGATGTTGGTCTTTCCACAGAAAGTGAAATTTCTCGCGTTATGAAAAGCGTTCTTGATAGTTTCCAACAAGAAAAATATGTACACGATTTACACGATTAAGTGACCTTAATTTCAAATTTGGATTTCTACTAGACATTGAAAATTTATTGAACGAGGATAATGTTGATAACGACCTTGAAAAAAATTGTAAAAATTTGAATGAATTTTATAATACAGATTTCAATAGAATAGAACTCTTTATCGAAATATGTGACTGCAAAATAATACTCCGCAGTAGAAAAGAAATTGAACCTAAAACTCCATTAGAATTTCTTACTTTTATAATCTCGGATGGAGAAAATTTTTTTCCAAACCTGAGAGTGGCACTTCAAATACTCCTGACTATCTCAGTATCAATTGCTAGCTGCGATCGCTCATTCAGCAAATTAAAATTAATTTTGACATATCTACGATCAACGATGGGACAAGATCACTTAAGTCACCTAGCATTTTTAAGCGTGGAAAGAGAAAAAATTTGAAATGACCAACTTTGATGATATTATTCATAAATTTGCTTCCTCAAAAGCAAGAAAAATTTATAAATAGTAATTAGTTTTATTAATGTAGCATAATCATATTATTATTAAATATATGTATCTCTTTAGAGATAATAAATATTTAATTTTTTATTGTTTTAAAATTACGCGTTTTCAAAATATTTCTTTATAAATATGTAAAATAAATAATAGGTATCTTTTGAACTAATTCTAGAGGATTGTATACATTTAAAAATCTAGTCTTGTTTTCTCATCTGCATTTTTTGTATCAAATTTAAAGCCTAGCTTGAGCCTATGACTTTATTTATTTATTAATTTGAGAGTATATTTTACATATAATATTGTGGTTTTCGAATAGGGAGGGGGCGCTAAAGAGGTATTGTGCCCCGGGCGCGAGTTAAGCTTGCTACGCCACTGCTCTTGGACATGGGCCCAGCGCCCTACCGACCAGGCTATCCCGGCCCTTATTTTTGTTTTATATAATCTTTTTTTTTCTTTCATTATATTAAAAAAAAGATGTTATAAAACAAAAATAATTTGTTAAGTAGTTTTGAAGTGGTTACAAAAATTATTTAAAAATTTCTGCCGATCAAAAAGCAAGGCAGAGGACAAGAAATAAATTCAGTGAACATTTGCGGACAAATTTCGATTTTAAAAAGTAGAAGAGAAATGTAAAAAATGTTCATGTATCTAAACACCAAAAATGGTGGCAACTACTTTACATCAAGGTGGAGTTCCATTAATATATGGAAGCAATGTTTTTTTTTTTCACTTCTTGGTGTAACACTAAAGATTTATACATTATGATATGATACACATAACAATCAGTAGAGTTTTTTTTTAAGATGCATTATTAAGTAATAATCATTTATGCATTACTTTTTAGAATAAAATTAGTTAGTTAATTAAACATGCAGACACTGCTAAAAGGAAACATGATGTCGTTTAACAAAGCGGATAGTAATTAAATATTTTTAAACTATTTAATACAGTTCTTAAAATTTAATTGTTATCCTTACGACACATTTAAAAACATACAAACGTATTTTATCGGCGGTCTTCTGTTTCAATATTGTGTAGTGGAAAGGAAAAAAAAGCCTACTTTTACTCAATGTCAACAAACTGCTAGCGATACCTAAAAGGTGCCAAAGTTGGCGTTTTCAGAAGTGAAAATTGTTCATTACATCTGATTTTGGTGTAAGTTATCTTACTTATCGGAGTGTAGATATAATTACACATTTTAAAGTGTGTCAAGAAGTTTTTCAACGGTGTATACATTAATAGGCAAGCAATATTTTCATATAAATGGAATTTGTAATGATGAAATAAAATAAAAATAACGATTAGAAAGATTGAATTTTACCAGTTCAGAGCATTGAGAACTGGCAGAGAAATTTCGAAAAAGTCCCATTAAGAATTTGTGTCTTTTAATGCGTCTGTTAGTTTTCTTAAACCATAATATAAAGATAATAGATTGTTTTTTCTTCTTTTTATTTCCCTTTAATTTTGGGGAACTATAAAGACATCACTCGTTTAAAATAAGTTATATATAATGAAATATATATAACTTATATTATTAAAAACACACATTTAGCCCAATCATTATTGTATTAGTACAGCATAACAATATATATTAATACGATATACAAATCGTATTAGTATATCGTTATAGTATCAGTATAACGATATACAAATCGTCATAGTATAACGTTACGAATAACGATATATTAATACGATTTTTTTTTGTTCTGTTTTGATTGAATATCCATTTTTTCTACATCTTTATTATGCTTCATTTAAACAAACAAAATATATTTTATTCTTTCTAATGTCAATTTTGAGCATTTTCCTCAGACATTCATGAAAAAAAAATAGTTTTTATTAATAATTTTGTTATTATATTATTTATTTATTATTTTTTTTGTATAATCCTAAACCTTTTGGTTTCCTTCAAATTCATATTTTCTTAAATGGTAAAATTAATGTAAAATATTTCTTCATTTATTTCTTTCCATTATAGTACATGGTGACCGGGTGCACGTTAAATATGTTCTGTTGGGTCACAAAGTCCTCCATGTTCCCATAGCAAATCAATACCTCTGGGAGTCCTGAATAGGAGAAGGATCATTCTTTGGTTCAGGTCAAAACTACGATCTGGGGATGAAAGAATGAATGCGGGTCCGCCCTTTAAAGGGGTGCGACGTATGAGTGTGGCAGAAGTCGAATTATAGGCCATAGATGCCGTCAAGGGAAAACAATAACAATCGCACCAATTGCCAATGACAACAGCAACATTATTTATTTAAATTCTAATTTTGTTTAGTTTATTAAATGCTCGTCCCCTCCATAGGTTTAAATGTCTCCTAATGAGTGTTTTTGAACAATTAACCCAATAGTTAAGAATGCAGGTCGCAAGAAAGAATTATAACTACATAGCTTGGTGGAAGCTGAAGCTAAACTTTATTTACAGAAAAAAAAATTAATTATTTAAATTTATTTTAATTGAATTATTTTATTTACAGAAAAACCTACCATCTGCATTAGCATTTTTGTTGCCATCTATGTACAAGCATTTTATATAATATGTAAACTTGTGTTTTTTACATTTAATAGTTTTTATTTTTTTAGAAATTCTTCCAGGATGTGTGGAAGAAGCAAGGTCTAAAATGAACATGATTGTGTGAATGAAGAGTGTTCTCACCTTCTTCACCCGTTCGGAAAGTAGCGGCATCTGAAGGTTCTCCTCTGCCCACAGCATTCTCGGCAACTATTTTCAGAACATAAGCCGCACCTGGATGCAAGTCTTTCATAATGGCAGATGACTGAGAACTGGGAACTGAGATCTCAATGAGTCTATGGGGAGCACCACCTGTACATCAAAGAAAAAAAATTCAATACATAATGTACACACATGATCAATTTTCTTAGAAAACAATAAATATCAGCAAACTCTAATTGACGTCGAAAGTTAGATCAAATATATATTTCAATATAAAAAAATATTTATTTCAATATAAAAAAATATATAAACAAAATTCCTGGACCTCAAACGTACATTACAAACCTGGTTTAAGAGGACGTCATAAGGAGGAAAAATATTTACGTTTCTTTCTCCTTCGTTACTAATTTAAAAGAAAGCAAAAGTTCAAACAAACCTAGAAGTAAGTTATGAAGTTTCAATTGCGGAAGAAAAAAACACTTCGAAATATAAAAATGTAAACAAATATTTAGAAGAGAACGTTGCCTAAGTTATAATCTCAAAATTTATTTTCACTTGTATATTTTGAAATTTTCTTTTCAGCATTTGACACTTCATGGCTTACTCTGGGCTTGTCTGAATTCACTTTTTCTACAATTTAAATTAGTAATGAATGGAGAATTTGCGAGGAAAATTTTATTCCTCGGTATGTCTTAAAAAATGTCGTTTATGCAACGCGGCGAACAGCAGCAGGCGTCGTTTTTCACTGAACCCCAAAATTAGCTTTGTTTTGAGGTGAGCAGTTGGAGGTAAACAATTTTGAATCAGAGTGAATTTTTAATAAAATTAAGTTTAATTTCATTTATCATTTTTTATCTGATAAAAAAAATATACATCTGGAAAACTCCTATTAGAACGAAAACAAGCTTAAACTGAAGAGCACATCAAGTGGAATAGAAATTTCTCACCACTACATCCCCTGGATTAAAATTTGACCTAGTCCCCTCAAAGTTTTAGCTTATTTAAAAAGCGCCACTACCCGGTACTCCGAACACTGAAGTTTCTCCAAATCTATCCTCAGCAGATAATAAAATATCGAATAAATATAATAATATGCACGAATAAATAATATCAAATCAGATATATCAAAACATTTGGACGTACACCAAATGATACCATGTGATTGTTGACATTCACCGGTGAAAGTCGACATTTTCTTGATTTCGGCCATTCACGAAAAAAAAAAAAAAAAAAACCATGATCCGTCTATCACTGAGGATATTTTATGTCAGCACAGTGGTCACGGTGCAAGCCGGATGGGAATTCGTATCGACCAGCCATCTCAAGGCAAACACTCTGAGCCATCACGGCTCACATATAGTTTGTCTATAGTAAGAAATCCTCTTGCCACAAAGACTGACTAAGGAAAGAAGAATAGCGCATTTGAGAGAGCTTCTATTCAGTCTAGGTAAATGACACAATAGAAAAGATTCCCTTTCTGTTCTATACAATGACTTAAAATTGTTATATCTCGTTACCATAGTCACAGCTACGGGTCCAGGCAAATAGCTAGAAGAGTTCTTATTTTAGCCAAACTATACTCTTATTAGTTTTCTTAAGATGGCAAACAACGTACCCAAGTCTCGCCAGTACTGCACAATGTACTTAGTGATGGGAGAATTGCCGCTGTACGGCGGAGCCCAGGAAACGCTGGCACTCCGACTCCAGATTTCACGGATTTTGACATCAAGAGGCGGAGCTGGAACTTCTGCAATTTATGAGACATTCATTATTTTAACATTAACACCAAGAAGACTAAAATGAACAAACACAGAATTGAAATCTTTAATACTTTTCTTTAAATAATCACATTTGGGAAAAATCATGGATTTTTCTTAAAAAAAAGTAGATTTTTTTGAAATTTAAAAATGAATGATTACTATTTAAATCTTATTTTTTTTATTTAAATCCTTTTTTTAGATTTCAGACTTTTCAATTTTTTTTTGTTACGCACACCTATCTCCAACTCTTATAAAATGTATAGATAAAGCTTAATATAATTTTAAAACTATTTTATTATTGAAGTTCTTATTATCTATCTATGGACTGAACTGAACTGAATGATAATTAACTGAATTATAATAACTAACTGAATTTATTAACTGAAATGATAATAAATAAAAGATTTTTTTTTTATGAAAAAAATCAATTGAGTTTAATCAATGTTCCCCCCCCCCTTTTTTTTTTTAGAAAGTCAAATAACTTAAACTACGACTAAGTCATGATATCTTCAATCAAGTGATTTATATAAAGTAAACTTTTTCCAAAATTAATTATTTTTATTTTTGTATAAAAAACTAAAGTTGGAATACGTTAACACAGTTTTAAACAGAAAAAGAAAAAAAAAACTTTTTAAAAATAATATTTCGTAAAAATATTTTATACTTACCTTATTTAACTGATCAAATATGGGTTATTTAATTTTATTTCTATACATCCGAGTTTTTCACTCAACGCTCTGTTTTTTACACTAAAATTACGTTTATGAGTGCAGAATTCGTAACTTTTCAAAATTAGCGAACTCTAGAACGCAATTCAAAATGTATTACTAACTTCGTTAAAACAAAAAAAGTGCATTTAGTGACTTTTTCTTAATTCATCGATCTTTCACTCATATTAAATAAAATATTTTTTTATACCTTTTATGATTAAAAGATTTTTTGAAAACATATTTTAATTAGTCTACAAAAAGTAACCCAAAGAGCAAACAATCATAATATTGAAACAATAATATCGAAATAATATACAAATAATAATAATATTAAGATCGGGGAGATATTTAACATTTTTATAGTATATTATATTGTATACTTTTCAGTTTTTCACATGAATGCGTGGTATTAAACCACTTTTTTGGCTATTTACGTTTCCTTGACTCGTTCGAAAAAGAGTTTAGATAATTTTTAATGTAAATATACTTATTTTTAATAGCCCAGATTACAATTCAATTTCAATATATTTAAATTTATAAAACTAACACTAAAACGTTTTGATACCAAATCTTAATTTTTTATTTATTTTTTTGAACACACATTTTTTTAAAAAAAAACTTTATATTATCATATTTTAAATGAATATAACATAACCTTTAAAAATCCATTTTTTAAGATAGTGGTCACCAACGTAGCATTAAAAATATTATATTAAATTATATATTAGAATACCTCACTTAAGATTGTAGATCAATTATATTTCAATTCCTATAAATACTAATCAGTTTATCAAAGCTTCTCTTCAATTTTATTCTCTTCAATTAATTCAACTACGTAAATTTAATTTAATTATTTTTGCTTTTTATTATTTAATTATTATTGAATGCATTTCTCTAGATATCATACTTAAAATCGGGTTAGGAAAAAAAAATAATATTTTTTTGTTACAAAAGAATTGTTATTGTTTCAATAGCAATATAACGATAACAGCAGACAAATGAAATTAATTTAATTTAACAAAAGTTTTGTTATTATACAAAAGAACCGTTAAGCTAATTAGGAAGCAAAATTTTTGTTTGAGATGCCAAAATGCATTATATAGAGGAACGAAATCCTTCTTTAATAATAGATATAAACTCACTATTTTTGTCAGATCTAGATGCAGTAAAAGGAATATTCCCAATTCATGCAAGAATTGGCAATGTATAAGAAAAAAAAAGGAAGAATTTAACTATCACTAATATTAGTTTACATCCCTATAAATTAGCTTTATTTTTTTGTATTTTATGCAATTTTTGTGACTTTAAATCCTATTCATTACAAAAAAGATTTACGAAGTTTTTTTTAAAATAAATAATGAGAACAATTAGAAAGGAAAATTACCCAAAACGAGGAGCCGTATCTTCCGATGATCGTTGCCGAACTCATTTTCAGCGATGCAGGTGTAGAGAGCTCCATCCTCTTTCTCTGACGTTCGAATTATCAATTCAGACACCACCCCTTTTGGAACCATTGTTTCAAATATTTCATACCTACAAAGCAATAAAGACACATATATATCACAATAAAGACAAAAAGAAAAGAGAAAAACTAAGAAAGTTTTATTGATTGCACATAAGCTGCAAATTACATAGAACATATAAAATAAGCTAAAAATATAGAGAAAACATAGAAAAATAAATATTAATGAAAAGAGTAGAAGAAAAATTATTAAAATAAAATATTTTTTAAAATACTAGAAATTTTTTTGTAAAAAGCCGGAAAACAAAATAGTGAAAATATATAATTTCGTCATCAGCTCACAGGATTATATACACAAAAATTACTGCTTTCTAATAATGAACTAATATAGTCAAAGCAAAATATATCAATTCAATAGTGCGGGCAACACTAAAAAAACTGAAACGAAAATGGAACACATTAAGTAAAAAATATCTGAAACAAAACATATTAAGCAAAACACAGAAAATAAAATGTAAGGAAAACACAGAACAAAACAATCTATAAAGATTAGCGAATTTAAATGAACTTACACGTACCGGAATCTTTTTAAGAATGATTCAAGATATTTTCGTAATAAGATCAAACACGCTTCAGTACTGCAGTAAGAACGCGAAATAAAACATCCCTCTATTTACGCTTCTGTTTTCATATTTTGTAATATGGCATAGTCAATAAGTTAAAAATATAGAGAAAACATGGAAAATGATAAAGATTATTGTAATCTGACGATCTTCTTACGGAAATATTTTAAATCATTCTTGAAAGATTACGGTACGTGTAATATCATTTGAATTCGCTACACGCTTTATAGATTTCGTTTCGAGTTTTACTCTCTATTTTCTGTTTTTCTTGATATGTTTTATTTCGCATGTCTTTTTACTTAATGTGTGCTATTTTCGTTAAAAACTTTTTTGAGAGCTCCTCACACTTATTGAATTGATATATTTTGCTTTGGCTATATTGATACAATAATAGAAAACTCTCATTTTTGCTGATATAATCGTGTGAGCTGATGAAGAGATCATATTTTTTCATTATTTTGCTTTCCGGTTTTTTGATATATTTTTATAAAAATATTTTTTTAATAATTTTTCTTCTTCACTTTTTATTAATCTTTATTATTTTCTATATTTTTTACTTATTTTATGAGTTTTATATACTAGCAGCTTATGCGCAGTAAATAAACTAAATTTTCTTAGTTTTCCTTTTTTTTTCTTTATGTTGCTAAATATATATATTTATATAGCATAATAAATACAAAAAGGACAAAAAAAAAACGAAGAAAATTAAAAAAAAACAATTTTTATTTATTTTTATATTTTTTCTCCGAATTTTATTATTTTTATTATTATTTTTTCCTTTTCTCTAATTTTTCTATGTTTTCTCTACGTTTTGAACTTATATACAGATTTCGTACATATATATACACATACATACATATATATATATAGCATGAACACTGAATTGAAAAAGAGTGCAATTTACCGTTCATCACCAGTTTTGCTGATGGTAGCGTCATCCCTCTGCCAGGTGATGGAGAGGGGTTGATCACCGAGGGCTTCACACTTCATTCTACCGCTGTCTCCCTTCTTCACATTCACCACAGCGAACTTCTCCTCGAACTTTGCTGGAACTGAAAAAGAGAGAGAAGATTCTTTTAATGGAGGATCGTGAAAACGCTATATCTAGAAGAAGTGTTGTTGTAAGTGTTGTGTCGAGTGAGGTTGAAATAAAGAGAGGCGATAAGCATGGTCTTCAATGTTTTTTTTTATTCGCGATGCCTTACCCTTCACCCTCACTTGAACGGTTTTCTTGAGAGGGTGATCGATGCCGTTGTCCGCTTCGCATTCGTACATTCCTGCGTCTTTCATTCCGGCTGAGGGGACGGATAAGGTTCCATTGCTTCCGACTTGGATTCTACTTCCATTGACGAAACCTCCACTACCTGAAAAATAATTCATATCACAACATTTATCTTAACATTTCAACATTAAAAACTACTCTACAATAATATTTAATCGGAGAAAAAGAAAAAATATATCTCCAGAAATTAACATTTTAAGAAAAATAAGGTCACTCTGCATAAAAATATTAGAATAGTGGCTAGGCTACATGCTTATCTTATATATGTATATCGATATTGCTTAGTTCTCTTTTAGATATCAAGTTATTTCAACTCTTTGTTTAATTATCTCGTGTCTCTATTCTCTCCTTAAATACATTAGTTTCAAAATTGATTTTACAAAATTTGAAATTATCGCGGCATTTTTTAAATCAATTTTTATCACTGGGTAAAAAATGTTACAAATTTATTGCAACTTTATGGAGTAAGCATTTGTCTTCAAATCAATGAAACTATATTATGCATTCAACAAGAAAGTTTTACTAACAATATGATTTATAAGCACGTATTATTTTAAAATGAGTTTAAATATTTTCTCAAAGTGATGATTTTTGTAACTTAGAAAGTAATTTTTCGAGTGAAAGATTTAAATTATTTTCAAAGTTTAATGTATGATTTGATATACACGATGTTTTATATTTTTTTATCAAGAAATGTTCTCTAAATAACTCTTTAGATTTCTCAAAAAAAAAAAAAAAAAAAAAAAAAAAAAAAAAGAATGTGAATTCCTTACAATATTCTTTTTCTAATGAAATTGTAGAGTGAATTGTCAAATGTAAAGAGTTAAAATGAAATTTCATATTTCAATGAATTCCTTTTTAGTAATTTAAATTACCTTTCGAATCAAATCCTGGATCGAATCAAAGCAATGATTGGTCGATTCAAATTCCGCATCCGACTTGCACCAACTACAGTGCTGAGATAAAATATCCTAAATGGTAGAAGGAACTTGAGTTAAGAATCCACTTGCCGTCAGGCTAACCGTGGGAGAATTTCGTGGTTTTCCTCTCCATGTAACGCAAATGCGGGTTAATTTCATCAAAGAGTCCTCCACGAAGACAAATTTCCCCAAATACTTGATCCAGGAGTTAACTTGTCTTCTGAATTAGGTTCAAAATGACAAGGCTACAGAGTTGAACATTAGAAGCCGTAAATGCAAAATTAAGTCGGCTGTTCAATGACGGTTATAAAATTAAACCACTTTTCCTTAAAAGTATAAAAATATAGCATTTGCAACCGAATCTACAATAGTTGCTACAAAGAGAAATTAATGATTGAAATGCCATTTTCAACAGTAACGTAATGAATTATTGCGCATGTTTAAAATTGCCACATATTTACGAAAAATATTTTTAAAATAGTGAATGTGTCTAGATTAATCAAATATTTTGTAAAAGTTCCTTGAAAAAGAATAAAGTATATTAAATAAGTAGAATGAATCTTACTTTGATATTTGTACCAAGATAGGATCGGGTTTGGCTGTCCACCTGCAATGCAATGAATAGCAAAGGCTTGACCCTCTAATACCTCTCTGTCATCTGGTTCGTTGATCCAAAATGCCAATTCTACACAAATGAAACGAATGTTAATAAATGCATGGGTTATAATGATTCTGAAATTTACACACAATCCATTAATTTAATCAATATGAGTCTTATTTTGACTCACATTAACTATTAATTAAAAAAAAAGCATTTACTAAGGATGACACTGAATTGAAATTATGAGTCATTTAGATCCGTTATACAGATCAGTGATGAGTTTTTATATATATATATATAACCTTTATGTATATATAAAGGTAACAATTATAATAAGCTAAGCAATCAATAGCAAAAAAAGAAAAACAGTTAACTTATAATTAATCCCTTAATAAACTTACTGTTGTTTTTGTAATATATATTATTTTATTTTACACTCAAAATTACGAGCATTATCATAAACTATTTTACATAAGAAAACAAGTTTTAAACCTTTTTTCTTTGTGTGCCGTCAAATTTCAAAATCGTTAAAAGTGTGCCGCGGCAAAAAACCAAAAAAAGTTTGAGAATGGCTGATTGAGAGTCTTAGACAAATTGGTACCAAATAATGAATCCATTAGACTAAGTCATTAAAATTAAGTAACAAATTAACATCAAGATAACACTAATAAAAAATATTGAGCATTATGAATGACTGAAAAAGTCTTTTTTTTCTCTAGAATAATTGTATTTATAGATAAGTCGAATGAAAAGTCTTAAGAAACGTTTGAGTCTATCGTTTCTTCTGTTGAAATACAAAAGGTCGCATTAATATAAAATTAATAATAAGAATTTATAATAAACTTTAGTTATACAATTCGTAAAGGGAAATGACACACATTACGGGAAAATAGGAAATAAAATTTTATTTATTTTTATATATATATATATATATATATATATATATATATATATATATATATATATATATATATATATATATATATATATATATATATATATATATATATATATATATATATATATATATATATATATATATATATATATATATATATATATATATACATATACATATACATATACATATACATATACATATATAAACTTAAGAACGTAATGTATGTTCAAAATTACTTTTATAATAAATGCAACTGTAATTTTAAACATAAATTACTTTTTTTTAGTTCAAAATGTATGCAGCGTGATAGTGTAACACTGGATAATGTTTTGCTTTCCATGCAGATTTCTTTTACGGTTAGGATTTATAAAATAAATAGTAGATACTAGTTTAAAAGATAGTGGTGTATTCATTGCTATTTTAATTATGTTCTAGTGTTTATAAATTTATACCTTGCTTTGCGTTTTTTTAAGTATTTCAAGAGGTGGTTTTCTATTTAAAGAATTTTCCATAAAACGAATTTATTATTCGCGATTTTGTTATATAGAGATACAGACTGTATATTCATTTCTGCGCGAGTATTTTGGCTTCCCTGCAGAAACACTCATATTGCAGAAAACACACTTTTACAGATCACGAATAGTCGAGGAATATCTTAACAAGTGATAATTTTTTTTTTTTTTTTTAAAGTCAATTCCTACTTAGGTCAACAAAGAAAAATGTTATTTTAGTTACTTTTTATTCAATAATTAAAATTTTTTCTCCCATATAAAACTAAAAATAAATAATTAAATTTAATTAAAGAATTAACATTTGAAAAGAACTGTATTAACATCAAGTGTCATCCAACTACAAGTTTAAAAAAACTTATTTGAAGTTGAGTGGAGGAATGAAAAGTATTTTATGAACGATTAAAAATTTAAACGAGATTTAGGAAGAGTGTGAACTAATAGCAGGAATTGAAAAATAGGTAATATTTCATGATATTTCTTAGATACTTGAGAAAAATAAATAAAAGTGAAAACATACCTTCGACCACTAGTTGTGCCGAACGGGTGTCCCTACCGTAGGCATTTTCGACTGTGCACGTATAATTACCCGAATGAGCAGCTGAAACAGGATTTATATTCAACACCGAAAAATCATCGTACGAACTCACTAACACGGAATGTTCGTTGCTGTATGTCCACTGGAATTTTAAAGGTCTGCTTCCTTTCTCGATAGTGCACAGGATTTTAGTGGACAATCCACTTCGGACATTCGGAGGAAACGACATTGGCGGAATTTTTGGTGCATCTGAAACATAAAAGGGGGTAACAGACGATTTAATAAAGAACGTGAGTGTCACAATTCTTCTAAATAAACATACATGTCATTGTATAAACATGTTCTATAAATTAAATTTTCAATAACTATAAATTTTTAATCAATGATAATAACAAAAGGAAAAGACACACACCTTTTTCGAATTTTCTAGAAGAGTTCACAGGAACAGCTATCATCGCAAACACGAGGAATATCCAGAACATTCTCAATATCCAGAATTTGCCGGTAATCAGTTTCATTAAAAGGGTGATATAAAAAGGATCATAACGATGTTGTTCAGAGGAAGAAGGTAAACACGCATACCGAGGAGGAGGGTGAATATACAGTATTGTAGCGCCACTCAGTGACGGTGATTGAAGTCTAAAGTTTGCAATACTTCCACATTTTACGGGAAATTATAATATATTAAAAATTCATCAAGATAATAATTACAAGCATTCAAATAACAAAATTTAAATACAAAATATTTCATTTTAATTCAAAATCGCTGAATTTGAGAGTCCGGCTGAGTTAAATGCCTATTTCTACAAAGCTTGAATTGAATAAAAATTTTAGCGAATGTTAAGTAAAAAAATATGAAAGTTTTTTTAATGCATCACCGTAACACGTTAGTACAACATTGATAGATTATGCAACCACAATACAGAAATATAACATGATGAAGTTCAAATTTAATTTTATGAGACAGCATTCAAAATTTATATAGTCATTTTAGCGTTATTTAACTGTCCAAGATATCGCGTCGTACAAAAATTTCTATATATGACAGATGTATGAAGGAAACCTACGATTAAATTTATAAAAAATATTTAAAATATTTTCTTTACTTTAAACGGACCGTCCTATCTATATATGACAGATGCATAAAGAAAACATGCATAGAGCAGATGTATTAAAGACAGATGTATCAAAGAAAACAACCGATTGAACGTATAAAATTGACTATTTAAATATTTTCGTTACTTTAAAATGATCATCCTTTAAACTTTCCTAGAATAAGGAATTTGATATCTGTATTTTTTTTCAAGGTTCCTCCAATTCAACGTATGAGCTCGTCACATCACACGTTGAAGGAACATTTTGATTATTTTTAAAAATTTAATTTTTGAATTGATGTGCGTGTTCTAGTACGATAAAAAAAAATAAAATCTAGAACAAGTCAATATAATCACAGAAATATAGTGTCAGCTTCCAAGATGCAATTAGGGAGTATGCACAGATTCTTAATGCAGTAAACTTAAATGCAGTGACACTTATTGAGACCTATACATATGCAGCTTTATTTTTTTAAGAAAAGAAACCATCGATTAGTATATATTTATTTTGCATAAAAGAATAATTTTTTTTTAGGTGTAAGGCATTTGGGTTTGTTTCCCATTGACATCAGAAGAGACCAGATGATCAGAAATGGCCAGCATTATCCAGTTGGCAATTGCGGCTAAGCCATGGCGGTGGAGTAGCGTCGCCCACGTCATACAACCACAAAGCCATTTATAGGGCGGGTTACATTCACACACAGAAGAAAGGACATAAAACAGAGAGAGAGAGGGAGAGAAAGTGACATTCTTGCCTTCGGTGGGATTCGAACCCACAACCACCGACAGTACAGTTACCACTAAACTAGTGATCGTCGTCTTAAAAGAATAATAATAAATGACATCGTACCACGCACTCTCAATACTACCAACTTCTTGAGGAGAGGTTGAACACCGTTATTTGCCTCACAAATATATGTTCCATCATCAGAACTCTGAATGGGATCAAAATGGAGGATCTCTCCTTTCATTCCTTCTTCTCTGCCTGCAATAAAGAATCATTTTACTCCTGCAATTTTAATTAAAAAAAAGTTTACAATATTCTTTTTGGAACTGTTGAGGAACTAAACACAGTGACATTAAAATTTTTAAACGTTAAAATACGTTAACATTAAAGACATATCATTTATGAGGGGTGTACAACCTTTCTGAGTGAAGGGCCACTTTCACAGCAAATAGATTAGACATGTAAACATATTATATATATATATATATATATATATATATATATATATATATATATATATATATATATATATATATATATATATATATATATATATATATATATATATATATATATATATATATATATATATATATCATTATATATATATATATATATAATGGTATATAATACATATTTATTATATATATATATATATATATATATATATATATATATATATATATATATATATATAATAAAAGAGTTAAAATCCCTTTTATTTGTATATAGATAGCTTAAATAATGCAGTCGTAAGCCATGTTACACACAAAAAATCTTCATTAATGGTAGTAGGCTGGTATCGATAACAGTCCACATCCGCTCTCCACAAGGGAGAGGGTGGACTTCGGACAATTCCGGAACAACTTATTAGGATCAGAACATAATGAAAAAGCCATGCGAAAAGCATTGCTCTCGCTTTTATACTAACACATTTTGTAGTAAAAAGGCACTGTCTCTAACATTCTTGTATCCTTACGCATTAAGGAAAATCATTTCATGCTTCCTTATATGGAAGTGAAAGGGGGAGAGATTCTATAAATAACTCAATCGTATGTTTATCAGCCTTGACTTCCCAAAATAGAATCTCTCTACGCTTATTCTTTAACAAAGACATTTTATTAAAACGAAAGAGATTTAATTCTTTTATTAATACAAAAGTATTATACTTTTTGTATTTTTATATATATATATATATATATATATATATATATATATATATATATATATATATATATATATATATATATATATATATATATATATATATATATATATATATATATATATATATATATATATATATATATATATTTATTGGGGGATATAAATTGCAGAATGAAGCTTACAGAATGAAATGGAAAATATATGCGCATATTATAGAGAAATATTAGTTTGAATTAAATATTTTAATTGAAGAAAATTTATAACGTTTAAGCAGAAAAAAAATTAAAATAAAGTTTCTTAATGCGATCAGAAGTTCCAGCTAGTCTCAGGCTGTGCACCACTAAATGACCTCTTTTTTTCAAATGGTTATAATGCATGACATTATTTTATAACTATTTTAATTTTCGGAAACGTTTTTACTAATTACTCTACATTCAATTTGAAACAAATATTTTCTTGATTTATAAAATGTTCAAGGGAATTGTAGTTTGGAGATCAAGTTTGCAATTGTTGAATCAATTTTTGAAAAGTTAGTTTATGCAACTGCTGCAAATTTATCGAGATATTTGACCTTTCCATACTTTTCGGACATTTTATAGATTGTAATAACAATAGCATTAGTATTATTTATAGGTAAAAAAAAGAAGTTAAATGATGTTCTACAGTTCTTAATTACTTAATAATCATAATTGAAGAGGTGAATGTTAAAAGAGGGTATGTTACATATCTGCACTTTCAAGAGAAACCAAAAAAAAAAAAAACTCAATTGTGGATAGATTGTTTTAATTGCCTCTAAATCTTTTGATTCTCTTCATTAGGTATAGTTTAGAAAATGTCACGGTTTTTTAATAATCTGTGATTGATACTCCAAAATCAACAAAAAACTTATTTTTGTAAAAATGTTACATACCCCCTTGTGACATTGACCGCTTCAATTGTAATTAATGTATATCTATTGAACAAAAAAAAGTAAAGGGAGTGACCTTTGAACCATGTGATTTGTGGAGGTGGAAATCCATGGGCAGAACAACGAAAAGAAAGGGATGCGCCCACTAAAACTGTAGCATTTTCCGGTTCAATGAGCCACTTGGGTGGAGCTGCGAAAGAAAAACTTTGATTAAAAATGTTTTGGGTCCCTATAACATGCCATGCCGTTTAAAATCGAACTAAAAAAACTTCTCATACATGAAATAAAACAATTTTAAGATATGCAATAATTTTAACAAACTTTTTATTACCCTAAAAACTCAAGGCACATAAAATAACGCATTTTTAAACTATGCATAATTTAAAAAAAATTGAGATTCTAACTAACCTCAAATAATAAAAAAAATTTCGAAACCAATAAGTTAATTAAAATTAAATTAAGAAAACATAAGGGTATAACAAATAACGAAATTCGAAAGGTATGATTTATTTCGTCACACTATTAAACTCAATCATTAAAAAATCTTTCAATGCAAATCAGATATAAACAGTTTAAAAATTGCTGTTCCATAGTGCTCTGTGATTCTAAACTGTTTCAATGATTACTTTATATAACTAATTATAAATACTAAAAAGAAATGGTGGTGGTCAAGTCTATTTAGAGGCACTAGGACTTAGAGAGTTGAGTCCGTTGAGTGAGTTAAAATTTTCTGGTGATAAACTATTCAATTTATTGGTGTTTGCATGATAATTATTTTGTAGAAAACTATTTGTAGAAAAAAAATGCACACTTTTTACATGAGAATATATTTGTTTTAAAAAACATAAAATGCAACATTGCTTGTTGTTTGTTTTTATTACACATCTTTACTCTTAAATCTATAATTTTCTTTCATGTTTTGTTAGATTTTTTTATACCTGTTATTAGTATGAAAAGAAAAAAACGTTATGTGAAATAAAGCCATATTTGCAGTAATTTGCTTCATGATTAATTACAAAGAATAAAAAAAAAAGTTATTAATAAGTTCATAACATTCTTATTTATTCATAACAAAATAGTGAATTTTTTTTATAGAAAGTACTTTCATTTATACGTTATGAGCAGTTAATTTAATTTAAAATTATTTATATATAACCATTATTATATATCATTTGTTTAAACTTATTTATTATATTCATGGTTTCTTTCCGCAAATTTTTTGCAGTTTTATATTTAAATAGTCAGACATCTGCTATTTCCCGAACCTAGCATTCAATATATTTTTTCTCAGAGTTTCAAACAGTTTTTTATTTAAAAAAAAAGTAAATAAAGAGAAAGTTTTTAGGAATAGCATTTGTTTTATCGTCATAAAAAGTAGAAAATAAATACTTTATAGAAATATACAGTCAACCATTGAATTTGTAATTTTTTAAATCAATTATCAACATTATGTAAGCGAGAAAGTTATAGTAATTTTCAAACATGAAAGCAATGCTCTAAGTATATTAATTAATTGTTATGGTTTTTATGTTTCTACGAAGAAAAAAAAATTACAATTAAGTTTTTTTTCAATAAGCTCTTTTAAGAAAGAGTAAGAAATTGTTACCCAAGATTCTTGCTTGAAATTTTCTCACACAAAAAATATTTTTAATATTCGAAATTTTGGATGTGTGCCTATTTTAATGCTAAATATATAACTTTAAATTTATTACAAAAAATTATAACCGCGTTAAAAATGTTATAGAAAAAATATAGACTGAAAATATTAGCAAAATATATTTAAGAAGTTAAACTTCAATACAGTTTTTAAGATTGAATTTTATAACTTTTAACATCAGCTATACATTAATATTTATTGTTACAACATTTAGACAATCTCTTGTTTGTATGTAAATTATAATAATAAAATAATATATTACCCTATTAAAATTATTCAGTTTGATCAAATTTTTTTAAAAATAAATTAAGTAGTAACAAGCTATATTCTTTAGGAACAGAATAACATTTTTTATTTGTGGTTCTCATGAATTAATAAATAGTTATATTTAATTGTAAGTTTTTTTAGTAAGTTTGTTAAATAGTATTTTAAATTTGAGCTATTAAGTCTTAAAAATACTTGGCTTACAAAAGCATGAATAAAAACAAAACATATAAAGGGATAAATTAAAAATAAAAGCAGGAATCAATCTATGGAACATCAGAGAGTTGTTGATTTTTGTTTTTGATAAGAATAGTTTTTGTTTTGAATTTAAGGTTCATAAGGTTGTCAAATAAATGTGTTTTTATAAGAAAAAAAAAATACTTCGATTCATTACAACTATATTTAATTTTAAGACAATAATCCAGCTTATAGAAACATTATTGCTTATTCTAAATCAAAAGTGAAAAATGCTGATAAATGTGTTAATTCCATATTGGATGACAATTAAATAAATACCTTTTACTATCAACTCCGCTGTGTATCTATCAAAGTGCTGCTGTTGGTTGGTTGCGATACAAGTGTAATTGCCGGAGTGATTTGTCTTCACGCTTTTTATAGTCAGAACTGAAAATTCTTCGTCTATTCTGAATTTAAACTCATCATTTTCAGAGAGCGTCTCTCCGTCTTTCTGCCACGAATAAGATACTATATTTGAACTCGATTTGGCTGTACAGAACACTGACGTTTTATCCCCGATTTGAATACCTTCTTCAAAACGAAACTTCTGGATTATCACCGATGAAGCTAAATAAAAAAAAAGGCAACTTATTCTTTTAAAAAAATGGAACAATTCTAACATAAAATTAAAATCAGATGAATTAAACTTCACAACTACATTAATTCATGGTAACTTGAACTTCCAAAAAAAAAAAAAAAAAAAAAAAAAAAAATAAATTATTAATAAATAACAATTCGTAACTGGAATCATAATCAGATGAATCACAACTACATTTATTCATAGTAGCTTGAACTTATAAAAAAAATGGAAAAATAATTCTTGGCTGGAATTATAATCAGATAAATTGAGCTTCACAACTACATTTATTCATAGTAACTTAAATTTATCATTTTATATATTTTTAAAAATTATGTTATCATTACCTACGCTTATACTACATTACAAATTAATAATAATAAAAAAACTCTCAGTGAAAAGAATCGATGTTATTTCTCTATTCGTAATATGCGTTTGACAATATGCATATCATGATATTAAGAGAAATAAAATCAGCAAATTACAAACAATTTTAACATTCAATAATGATCAAAAGAAGTTGGACTTACCTTGTAATGAGAAAATCATCGAACAAAACAATAAAATCAAAATATAGGTTTTCGAAAGACTTCGTCGTCGGAGTACATCATCAGCAAGCATCGTTTAGGTCTCTCTTAAGCTTCTTTCGTTACTTATTTAGGTAAACAAAAAAAAACAAAAAAAACAAAAAAAGATCTTATGTTATTCGATGAATTTTGAGTTTCGTACACTCCGACAGTATTTTTACTTATAAACGCATACACACTCACATAATGAAAGGAATTGTGGTGAAAGCTCTCCCTAAGCGTTGCCACTCAATGTGTTACGGTAAATGAGCGCCACATATTGACAAAATAAAGAACTATGAGTTATTTCACGAAAGCACAAAATTTAAAATAGTCAAGTTAGCGTAAGAGATATTATGTAATGACTTTTCATATTTTGCAATTATTTGTAATAAAAAAAAATGTCCAAAAGGTAGAACGGTTGGTCGTCTTACCAATGACCTTAATATGAATATTTTCAATTAGCTTTAATATTTGATTATCAGCCTGACACTCATAATGTCCGATATGTTCGACTCCGACTGAGGGGATGTGTAAGACGCTCTCATTCCACATGGATGTGTCCACCGACTCCTTCACATCTTCAGACACATCTAAACAAAAAAGAAAAAAAAGTAATAATTATGAATATAATCCGTTAACCTCTTGAAGGAGTTGTGATTTTCTACGCTAACATCATAATGTAAAAATTCATTTAATAAAGTGTGCTACTAGAGTCAAACTAAAATAATTTCGACAACAATATATTTTTATTTCTAAAACAATTTCCTGCCCCTCGAAGAGTTAAAAACATTTTTTCCTCGTTTTTCGAAGGCTTTGTAACTGAACAACCGCTTCCCTGATTGTCTCGAGTTAACTCGGTTATGTATGTACTGCAAATATTTATTATCCCTAGTAAACTCGGGCATTCGTCAATACGTTTTGTTTTATCACGTTTTTATTCCACAGGTTGCAAAACAAAAAATAATAATACTTTGTTTGGGATTTGATGTACATAGAAAAAAGTGTAAAAAAATGGGGTTCGTGAGCGAAAGTAATGCAGATGATTTTTCAGATTATGAAGAACATAAACAAAGACTATTATTTAACTTTTTTCATTTGCCCGAAAACATTTGGGATAATAAACTGACGGTAAATTAAATATTTTTTACGCATAAAAAAATTAAAATCTCAACTTAGAACTTGTATAATATGTTTTGTTTTAGTTCCTTGTATTTACTAATGAAATAAAAAATATGTTGATATTTCGCACTTTTTAAAAAAAAAAAAAATTCTTAAGGGAAGCGGTTAATAGTATGTAGGGTCCCCGGGCATGTTGTAACGTGTCATACTGTTTAAAATAAAACTAAAAAATGACATATACATGAAATAAAGCATTTTTAAGATTAGCAATAATTTAAAAAAATTTAAACACATTTTGATTGTCCCAAAAATTTAATGTCTAAAAAATAAAGCATTTTTAAACTATACATAATTTCAAAAAATTTTGAGATATTAACTAGTTGAAATCTACGAATAATAAAATAACTTTGGAAACCATGGAAGCTAATTAAAATTACTAAATTAAAAAAAGTATAAAGGTATAACAACTTAAAAAAAAAAGGTATGAATTATTTGTCAAACTAAAGCAGTTATCAAAACATCTTTCAATGCACATAACCGGTTTAAAAAATTTTGTCCCACAGTGTCGCTGAACTCTTTCAATTATTATTTCATTTAACTAATTGTAAATACTAAACAGAGTTGGTAGTGGTATTTAGAGCCATTATGACTTAACATAAAATTTGCTCTCCTTAATTAATTATGCATAGATATTTTTTCAGGAATATGTCAACATTTGCGGGAAGTGAGTAGAGGGCAGCCTTTATTTCCCAGATAAAAATACATCCATTCATTGAGGATCGAGCCTCTGTTCCTTACAATAGACTCAGCCACTGTCCAATCGTAGCTCAATGAACCCTTCCCACCCTTCATTGCAATCAAGGTCCCCCGGGCACAGAAATTTTTTGGACCCCTATAACATGTCATACTGTCTATAATCGAACTAAGAAACTTAATATAATTTAAAAAAAAACATTTTTAAGATATGTAATAATTTCAACATATTTAAACACATTTTTATTACCACAAAAACTCAATGCACATAAAATAAAGCATTTTTAAGGCATGCATAATGGGGCATTTTTAATACTTACATTTTGTCCAAGTGACGCGTGGTTTCGGATGTCCAGAGGCTTCACATCCCAGAATAACTCGCTCACCCACACGAGTTGTCACATTCAGGGGTTTTTGCAACCATTTGGGGGGACCTGATGGCAAAGAGAATCTTTAATAATTCGTAGATTAACTAGACTTTAAGATCATAGTTTGCCCATCTAATATGTTTCGAAGCAATTCTGTACTCAACTATGTTATTACAGGACGTTATACCAAGAGAGAAAATTTACATAGCAAATTCTATTTCACCTCCAAAATAAGTGTTGGTAAACCTAGAGTAGGCGAAGAATTTTTAAAAGCTGAAAAAAATATTTTTAATATACATGCAGAATAACTTCACTGTGGAGTCCTAAGTATAGTTTGTCTATGGTAAAAATTCCGCCCCGCCACAAAGTCTGAGGCAGTCTGCTGCTATAAAACAAGAATAGCTATTTCAGGGAGGGTAGCTTCTCTTCACTATAGGGCGAACACAATAGATCGGAGAAAAAGGTTCCTTTTTCTCTCACCGATCTGAGCCAAAACCTGTCCTAAACAGTGACCCCACACCCCTACTTAGAATAGTTATACCTCGCTACCATAGTCACCACCATATTTCAGGTGAATGGCTAGGGGAGTTTTTACTATAGACAAACTATAATCCTGTTATAATTTGCTTGCATTTCGAGACTTTTTGCTTTTGAAACTTCATGGTTTACCTGAATTCTATTTTCGCTCAATTTCGAAATACCAATGGGTGCAAAATAAAATTCGTCTTTAAGGGTTTTTCTCACAGTATAGCGTTCTCTCAAAGTTACGGAAATAAATTTCAAAATTATCCTTCATAATGAGTTTTAATTCGAGGTTTTCCTGATGTCTTCGACATACTACATACTTTAACCTTGTTTCTTATGCAATTTTTTTTTCTTCTCGGAGGTTGTGGAGATGTATTATTTCATTATAATTATTCATCGAACAAATCTCTAGCATATTGTTTGTTTCTGATAGTGAAAAATTCGTTTAACCCTAACCAAAGTTTAAGAATTAAGAGATTAGAAAAAAAAAAAAAAACTTTACTTCAGCCGAGAACAAAAGTGTATTATAAAAGGTAGGTAGGTATTTAATTTTTGTCACACTAGAACTGCACGGTGGGCTATTGGGGACGGTCTGGGAAACATCCGTGAGGATGATCCAAAGACATGTCATCGCAATTTTGATTCTTTGCAGAGGAGATGCCTTTGGTAGACCTACAACCTAAGCGTGAAGTCTAGCACCTTAGTCCCTACTCAGGCTGATCAAAGTGGTCACCCACCCGCTTACTGAGCGCAGCGGCAACTTGACGTTCTACTGGGAAGCACGTCTTTACGATTAGTCCAATTCGGGACTATTATAAAAGGTTTTATTTTAGTTCCGTCGTTGAATAGCCGACCCGACTTTGGGGATCCATGATTCGTCGACCAGAGGATGTTTTACGTCAGTACTGTGGTTGGTGCAAGTCGGATGCCGGTTTACCTCATTTTTAAAGCAAACGCCCCTGAGCCATCACGGCTCATTATAAAAGGTTGGAGGTTACTTCGAAACATATTAAATATTAAATGTAATTCGCTCAATAAATACAGGAGTTATTGGATCAGCTCTGAAAATTTAAAGCCACAATTTGTTAGGAAAAAAAAAACTGTTTTTACCTTCTACTTGGAGGAAAGCTGTGTGACTGTCTTCTCCATAATTATTACGAGCTATACAGGAATAATTTCCACTGCTGTTGTCACTCACGGGCTCAAAAATCAGAACTGAAAATTCGGCATCATTCCTTATTTTCAGTTCGGCAGAGTTTCGAATTTCTTGACCATTCTTGAGCCACCGAAAGGAATCAGGAGTACCAGACGTCAATTCTAAAGAACAAGTAATGGTTATCTTCCTTCCGGCCTTGACATGCATTGGAAATTGAAAGGGTTGAATCCTGGGAACACCTTAAAAGAAAAATTACTCTTTTATGGAAATTTTGCAAAAAAATTTATTTCTCAAACATCATAAAAGGTCTCAGAACTGTGGTATATATCATAAAATGTGTTTCAATAGAATAAAGGGTAAATGTTTTTTTTCGAACACAAGCAGTGCGGCTCATATCACAAAAATTATAAATCTAAGAAATGCCCCATATACGAGTATAGAAATTAAATTTATAGAATTTATTAAATATCGAGATGATTAATCTATCATATATTACTCTGATTTAAAAACCGGGTGATCATCATCTACAGTAGGTCTTTAATATTATAAATGGTTAAATAGAGATTATTATATTTAGAATATAGCTTTCTGTGCATTTTAACTATCGAAACTGTCAGGGCAATGTCTTAAATGTGATATTAAACTAAAATTTTTATTTTATAATCTTTAAAGTTCACAAGATTATTTGCACGATTTTATATTTATTTAAAACTTTCAAACTGCTTTATCAAGTTCAATTTAGGGTGCATATAAATAGGTATAAATAGGATATCAAAAGTAAATTAAATGAAAAACTAAGAAAAAAAATTAAGCAGTGTTATAGTATTCATAGAGTAATATTCGGAATAAGAATTTTTTAAAATACAATTTTTTGTAGAGACAATAATAAAATACTATATACAATTAGGATATAAATCAAAACATAAACTATAATTTGTAGTTTATGGATCAGTGATTTGTTTGAGTTCTTAAGATGCATTCTTTCTAAATAATATTTTAAACAAATAAATTCAAACTTATTCACGTAATTTTCGAGGAATTTTTTTTATGATGCTAAACTTCTGTTCTTAAAGAGTTGAGTAGAATAAATATTAAAAAGAATAATTTAAAAAAAATTGCGATTTGTGTCATAAATTATAAAAAATTATGTTTTAAACATTTTTTATTTATTTACGAGTAAGAGAACGTGAAGACTAAAATCTAAAAAAAAAAAAAAAAAAAAAAAATCTAAAAATCGGTTGAAGAACACACTTATTCTCAAGTTTTGTTTTACTATTTCGCTGCCAATTAACAATATTAAAAAATTTAAACAAAACTGCATTTACGCATAAATTTTGCATTGGCTGTAATAATAAGCTACAGAACTTAAGTTTGGTTTTTAATAACATGATTAGGACTTTTAAGAATTTTTTTTAGCGATAAAGCATATTTTCAAATCAATATGCATTTATTAATGCATTAAACTAACTCAGTTATCACACATTAATAATTCATTTTATTTAGATCATGTTATCTTGATGTCTAAAATATTTTTTAAAATGATACATTTAGTGAAGCGTTTTACAAAAATATCATTTTTTTATAAATTCTAAAAAGATCAATTATCAAATACTTTATTTTATAATTTTTAGATTATTAAAGCAGCTTTTATCTGGAAGAAGATTTTTTATTCTGCAAATTTGAATACAAAAGTTTATGTATTTTTCATTAGAAGCATTTGTTTTAGCTAGCACTTAAAATTACGAAATAATAGTCAAAATTATCAGGGTCAACACATTCGTACTTGATAGTTGCTCTTCTAAAAAACAACAGATTTTTATATTTTCAGAACTTTTCATCACAAGATCCTTTCGATTCATTTATATAATTTATTCAATAATTGCCACTCACAAATAAGCATTTAAGCCATATATATAAGATCTCAAGTATTTTTAAACATTATAATTAAAAACATTCAGAGAAATTGTTATAATAATCGATGCAAGCTAACATAAATAGTTTTAAAATTATAACACACGAAACAAAAGGCCAATAATAATATATTTTAATTGGATAGAGCGCATTAAAATGATAAAATAGGAAGGTCTACAAATAAATAATGCTTACCTTCAGACTTTATGTGCATTGCAGTCATCAATAGAAGGACAAATAACTTTTCTATAAGAGTGAGACAACGGTGTCTTTCGGACATGGAGAACATTCTAATTGAAAGGAAACAACGACGGCATTACAGTTTAATACAAGAAGAGTCAGGTTGAGCTGTTCTTCGAATGCATCTCAAACAGAATATGGCGTCATTTATTTTCGATGTACAGAACGTAGAGCGCCACATATTGGCAAGGTTTCAAAGTAGAAACTAACATAAAATTTCACAAATGTATCATTACTTTCAAATACATGAGATACACGAGCAATTTAATCGGAATGTAAAAAACACATTTATAAAAAAGGTAAAATTTTGACGATGCACTTTATGCGATACTGTAAACTTTTTCCGAGTAAATATGTGTCGTTTGATTAAATTTATACTAAAGATAGTTCACAGGTTCGTTGTCGTATACTCACCTTCAATATTTATTGCGAAATCTTTTCGAATAGTATTTTCGATATCATTATTTGCTTCACAGCTGTATACACCTTCGTAGTCTGGTTCACTCAGTATTAGCACAAAAGTACCATTGGTAGATTCGAATAATTCTTTTTTCGAACTGGATCCTACACAACATAGAGAAGGGGAAGAAAAGAAATCAACACTCTTGGGAATTTACAAAAAATAAAAACAATAAAACGGGAGTTTTATTCCTTAAACCTGCATATTTGTACAGTTTTACAAGAGGTACTGGATGCCCTGTCGACAGACACAGTACTGTTACAGTAGATCCGAGTGTTGCAGTTACATTTTTTGATTCTTCTAGCCACACGGGGGGAGCTGAAAAGTAAAATAAAATGAAAACATGTATTTCCATTTCTTTTAACGTTAACATAAAATAATGTTAAATGTTTAGTGGTTACAAAATGATTGAATCATATTTTAGTATTCGAATATGACACACAAGATGCAGTAAAAGTTTATTTGCAAACGTAACATATTTTGTAAAAGTTACTAAAGAGAAATAAATTAGAAAACCTCTTAAATAGTTTCAGAAAAATGCGCAACGAATAAGATTTATATTATTTTTACTTCAACTGTTATTTTTAATTTATTTTTATCATCTTGACTCTTGTGGTTTGGATAAATGTATCTTTGAGTTTTAGTGCGAATTTATTAAATAAACATTTGATGCGAACTGTTAACTAATACAAAATAAAAAATAATAATAAAAAAAAAAAAAGCGATAACAATAAAAAATAAAAAAAATATGAAAAAAAAACTAATACAAACGCTAACGCTCAACGGATTTACAAAATCAAAACTATAATTTCGACGAAAAAAATACAATTCTACTTTTTAAATTGACACAGTCTAAATTTAATCTCAATCAAACTAATGAGTGAATAAATTATTAATGCTACAGTTTTTTAATTATTTGTTTGCAACAATGGAAATCCTAAACAATTTATTTAAAATTATTCGTATTAATTAACAAATTAATTTATGAAGCATTTCTGTTTAAACATAAAAATACATTTAAACAAAAAATTCTCATTTATTTAATAATATTTTATATTCATATGTTAATATGAATGTAAAAGAAACCATCATTAAATTAAAAATCTAGGTTTATATGTAATACGCTTAAACGTTTAAATGTTATGATTAAAAATACTTATATTAAATACAAAGCATATTACATTTGATACAATCATCTTTTTAATTCAACAGTTCATACAAACAATTCATTTTCAAACCACTTTTAACGTTCATCAGTTACAAACGAATATAAAATAACATTCATCAGTTACAAACGAATATAAAATAACATGACAATTTGTACATTTATAAAAATTAGAGAATTAATCTTAATTATAAAAATGAAATAAAAGAAACATGCATAGATTATAGGTATAGTAAGATTTCTACACTAAAGCAATAAGAATATCATAAGATGTTTACTTGTTTCAATTTGTTTTGCCTTTCAAGCATCGAATGCGAATTTCTTCTATTTTCATGTATTTTCCAAATGAGGTTTTGGAGCACCCATAACACACTTTTTTTTAAAATTTTTAAAAGTTTTTACAAAAAGTTTCCCACATACTCATATTCCTGATAAAGTCCTGCATTGAATTCGTTTTTTATTTTAATTTTCCTATTTCAATTAAAGTTCAATTCTATAATTTCTATAAATATATTTGAAGACAATATTTAAACCGTTTCTGCTTTAACAAGTTAGACTTAGATTTTGTTATTCCTTTTTTAATGTTACATTTTTGAACATTGCATTTAACATATTTTTATTTACAGTTGAACCTCACAAACGCGCTTAAAGTGAAATGACACGAAACACATGTTTGGTCCCATGAGTCCGCAATCAATTATTATTGTTGCATTTTACGTGTTTAACATGAAATTTTCAAGCTGATTAACATTTAACATGAAAGGAAACTGGATGAAGCACTGATAATAAGCATGTGAATAAAATACCAATAATTCATTTTGAGGAATGCTATCGCAATTTATTTTCTTCCTTAGCTAGAAGTTGAAGAAGGGAAAATAAAATAATTTAATTAAAGTAGTTATAACTTTAAAGTTTATTTTATTTGGTTCATAATACTATTTTTTGCAAACATTAAGGTAGTAAATAACATGTATTATTAGTACGTAATAAATTGTTTATACGATTACGAAATTTGGTTAACGTGAAATAATTGTGGCCGATTTTGCGTTAATGTGGTTCGACTGTAGTATGTTAATGTTTGCCAATTTATATTCTTCTGCTGAGCTGTGATAGCTCAGGTGATAGATGAGATGAACCGTGTTCGAATCCCATCGAAGGCTGGTCGATATGAATTCCGCACCCGGCTAGCACCGCCCATAGCGCTGGCGTAAAATATACTCAGTGGTTTCTCGTGGTTTTCCTCTCAATGTAAAGCAAATGCGAGTTAATTCCATTGTATATTTTTACTTAGTATATTACTGTATGCCAATTCTTATGATAGAAAAAAAAAATAAAAAGAAGGAAGACTCACCTTCGATGTTGAGCTGCGCCGTGTAGCTGTCCTCACAGCTTCCGTCAGACACAGTACAAGTGTAATTTCCTGAGTGATGCTGAGTGACGGGATTGATGATCAGAATAGAGTAGTCATTACTGCTTTTTAATCTCACTCCTGATAATGCCTCTGATGCGATGCCCACGCCATCTTTCATCCAACGGAATTGTATGACATGGTCATCGGCAACAGTTGAAACAAAACACGTCACCTGCGCCTTCTCACCTATCCTGTACCTCCGCATGAAATGAAAGGGCTCGATTCTCACTGAAATAGACGATGTTTTTAACAATTACTATTTAATAAACTCCTGGATATTTCAGTTATAACCATTTATAACAACTGGGGTACAATTTAAACAGAAATGAATAATATTAACCAACTACTAATTATAACAATGGCTACAAGTTTGATTGAAGAGTATGATTTTAAATAATTACTATATATAAAGTGGGGTTCAATTCTCAATGAAATGTATGATTTTTCAGTAATTACTATTTATAACAACTGGGGCACAATTTATCCTGAAGTAGATAATTTTAACCAATTTCTATTTATGACAGCGGGTGAAACTATGACTGAAATGCATTTTAATCAAATTGCAATTTATAACAAGTAGGGTTTAATTGTGACTCATATTTAGGATTTTCTATTATTACTATTTATTACAACTGGGACAATTTTATAATTTAAATCAATTATTATTTATAACAACTAAGGCTTAATTCTCACTGAAATCGAAGATGTTTTCAACAATTACTATTTAATAACGTTTATGTCTAAATTCTTAATGAAGTGTATGATATTTCAATTATTACTATTTATAACAACTGGGGCACAATTTAAATAGAAATGAGTAATTTTAACTAAATATTAATTATAACAACGAATACAAGCCTGATTGAAGAATACGATTTCATAAATATATAAAGTTGGGTTTAATTCTGAATAAAATGTAAGATTTATCAAGTATTACTTTTTATAACAACAAAAATATAAGAATAAAGGTTTCTTAGAAACGTTCTTATGTGAATTATTAAGTCAGCAATCAGTTAATGTTATTTAAAAACACTATGAATAATGACAATTTAAAAATAATTTCTTATCAAAATTTTAACATTGTTATAAATTACATTTTGTTTAAAACATTCTCTGTATATATTTCTAATACGTTATCAGAATAAATAAATACAAATATTTGAATACATGTGTCATTTTCATAAAAAGTGTGGATAAATTCTACATGGAGTAACATCTATGTAAAAGTAACAGGATAATAAAATATTGAAGATACTCTATATACACTTTTTTTTAAATAATATGTGTGTTAACAGTTTTAGAAATTTGGTATAATAATGAAACTTACCTTCCGCTTTCGTATAAGTTGAACAGCCGATTACGAGTAACCACACAAATGCAGAAACTTTCATTCTTACTTATTTTAAATCTCTGTTTGTAATAAGTGGGATTTCAAAACATCATTTGTAATATCGTTAAAGTAGGCAGCGTTCTTTCCAACATGGCTTGTTGATACACGGATGAAGGTATTGCAGCGCCACACAATGGCAAAAATATTAAACATTTTGATGACTGCAATGAATCCCATCAGAAATTGAGTTTTTGTAAGAGCAATTAATTGCCTTAGTGTAAATCACGTTAATATAATTAACCATCTAATAAAAATTAACATGAAAAAAAAATTTCAATATGAATACAATTTATATAAATAGATGAAAAGGCAACATACCACGTAAAATGATGGAAAAATTAGTGGTAATGTTATATTCAACATTATTAAAAGCTATACATTCATACAATCCCGCGTCTTCATAGGATACTTGTTGTAAATGTAACATATCTTTGATACTTGACAAGACAGTCGCTGTTTGATCTTTGCCTACGGTAGGAGAAAAAAATGAACAGCATAAGATAAAAAGTAGATTCTAAGTGATTATTATATATATAATGTTCAAAATGTAGATAAAACAAGGGAGAAATTACAGAACAATGAAAAAAAGAGATAAAAAAGAAAAATCATAATAAAAATAAAAATAACTAAAGATCGGGGGGGGGGGGGGGGGAACCGAAAAAAAGGACAGAAAGTTTTTTTATTTTAAATACCCAGAAAATATAAAATATAATCTTTTCATCAGCTCACACGATCCTCAAAAAAGAGTGCTTTCTAATATTGTATCAATATAGCCAAAGCAAAATATATCAATACAATAGTGTGAGGAGCACTCAAAATATTTTACAAAAAATTACAACAAATAAAATAGAACACAATAAGTAAAAATATTACGTAAAACCAGAAAAATAAAAGAAAAAAAGAAAAAACAGAATGAAACATGAAACATATTCTATAAAGCGAGTAGCGAATTCAAATGAACTTAGACGAACGGGAAATTTTTCAAGAATGATTTAAAATATTTTCGTAACAAGATTGCCAGATTGCAAAAAATGAAAAACAAAATCGCAAATTGAGATAAAAGCGTAACTAGAGGAGTTTTGTATTAAAGTGCGTTCTTACTGCATTACTGAAGTGCGTTTGATTTGGTAGTTACCAAGGATGGGCCCGAAAATGGATGTGCGCAAGGTAATATTATACTGGATAATTTAAAGAATAAATATTTATTTAAGAAAAAAAATATAAAATAGAAAGGAGAAAGAAAGTCGCCTGTTTGCACATAAATTTTGCCACGGATTTGCAGGAAATGGATTTGCACATGGAAAAATTATACAAATTAACAAATATACAATTTTCTTAATTTTCTTCGTGTTTTTTTGTATATATATATATATATTGTCGAGTTTCAGTAGCTCAGTGGTAGATTTCGCTTCTATAAAGCAGAAGGTCCGGGGTTCGATACGGCAAGCGGACACTAACTTTTCTTATTTAATTTATGAACATTCCAGAAGCTTCTGGAATGTTCAGATTATGTCATTTCCTCTTTCGTTGTTCCTAAGAAGTTTCTAGAACATTCTAGGCTAGTATAAAAGCGATCCCGTGATTGTAAAGAGGGGTTCTGCTTGGTGCAGACTGGTTCCTGGCGTTTGTAATTTCTTGACGTTAATAAATTGATTATCAAAACCTCATCTTGTAATCTGCACTAACACTAAATCTAAACACTTTAACGTGACAATATATATATATATATATATATATGTATCTATGTCACACACAGACATGCACTACCCTACAATAATGGAAGAGACACTTTCCGTTTTTGCCTTTTTTTTAAAAATTTCTCAAGAAATACTTAAAGAATTATTATGTAACTTAAGATATGTTTAGATGAGGCGATTTTTAGTACTTAGCAATAAAACCTTTCAGAGGTTTGGAGGACTTTTAATAAATATTTACTCTAGGTTTACGAAACTATATGCAGTTATTGATAACTAAAGTAATCGATACAAGTTTTTTGTTTGATTTTCTGGCAAAAGGTGTTTAAAAATATTTGTTTTCTGTCGTAATTTATTGCATGCCTCTCAAAATTCGTAAAGCTTTCATTTTTATTGCTAAGTATGAAAAATTGCTAAACATTATCTAACATTAAAAAAATGTCAAAAACTGAAAGTGTCTCTTCCATTATTGTCTGAATTGAGTTTGTATTTATAAATACATACTAAACTACAAAAAAAAAAAAAAAAAAAAAAAAAAAAAACTTACAAATTATTTTTTAACCAATCAACATATAATATACTGCCCAGAAACAGAAAAAAAACATATAACTATACGAATAAATTACGTTTAAGGTTTATATATAAGGTTTATAAGATAAAATATAACAAATGAGTAAAATAAAAACAAACTGTTAATCTAATGGTAAGATTTAACGAGCTCAAATATGCTAATTAATTCGACTCACACAACAACGTACTTTCTCTGAATGAACATAAATTTTTTCCCCAGCAAATTTGAATTCTTGAACTACAAAATACGTCCACAGAATGGGAAATGCAATTGTTTTCTTGATTGTTGACTTCACTTCTTACATCATCTCAACAAGGTCGTATTTTTAACATTTTATCACTCAAGAACCTTTCCCTTCACATTTTTAAAGTTACGTAGATCAAAATAGTTAAAAAATTTGTGTACCGCAATTATTTTCGCTGTATGAAAATTAAGTTACAAAGAATAACTTTTTGCACCTTTGGATGAATAAATGTTACAATTATATGCAAAAAGTTTGTGATTCACTTAACGTACTCAAGGGACAAGGCGAATTACGCAAAAAGGGATATTAACATAAAGAGGTGGCCGGGATAGCCTGGTTGGCAAGGGGCTGGACTCTCGCGTGTGAGAATGTAAGTTCGAATCCAGCCGGTCGAAGACTCCCCGTGTAGTAAACGGTGACTTGATGCATGTTAAGTCTGTCGGGTCACAAAGTCCTCCCTGTTCTCATAACAAATTATACCTTGGGGGCGCACTGAATTGGAGATTGATGATCCTCTGGTTCAGGTCCAAATTAGGATCTATGGATGAATGTATGAATGGATCCGCCCCATAAACGGGTATGACGTATGGGAGTGGCAGAAGTCGAATCCTTGGCCATAGATAGCGACATTGGAAAACAAGAGCAATCGCACCTTTTGCCTTAAATGGCTCATAACATTAAAAACTTAATGAGGTGTAAATTTTTTTTTTCTGACTATACTATTGGGACTCTATTTTACATATGACACGCTACCCCTCCTATTTTGATGTTAAAAAAAAAGTTACGCTAAAGAAATTACGTGCAGAGAAAGTGCGTTTTTGTGTCTTATTTCGTAATTTTAACTATCACAGTTAAAGTTATGCCCTCGTCAAGCCACATCTCAGTTTGTTAACATCTGACAATTAGATAGTCCTCTGTCTCTGACAATCTTAAGTCTAAAATTAAGTAGGAAATTTAATGACTTAAAATTTGTAATTAAAAAAGAAAGCGAGGTAAATATTAACAAACAAAAGGAAAAAAGAAACTAACTATTAATATAAGCTACGCAATTAATAGTTATAGAAACAAATTAGCAAAGGATAGTTACAAAAAAAAGCTAACAATTAATAATTAGCAAAAAAAAAAAAAAAAAAAAAAAAAACAAGTTAACAAGAAATTACCAAAAAAAAAAACAATTAATGTTTAAAAAAGCTAGCAATTAATAACAACGAGAAATAAACTAACAATTAATAATTAGCAAAAAATAACAGTTAATAGTTAAAAAAAAAAGAACTATTAAGTGACGGGAGCGAAAGAAGGCGAAATTAAAACTACACAAGATGGAAGAGCTAATTAATAAACGTGTTTTTGTCGCAAATATTATTTTGAATTCAAAATTATTATCAGAAACTATTTTACACAGTGTATTATAGGTAAGAAAAACACTTTTAAACTTTTTTTTCTTTGTGTTCCGTCAAATATCAAAATCGTTAAAAGTGTGCAGCGACAGAAAAAAAAAAAAAAAAAAAAAAAAAAAAAACCCTGATAATCACTGGTTTAACTTTATATTGCAAAAAGCTGCAAAATGTCATACGACAATCACACGATCACTAAATTGAACTAATAACTAAAAATAAAATAGATTTGATGCATACCTGTGTATTTTCTCCACTCCACTTGAGGTAAGGGAGAACCTGTCGCCTCACATTCCATCTTAAGAGATTCTCCCAAAGAAACGATCGCATCGCTTGGAATTTTTGACCACTTGGGAGGAACTGTCAAAAAAAAAAAAAAAAAGTACTTAATGCAAGCATGATAAAAGATTATAATGGGAAAATCAATTAAATTCTTTGCATTGAGATAAAAGTGATTTTTTACATTGCATTCAAAGTTTAAATTAAAAATAAATTAAAGTATTTAGCTTCTAAAAATAGTTAGAAATTAAAGCTTTTTTTCCAAAAAATATAATGCTTTGTCGTCAAATAATTAAAAAAGAACCCTTTTACTTCCAAACAAAAATAAAGAATTTATTAAATGTTAACTGAAAATATTTTTTATATTGGAAAAAAGGACAATCGTGACTAGTTTCTAGTGTTTCCATAGTCAATTTTGTCATAGTCTTCAAAAAAAATAATCACTTACTTTGCAGTTTACGTAATCCTATAATATTTTTCATAAAAAAAATGTTGTTTGAATTTATTTTAACAAATTTTGGTTCCTATTGAAATAAATGTCTATATACTGGTAGAATTTGTCTGTTATAATGTTTAAGACTATAAATTTAATTTTCAAAGAATTTTACAGTAGCTGTCAATATTTCAGTATATATATTTTAATTCACTTTAAAAACTTTTGCAATAGTAATTTTTAATGTAGAAAAAGCTTTTCATCGTAACACGAAATAAAAGAAATAATTACATTTTAAAATGCAACCATAGATCAACTGACATATGTATGTAAGTATAATTACATGCAGAGATTTTATTTAATAGTAAAGGAAATAAAGATTATGTATAAAGGTTTTTAAAATTTTTTTTGATTACTAGTGTATAGAAAGAAATATCTTTAAAAAAGAAATATTATGAAAAGAAGCATTTTAACATTATGAACGCTTGGATTGAGAATTTTTTCTTTTATTTAAATTTCAAGAAACACTAGATGTGAGGTATGAAATTGAGTTTACCTTTCACTTTTAAGTAAGCAGAATGTTTTGCTCTTCCATCTCTGTTAGAGACTGCACATGTGTAATTTCCTTCGCTGTCTTTGTCCACACCGCCTAAAATCAGTACAGAAAATTCAGTGCTGTGTTCGATTCTCAATCTCTTCCCATCCTCATTCTTTAATAGTTCTCCATTTTTGAACCACGAAAAAGTCAAAGGTTTTGTGTTCGAAACGGCCAGGCACATCACTGATACAACTTTTCCTTTATTCACATTATCTTGGAAGGAAAATTTTTGGATTTCAGGAATACCACCTAAATTACCGAGAATCAATTTAAGTATTTCAAAATAGCAATTGTAGAGTTGATTATAAAGACAAATAAATGAATAAATAAAAAAAAAAGTTTTCAAAGCGTGGTAACTTCGGGGTGTCTATGATTTCTTGTCTATTTATAATTCTTTAATGTCAAAATGAAAAACAAAATCATGGTTGAATTGATGGAAGAGTAAAATATGAATATCCTGTTCCAAATGAAAAAGGTTTCTGATTTCTAAGGAACAAAAATTAATTAAAAAATGCAATTAATTATATCAAGTTTTATCTTACAATTTGAAAATTCTCTAATATTATCAACACCCTCTTATTAATATGGATTACGAGATTGGATATCAATATACTCTCCAAAATCAGAATTTCCATAGTTTCAGAAAACATTTTCTCCCATTGGTAGCAAAGGTTATGTATGAATATTGACTTAAAACAATTTTATTCAGCAACTATCGATAAATAATATAAATCGGTACACAAAAGGTTAAATTGACAAGCGTTAATGTTCAGAAACTGTATAAAAGTTGTATGTAATCCAATTTGTTTAAAAGTTTTACGCTTAAGTTCATTACGATTTTAAAGAATATTATTCCCTAACCTAAAATGTTGGAGGATATGCATTAGGTATTGTTACTGTGGTTTATATTTCCCCCTCTTACCTACATTCTATCCGGCTCTTTAATAGATTTATGCATGTGAAACATGCATTGCATGATTGTAAAAAAATATTACACCACCAAAAATATTAGTGGTGGAGTGAGAAAATTTTAAATCTCGTAAGGACACTTCAACTTGTAACATATTTGTTATAAACCTGGAATACCTGTTATTAGCAACGGTTGTTTCATATATGAGTAAAATAAAAAATTTTATTAGAGAGATAAACACGCTACGGGGATTAATTACGATGATGCATTCATCTTCAAAATTAAAGGCTGAATGTATCATCAATTTTCTCAACACCAATTCAATGCTCACAAACATTTAAAAAATACTGTCTTTATATAATGCATTTTAAAGAGCAAATTTCATTAAGTGTTAAAAAATTAAGAGAAATGTTGTTTAATAAATTTTTTTACAAGTAACATGTACGAAAAATGACTTACCTTGTGCAGAGCAGTTGATGATTCCGAGAGTAGAAGTCAGAAAAATACAGAAAAGTATGTGTAATGTAGTAGAATGCTGGAACCAATCCATAATTGTTACAGAAACTTGCTTCTATCTAAAAACGCAACCTTATCACACTTGATTTGATCATTATCATTTGTAGTTACTCATCACAATTATTCTTGTTAGCACAGAACTATGAATAATAGGACAACACAATTTCAGTCAACAAGAACGCTCCTCATATTCACTTTTGATACATAGGCAGCGCCACACTTTGGTACAACTGAGAACTAAAATCTCGATTTAATATAGTTAAGAAAAATAAAGTTGTAATTATTTATTCATTTTATGTGATTCATAATAATTGAAAAGAAAAAAGCAATCACAGTAGAAGATGTGTTACAATTCTTTCACTCAATCAATCGTTGTACTAAGATTTTTAAATAAAGAACGAGAACTAATTCAACATTTTTTCACTTTTTAAACGTCAAGAACTGCTAAAGATTCCCTCTAAAAAATTTAATAAAAGTTGAAACAATAAAAATTTCGATTTCAAATTTCTTAACTTTGAGAGTGGAAAAATCACGTAAAAATTTATCAATTGACATCCAAAACAATATAAACAGCATTTGTAAAAATTGTAATAATTTATTTTACACATTATCTTTAAAAATCGCTTCAAATTATTTTACAATTTCAAAACAATATTTCATATCAATAAATGAATTATTATTTATTAAATAATTCAACATTATAACAAAAGAAGTTTAGTCACAATTTGTTTCAGTGTTAATTTCTTATGTTTTTTTAAGCATGCAAGTTTTTTCTACGCATTTTATATTACAGATTTTTAATTTCAAATCTCAAACAAATAAGACATGAAATAAGTTTTCATTAAAATTAATCATAGTGGTTAGCCATGATGGCTCAGGAGATAGAACGTTCGCTTTCCAATGAGGTGTACCGGGTTTGAATCCCAGCGATGGCTGGTCGATACGAATTCCGCACCCGGATCCCAACTGACCACAGTGCTGACGTAAAATATCCTCAGTGGTATCACGGATTAGAATCCCCTTGCCGTTAGGCTAACTGTGGGACGTTTTTGTGGTTTTCCTCTCCATATAACGCAAATGCTGGTTAGTTCCATCCTTCACGAAGGTAAATTTCTCCCAATTCTTAAACCAGAAGTTCTCTTGTCTTTTGGATTGGGTTCAAAGTTACAAGGCTACGAAGTTGAACATTAGTAGTCGTACACCCGAAAATTGGATTAGCCGTACAAGGACGGTTATAAATAGTGGTTGGTTTATTATTTTATTTTGGTTTAATTTACAAATGAGCTCTCACTCCTTATGGCGCACAGCAATACCCCACACAGACAGTGAATCAATAAAATATCATCCAGAATTACTTATCAACTAATGATAGAATTATCACATATATAAAGTTACGAAAGCACACTCATTTAATTAGGATTACTTTTGGTTTAAAATATCAAATTAAACGAAAATTGTTTGTCTTTTTAAATTAATATATATTTTTTCTAAGGGTGATACGAAACAGGGAAGTTGTGGAAAGTCGCAAGTGAATAATTATACTAAACTCATACATACAAAACAATAGACACAAAATAACGGAATCAAACAAAGTTATGAAGTAAGTCTGACTCAAAAACAAACGAAATAAATGGTTGAATGCGAGATGTTGTCTCTTTAGTCTCTATCCTGCGTTTTAAAAAGTGGAAAATGGTTTCACAATCATGCATAAAATAATCCACTTATGTAGAAACATTTTATTGTCCAATTTAAGTATATTAATAAAACATAAGTTAGCCCACATATCATTTCCTTCGGAAAAAGTGTTCATAAAAACGATAACAAAATACAGATCTTATGTACGCAATAATCGATGTTTTTTTTTTCACTCTCGACAAGTTTCTTCTAGAAGATTATAACAAAATGTCTTTGACGGTTCGGTGTGGCATATTTTAACATTGAAAGTTTCACAAATGTAATAAAGTGTTCATAACATAATGGTAAAACTGATCAAAAGTGCATTTTATAATTGTCGTATAATTCAAAGTACGTGAATAAAATAAGACAAAACGCACGTACACGAAAAGTGTAACGGTGCGAAGAAGGTACAATAAAATATTTATATACAAATTAAAAATACAAATAGAGTACAGAAGGGAAAAAAATGTGATTCGTGTCGATTAAGTGTTCATAACTTAATGATTTGTTGTCATTATTTAAACATTGAAAGTGTTTATAAAATTATGATTGAATGGAAAGTTTGGTGGCACAAAAATGATGCTGAAAAATGCGTTCAAAAAAGGATCAAAATTACACCTTTTTTTTTAATTCCCACAAAATTAAAAAGTCTGTGAATAAAATTCGATGAAAAGCACGAACAAAAAATGCGTGAGGAAATGCATAAAATTGTAGGTAGGTACTTTATTTACGTCGCACTAGAGCTGCACAATGGGTTATTAGTTATTGGCGACGGTCTTGGAAACATCCCTGAGGATGATCCGAAGACATGCCATCGCAATTTCGATCCTCTGCAGATGGGATGACTCCCCGCTTTGATAGCTCGACGACGAGCGCGTGAAGTCGAACACTTTACGGTAGAACAGTTTAACGAGGACCGATACCGGTTACCCTTGGTCTCAACGCAGGCTGATCGAAGTGGCCACACACCCGCTTGCTGACCACAGCCAGTGATGCTTGACTTCAGTATTCTATTGGGAACCGTGTCTTTAAGAACAGTCCACTACGGGATGTGGATAAAATTGTAAATGATACAATGAGTAAAAGTTAAAAACACTAATAGAGAACAAAAAGTAAAACAATTTTATGATTCTTAGTTCTATGGCGCGTTTCCTAATGGTGTGAACCTCCAATATCAAAATGCTTACTCCGAATAATCAATGAAAAGTTAGTTTTCAATGCATGACCCATTCCGTTGTGTGCCCAACACTCATAGAATCCAGCATCGGAATATGTGACGCGTGGAATGGTCAGATGAGAGACGTCACCACTCTTCACTGCTTCCACCTTCGCATACTCTGAGTAATTGAAACCTACAAACACACAATTCAGTAATTAGTGCAGATGAAAATTGAATGAGGAATTCAAAATTTTCTTTATTTATATATATATATATATATATATATATATATATATATATATATATATATATATATATATATATATATATATATATATATATATATATATTTGGCTATAAATATTTAATAACTATCTCATAAAACATGAAGCACAAAACTGATAATAAATGCGATTTTGTTTAAGAAAACGAGCCTTACTAATTTTAATTTTAAACACATGTCATATGAGAAAAAAATTCGTAAATTTTTGCGACCACAAAGCAAAATAATATTAGTTAATTACATTTAGTAAGGATTTTTTAAAAAGTAACTATTTAAGTACAAATACAGTTCATTGAAAAGAAAATACAATCGTACTGTCTTAGAAAGATAATAAATCATACATTAGTATTTCATTATTTAACCCATTGTTATTAATAATGTCTTAAGCTTTTGAACCTTATAATCTAATAAACCTAGAGCCATTTTGTAATCAAAAAAGCTGCATATGGATGTTGTTATTGTCGTCGGCCATTAAGGAAAAGGGGGTGCGTGATTGTTCTTGTTTTCCTGTGACGCCAAGAATTAGACTTCTACCACACCAGTTTATAGGGCGGATTCATTCATTCATCCACAGATCGTAATTTTGACCTGAACCAGAAAACGATTAATTTGCAATTCAGTATCCCTAGAGGATATTTTGTTTATAGAATATGGAGGAATTTGTGACCCAACAGATTTAACGTGCATCCGTCAGCTTTTATTACACGGGGAGTTTTCAGCCTATCGGATTCGACTTTCCCGTTCTAACGAACGAGAGACCAGCTTTCTGCCAACCAGGCTTTCCCGGGTTTTTATATGGATGTAAAGTTTACATACAGCGTCACATATTTATTTGAATTTTACCTGAATATTTGCGAATCTCTATTTTCGGAGAAGGAGATCCTGAAGCGGAGCATGAGAGGGAGACAGTCTCGCCATTCTGTTTGACAATCAAGGGGGGTGGCCTCTCTATCCATTTAGGCTTTACTGCAAAGTTAGATATATTTTTTAATCAATGAAAAGCAATTCATAAATGCATGATCAGTTGTAGATAGAGGACAATTATGGAATTATATGCACAATATCTAATACAGTCGAACCTCGTTAACACGAAATCAGCGGGACTATCATAATTATTTCATATTATCCGAATTTTATTTCATCCGATACATTACGAAAACAATTTGTTAAGTACTATTAATACATGTTATGTACTACATTTAAGTATCTAAACAATACTATTATGTACCAAACAAATTACTATTTTATTTATTTGTCCATCTGCTACTTCTAACAAAAGAAAATTGAAATAGCATTCCTCAAAATGAATGATTGCGATTTTATTCACATACTTGTTATCAGTACTGTGTTCAGTTATCTTTCATGTTAGGCGATAATCATGCTCATGTTGGTAATTTCATGTTAAACATGCAAAATATAACAATTGATTGCTGACTCACGGTACTAAACATGTGTTTCGTGTCATTTCACTTTAAGCGGATTCGTGTTAATGAGGTTCAACTGTATTTATATCAGTTATATTTTTTGTCATGAAATAATATGTTATGTTTGTTTGCTGCAAGAGAAATATTGTTACACGAGTATTCAAAAAAGTTAATTCAATACAATATTTAAAAGATTAAGAAATTTCGTCAACTATATCGCTCTCTAGTTCCAAATATAATATAAAAATAGATTTCTACTTCAAACTTTTGGATTTTCAATTTGAAAAATAAAATTTGAAAATAACATTTGCCATGTCGTGTAAAAGGGCAGAAAACCAGCCAAAGTGGACATCCAATCGACGACTAAGGCAATGGTTCATTTCGAAAAATATTTAAATTTTACTATTACGAAAAATTGTAATCTTTGCCAATTTATTTTCAAACAAAGATATAAGAAGATAATTTCATATGTAAGTAAACGAAATTATTAAGATAACTTAGAACATTTTCTCATTTATTATAAATTATAAATAAAAATTTCAGCAATGACTGAAATCAGTCTGTCCCCTCCCTGGAGTTTTATTCACTACTTATAGAGACCTTTTTCTTACTGTAACTGGGAAATAATTATAGTCATAAAAAAGTGTCTTATATAGCTAGTAGCATAATCAGAACTCCAAAACTATGTAATTTATTTTCGAAAACTTTAAATATATTCTAATGAATAACATATATTCCTACAAATATATATTAAATATATTAATATGAAATTGATTTTTTAACAGTAAAATATAAGGATAGCTGTTAGAGCTCAATCATTAAGGACCCGAGAAATATTCTATTTTTGATGATTTTCATACAAATTTAATTATTATTAAGTTTTAAGATTGACGGAGATTGCGCTTAAATTTTCTGAATAATAGTTCAAATTAAAGTTTTTCCGCTTGAATTTTCTAAACAAAGAATTTTAAATATAGATTTAGGCAATTTATAATATATATATATATTTCCAATGTGCGTTTCTTTTTTCGTTAATCAAAGTAGGTTTTTATTTTCCCCTCAGTGACTACATTTAGAAGAATCTAACCAAATGGGTTGCCCATCTTTGTTACTGAATGTTAGTGTTGGGTTTAGAGAAAATAATGCATTTACTAAATTATTTACTGAAACTACAGCTATTGTGTAACTGTGTACACAATACTGTCTTTACTCATGGGCATACCCAAATAGTACCCGGCGGACTCAAGCACTCAGGAGGGCCTTGAGAATATTACTTTTAATAAATTGTGTTAAAAAAAAAACTAAGAATAAACATTGCATTATAAATATTTTTTAAACAAATATATTCTCGTGTAAAAAGTGTGCAATTTTTTTTAAACAAATAGTGCTTTATTATCATGCAAACACCAATACAATATGAATAGTTTATCATCAGGAAAACTTAAAGTCAACCGAAATCTATTTTTCTACGTTAAAATGCAGTTTTTAGGTACTCAACTCTCTCTATGTCATGATGCTTTTAAATATGCTTAACCACCATCAACTCCGTTTAGTATTAATAATTAGTTCAATAAAGCAATCATTGAAAGAGTTATAGAGCACTATAGGACAGCAATTTTTAAACTGGTTATGTCTGATGTGCATTGAAAGATGTTTTAATAACTGACTTTAATAGTGTCACAAAATAATTCTCGCCTTTTGAATTTTTTTTATTTCTTATATTTCTTTTTTTTAATTTAATTATTTTAATTAGCTTTTGAAAATTATTTTGTCATTTGAGGATTGCAATTGGTTAGCATCTCATTAAAAAATTATGCATAGTTTAAAAATGCTTTATTTTAAGTGCATCAAGTTTTTGGGGATAATAAAAGTGTTTAAGTTCGTTAAAATTATTGCGCATCTTAAAAATATTTTATTTAATGTATGTGAAGTTTTTTAGTTCAATTTTAAATAGTATGACATGTTATCGGACCATAAAACATTCTCTGTTTGCTATTAAGACGGCATTAAATGAATCAAAATGAGACTACTGACCTTTTATGTAGAGAGATGCTGTGTGCTTTGAACTACCAACCTCATTTCTCACTAAGCAGGAATAATTTCCAGCATTCCTCTGCGTTACATTGTTTAAAATCAATATGGAATATTCTTCGTACTTATCAATCCGAATATTTCTCAAACTGTTTCCAATTGTTTCACCATTTCTAAGCCAATCAAACGTCAGCGGTTTCTTAGAAGAGACGGCGAAACATGTTACAGAGACGATGTCATTCTCTTGAACATTATCCTCGAAAGAAAAACTTTTTATTTTAGGTAAATCTGCGAACAAAAGAAGGAAAAGTAAGTCTTCAGACGATCACTAAATATAATCTACTCGTGTATAAATCAACCAGTTACTTACCAGCTGATGACTGTACGTATTGAAAGTAGAGAGACTGGAAAATGAGAAAATAAAAATAGTCCATTATAACACGCATTTTAACTTTCGAATGTTTTCACATTTTCTTTCAAAGCACAGCATGAACATAAGCTATGGCGTTCTCGCAATAGTGTGAAACAAACATAGCCGAAACCATGACAGTCTCACAGCGCCACATATTGGCCACGATTACAACTATTCGAAGAAAATGAATATTTGGGATACCGTGAAGATAATTTCATCCTGCATTAATGTTCGCTGTAAGCAGAAATATCGTGTACACTTTTTTAAAATTAAACCATAATGTTTTTTTTTACTGATAATTCGAGAAACGGTTGATTACAATTAATAATGTTTTTGGGATTTCGTTTTATCACTAATTTGAAATTTCATATCCTATATGACTTTTTATTAAAAAAACAATTATTCAAACAACAATTTTTCTATAGATAAATTATTTATTTTAAATATTTATAAAACCCAATAATAGCAATCCATACAAAAAAGAAGATGCATAGTAAGGTCACTGAAATGAGGTTACAAACATTTACTGATAAAAGTGGAGATGACCAGAGGTATACTTAAAAAAAAGAAACTAGCAAAGGAATTAACAATAACGCAACACGTTTAACACATCAGCAATATAAAAACAATATCTTCAAAGCGATAAACACAATATATTGTTTTTGTTCACCTGTTTCGTTAAAATAACGTACAGTTTTGGTCATTTTTGCGTACGGAGTCGCGTTTATCCCCTTTTGATTGATAAGAGTGTTAAGTATTGCGTATTTTACGAACGTTTTTTTTTTCATCTAGTCCTCGGCCACCTAGAATACTTTTTTGGAATGATGAATATTTTTAGGGTATTTTCTCAGAAAGGAAGAAAATATAATAAATTAGAGTGAATGTGCAATGGCATAAAAATATTATTTCTATCACTCATTTGTTTCTTTAAAATTCCTTGTGCATAATTACAGTCACTGGCCAAATTTTTAGACGCACTGCAGCTTTTTTTAATAATTACATGTTTTGCTTTAGTTTATATGCAATACTTTTGTATTTAAATATGCATGTAATGAGTCTTATTTCAGGAGATATTTTATGTACTTATTTGTATTTATATTTAACGCATTGAATCACAATATTAACCAATTGATGCAGGAACGTAAACAGGTGCAAACCGTTTTCAGTCGCGTTCTCGCCTGCGTCAGCCGTGTTTCTATGGCTTTGCGCTGTGTTTATTTGTTTCGCAGTTATTTGTTTATTTTGTGTGCAACGTATAAATAATTAATTGGAACATTTTCATCATGGGTAAAAAAAAAGGTGATCTTTCACCATGTAAAAATAATAAAAGTAATATTTTCAAGTTGTGAAATATGACGAAGATTGAAGGTTTTCTGAAGCTAGCACACGACGCATTAAGAAGAAAATTGAGTTAAAGGGCGAATTGTAGAATCTTATACAGTCCCTGGCTATATTATTAGACGCACTATAAGATTCTATGTAAAATTAAAATTATTAGGTGATACTATACAGCTGTATTGTTTTTACTCGGATTAAACCGATTTGCACTTGTTAACACTGGCGTAAAAACAATAAAGCTGTATAGTATCACATGATAAAGATTTTAAATAGAATCTTAGAGTGCGTCTAATAATTTGGGCAGGACATAAGTAGAAATCTCATACCGCGTACAGAAAGAGTAAAATTAGCGACGAGGGAAGGTTGAATTCCATTGTCAGCAATGCATTGATACGATCCGTCATCATCATAAGAGAGAGATGAGAACTTTAAGAGATGAACTATTCTATCTTCTACTTGTAATTGCTCATGGCTTGTCAAGTTTTCATTCCTCATATCTAAAAAGGAACATAGCTAAAATAAATATACGTTTGTAGGTTTCACGCATTTACTAAATTGTTACAGTTTGATGAACCATGCCTATGTCAAAACTCTTGATGGTTCATTCCAAAAATTTTGATGGTTTATGTTGGTTTCAGTACGATTCATTCATGATCCTCAAGATGATTCTCATGGACCAACAATCCATTATGATCCGTGATGGTCTATGAAGGTTCCAACTGTACATTTCCATGATGGTTTAATTGCAATTCTTGTTGGTTCTCAGGAATATACCATCAAAACAATTCGTTTCTTTTTTTATGTAGGACCATCATTCATCAATCCGGATTCTTACATGATTGTTCATGATCGTTTCAACATTTGATTTACTAAGAAACTAGGATGGAAACTTCTGGTGGTACAACGTGAACAAACCATCACTCTAAGTTGTTATTCTTATGATGGATCATCATAAATTAGTCCGAATTACTACATTAAAGTGATGATTACTTACGTTGGTTACCATCAAATATGGTATCATGATGGATCATGAGGGAATTATTGATGGTTACCATAAAAATTATGTTGGTCCATTGTTTTAAAACCATTAAAAGTTTTAACTTGGTTGGACTATAATGAACCATAAACACTCAATTGCAATGAACATTACATTATTATTTATATATTCATTTATATTTTTTAGTATTCCATACAAATATCATTAATACTAATATAACTACTATATAATAATATAATTACATATAACTATATACTAATAAATTTACATACTAATAAATTTACATACTAATAACATATCTAATTAACCATGGGCTATAATGAACCATGCACACTCAATTGTAATGAATGTTACATTATTATTTATATATATTTTTTGTATGTTATTTATATTTTTGAGTATTATATTCTACATAATGCATTTACTTGAATATTTTTTCCAACTTATCCTGGGTAACGGAGAGCCTTGTGCTGAACACGTGACTATTAAGGAGTCTCTGACAGTGGCAAAAATGTCATTGGGAGTCTCCACCCACTTTGGAGGCGCTAGAAAAAAGTTACAATAATTAATTATTGAATTCTTCTTATAAACAATTTTCTTATAGATTTAGAACCAAATTTAAAACAGAAATGTACCCATTCACGTCTTTAAAAAAAGTCATTTACCTTGAGCTTTCAATGTAGAAAACATTACATTATTTAAAATGTAAAATTATGTTAATACTATTGTTTGTGTTTGAAATATTTCTCGCAACGAATATTGATGACTGCACATAGTTAGTAATTTCTTATTTTATGTGTTATAGTTTTTCAAGAAGCGAAATTCGAAGAACCTTCCAAAGATAATTTGATCCCTATTAAGGTGCAGATCTCATGCGCCTTTTGAAAATATTTTCTAGAGTGGTTGACTTTCGTCAAACTTTCTGAATCTTTGGTCATTTTTCCAACATTTTAAAAGCCTTACCACGGAAGATCTGGAATAAAGTGGAGTTGCGTATGGACTTTTAAAATCATTTATATATAGTGGTGTGGAAAATAAGTTTAAATGGATAAAAAATTATACATTGAAACGTAAACATAGCTACCGCAAAAATAAATTTTTCCAAAAAGTTTAGAAAGGTGGCAGCTCTGAAGGTATGGGACGTCGTGAAAGATGAATTGAACTGGATTTATCTTTTACAAGCTGTTTTCTCTCAAGTTACATTTGTACGAAACGTGCGAGCTTGAAGCTAACATCTATTACTTTCAAATTATATTCAAAATTAGCAAAATCATTGAGAGTAAAGAGCTAAGTATCACTATTTTTCATGCACAATCGTAAATTTATAAGCATCTTATGTCAAGAAGATATTTTAATGATTTTTCATAAACAATTAAAAACGATACATTACTTTCATATCTTTTTAAAATAACTCTAACTCAACTAAATATATTTGGTTTTGGAATTAAGGACTCAAAACAGGACTTTGAAAATTCATTTATTCTTGTACAACAGCGATTATAGATTAATAAATGTATAATGAAAATTAATTAGTGTCATAATGTTTACTGATAATTGATATGTGTTTAATAATTTTCTATACTATTTTAATATTAATATGCATTCAATAATTTTCTATACTTTTTGAATAGTTCTATCAAATTAACGTTAAAAAACGCATAAATGTGGGAAATTAAGTTTGTGATAATTTAAATAGTTGTCGTCATTTTCATTAGAGTAACATTTTCGTTAACACAAAAATGCATGTTTGTCTAAATAATTATGATAAGATAAAAAAAAAAAACAAAAAACTTTTGATTTATGGTAGATAACTAAACGTTGTCAGATTTGAGCAATTTTTGTAACTCCTAGCCCAAAAACTCCAACTCCCCAGTACCGTTTTTACGAATGGGCAGACCCAGGCAGTGCCCGAGGGCACTCATGGAGCCATCGAGTATCTTACTTTTTATAAATTGCATTAAAAAAAAAAACTAAGAATAAACATTGCATTATACATATTTTGTAAATAAATATATTCTCGTGTGAAAAGTGTGAATTTTTTTCTACAAATAGTGAGTGATTATCATGCAAACACCAATACAATTTGAACATTTTATCACCAGGAAAATTTAAAAAGTTAACCGAAATCTATTTTTCTACGTTAAAATGTAGTTTTTAGGTACTCAACTCTCTAAGTCATAATGTTTCTAAATATGCTTGACCACCACTCTGTTTAGTACAGTCGAACTTCTATTTAACGAACTTCCATTTTGCGAATTTCTCTATTCTGTGATTTTTTTCCGAGGAACCAAGAACATTTTGGAAATTGCTTCTTAAAATATCTTCCAAATAAGGAAGTGAATTTACCATTTAACGAACTTTACTTTGAGATCCACTTTCCCTATTTTCCAAAATATTTCACGAACATTTCAAACTTGTTAACGCATTTTAGGGGGGAAATGACCCTGAATTAATTTCCAAAGCCACTGCTTTATGTAATTTTTTACTGATTTCTCTAAAAGTTACTTTAGACAAAGCGGTAAAATTCCTTTTCCTTTTTGATTGCATTTCAAACGAAAAATATTACTTATCGAAAAATATAAATATGCATTTTAAACGACCAAATTAACGGATTTTATCAATAGCAATTAAACTTAAGAATGAATGTGGTAATGTATGTTTAAAATTACTTTTATAATAAATGCAGCTATAAATTTATGCATAAATTTAACTTTGTTTTAGTTAAAAAATGTATGTAAAATGATACTATATCACTAGATAATGCTTTACTCTATTCTTGCTTTCCATGAAGATTTTTTTTATGGTTAATATTTATAAAATAAATAGTCGATACTAGTTTACAAGATGAATGTGTTTTAAATGCTATTTTAAATACGGCTAGTGTTTACGCATTTAAAACCTATTATGTATTGTTTAAGTATTTCAGAAAGTGATTTTCTACTTAACGAGTTTTCCATATAACGAACTTACTATCAGGATTTAACGTTACTTCGTTAAATAAGAGGTCCGACTGTATTTATAATTAGTTAAATGAAGTAACAATTGAAAGAATTTAGAATTACAGAGTACTATGGAACAGTAACTTTTAAACTGGTTATGTCTGATGCGCATTGAAGGATGTTTTAATGATTGAGTTTAATAGTGTGGCGAAATAATTCACATGTTTTGAATTTTTATATTTGTTATACCCTTATGTTTTATAATTTAACTACTTTCATTAGCTTCTTGGTGTAGAAAATTATTTTATCATTTATGAACTGCAACTGATTAGCACCTCAATTTTTTTTACATTTAAATTAAGTATAGTTTAAGAGTGTTTTGCTTTACGTTTTTTTTTTGTGTTTACGTTTGTTAAAATCCTTGCGTATCTAAAAAATATTTTATTTTGTGTATGTGAAGTTTTTTTAGTTCAATTTATAGGGGCCCCAAAAAATTTCTCTGCTTGGAGGCCCTGCTTGCTATTAAGACGGCTCGGGCTTAGATGTAATTTCTTTTTAAATGACCCTTTTAAACCTGTTAATTTATGATCAGGTCAAACTGATTTCGTGATTTAAGAATGTTTTGAATCGAACTTACCCTTTACACTCAAGTGTGCTGTGTGTTGTGATGAGCCGTGAGCATTCGAAGCTTTGCAGGTGTAATTTCCACTGTCGTCTGCAGAGACTGGGTCAAGAATAAGAATGGAATATTCACTGTCCTCTCTGATTTTCACATTGCGAACGGCATTCAACAATTCTTTGCCGTTTTTGAACCACTTGAAATCGACAGATTTTGATCTCGTAATAGCCAAACATGTAACAGAAACTATTTTACCTTCGAGTATATTTTCTCGGAAAGAAAACTTCTGTATCTCGGGTATATCTAAAAATAGAAAATTTTAATTAACTTATTGAAATTTCAACTCATCTTATTTGCCCCGTAAAATAACGTTATAATTTAAATTATACTATGTAATGCAACAGCTTAAGTTTCTAGATTATTGATTTCTCATGAATTCATTTAGTATTAAAATTTTTTAATAAATTGCATTACATATCTATCAGAAAATGGAATAGCCAAGATCCCTTACCTTTGAAAAGATATCCATTAGGAAAAGATGCAAACACGGCTATGATCAAACATGGAACTCTGAAACACGTAAAAACCCAGTGTTTTGCACTCTCATACATTTTAGGAATGCTTTAACACATTAAACACGTATTTGTAGATGTGTTACCACAAATGATGTTAAAAAACGAAAAGCAGGATATGCGTACGAAATATGGCGTTTGATTTTAACAATGATGTATGTTTACTGGTAGGGAGCGCCACACATCGTCGCTATCTGAAACTAAATTGTTGCTCTCTTAAATGCGATGATTTTGAATACTTCATCCGTTGAAATAATTAAATCACTTTTGGTGCCTTTTAATGAATGTTTACTCTTAAGTGAGCATTAAATTTGTTTGTCACTACACTAGTTGGTTTTATATAAATAAAAAGTGGGAGTATGATGTACTTAAGCGATTTTTAATTTTATAATATTTTAGAGTATAATATGGACTCTCAAATACAATGAATCATCCGCTGAAATAATTAAATCCCTTTTAATGGATGTTTAATCTTAAGAGGACCACCATAAAAAATTTTCGTCAGAAATTATCTTTCTCCTTCATTACTAATTTAAAGTGTAGAAAAAGTGAATTCAGATAAACCTAAAGTAAGCCATAAAGTTTCAAATACTTAAAAAAAAATTCTTAAATATTCAAATTAAAATAAATTATAAGGCAATAAATTAGGATAACTCAATGGAGAAGGTCTCTTCCAATAATTTGTTTGGATTTTAATATTTTGAAGTATTTTTTTCAATAATTGAAACTTCATGACTTACTCTAGAATTAACTTGAACTTACTTTTCCTTTCTTTTTAATTTTAAATTAGTAAAGAAGGAGAAAGAGAATTTGCGACGAAAATTTTCTCCCACGGTATGGTGTCCTCTTAATTAGGCATTGATTTTGTTTGTCACTACACTAGCGTCAGACACTAATCAAATTTAAGTAAATAACAAGTTGGATTATTATGTACTTAAGTGTTTTTTTTTATTTAATTGTATTTTAGAGTATGATATTCCCTACCGCGAATAAATAGAGTAAAGTTTGTTTCAATAGCGGGTGGTATGCCATTATCGGCAATGCATTGATATTTCCCTGCATTTTCATAGGTGACTGGAGATATGGAGAGCTTGCTTGAATTTTCAGATTCCACCAGAATGTTCACAGCAGAAGAATGACCTGAAAAATAATAGATATACGTCATAACTACACATAGTTTCGAAACATACAACTTAACATTCTATGTATAAAATCCCAGCAAAGGAAGAAAAATCATCACACAATATACTATTATCTGAAGAAATGCCAGTTTTATTTCAAACATCGAAATGCATTATTTCATTATGTTCCAGCATTTTGTTTTATTTATAAAGGAACAAAACGTATTTATGAAACGCGTGCTACTTTCTATGGTGATGACATAATTTGGCTCCTGTCGCCCTTTTCTCCTCCACATTAAACTTTACAGGTGTAGAAAAGCATATAAATTTTAACACATGCATTATAAATGCCAAATAGTAAGTCTTTAGATAAAAACACATTTAAGTTAAAAATTCGATTTTATATTGAAACTTGTTAAAAAATATATATTTTGCATGTAGAGTAGACACACATAATCGATGATAGCTTTTCTCACTTGTGAAATTCTTCTACCAATCAATTGATCAGTAGTATCGATAGAATTATTAAAATAAGAAACGGTTGCCTAAAATACTAATAACCTCAAACTATCCAAAAAGTAAGAATGGAATATTTATCTCGATTGTTAATGTTTATTTCAGCTACAGCATTAATAGATTAATTGAATTATAGAATAAACAGGTATATTAGAATATTTATTAATATATAAATATAATATTTATCTCGTTAATTTCAATTTCAGCTTCATCATTAATAGATAAATAGAATTAAAGAATAAACAGATATTGTAGAATATTTATTAATAGATAAATGAAGTATTTATCTCGTTCAAGTCAATTTCAGCTTCAGCATTAAGAGAGCACACAAATAGCAAATTGCTATTTTGAAACCATTTATGCAATTCATTTATCCCGAAGCAATCTCAAAATAATAATAATAATTATTATTATAATCTTTTACTACTTAAATATAATAAGGGCAAAAGAAAAACGTTGACTATTAAGTAAACGCTTTTTACATCATTTTAATCATTTAAATTTTCCATGAAAAAAAATTTCCCATTAAAAAAAGTGCCTACATAATTAACAAAAAGCAAAAATAAAAAAATATAAATAACACAAAGTTAAAATAACGTTTTTAGGCCTAAACTTTCGAACAATATTTCTCATGAAAATCAGTGCACATAAATTTCATAAAATCGACTAAAATACATCCCTCTCAAAATTTGGGCTTCAGAAATCAGAATATGTCACATGAAAATTAAGAAAATGTTTAATTTTATGCAGAATTTTTATACCAAAAATTTCCGTTTGTATTAATTAGAATATTTGAGACGCGCTCCTCGAACTCAAACACGATCTTTTAGCAGGTGAAAAATGCAACAAAATGCAATGAAATTGTAAGGAATTCTTTTGATATCCAAAAAAATTAATGACATGTTTCAATATTATTCAATAAATTGAAAAATCTAAACTGCGTATCTGTAACTTTAAGTAATAATAACAATAATAATCTGGGTGCTTTAATTGTTTTCTTTTTGTCATACAATATTCTTAAAAAAACATGTTTTAAACATTAAAACTAGAAACCCTTAATTCTATAAAATTATTTAGAAATAACATAAAATTTATTTATCATCAAACCAGAGGAAATTAAACCTTCTTAAAAGCTGAAATTAACTTTCTAATTGAGATAAAGTGGATTGAGAGAAAGAAAAGAAAAAGAAAAGTCCTGTTAGTTTCGTGGGGTTTCATTAATTTAGAGTCCTTGTCCCTTACATTAATAATTAGTTAGTATGTGTATAAAGGAAAAAAAAATGAAGACCACCGAAGGTGTAATTGAAAAAATCAAGGCTCTCAATTACAGAAGAGATGAACTGGAAATTACCATATTTTTATGTTAATGACATTTCTAGAAAAATAAATAAAAATATATTTAAATCTGACAATAAAACTAAAATATATGGTGCTTAAATCAGTCATGGTAATTTTTCCGCTCCTATGGTATCCATTTACTGAAAGTTCTCGTTTTCAGTGAGCAGAGGTGGCTTATTGGATAAAATGTTCGCCTTCCAATGAGGTTAATCAGGTTCAAATCCCAGCGATGACTATTTGACACGAATTCCGCACCCGACTTGCACAAACTTGTGCTGACGTCAATTATCCTCAGTGGTAAGCAAATCTAGAGTTAGAGTCCCCTTGCAATCTGGCTAACCGTGGAAGGCTTTCATTGTTTTCCTCTCCATGTAATGCATATGAGGGTTAGTTTCATCAAAAAGTCCTCCACGAAGGCGAATTTCTTCCAACACGTGGTTCAGGAGTCCCATTCTCTTCTATATTGGGTTCTAAATTATAATGATACGGAGTTAAACATTAATAGTCGTAAGCCCCAAAAATTGAGTCTGCTGTTCAACGACTGTTATGAAAATATAAAAGGCATGTATTAATAAAATGATAAAAATGTTCTCATTATAAGATTTGCATAAATTTGTTACTTGTATTAAATTAATTTTATTATAATTTTCTACTTCCTTTAATTCTATTAAGCCTAGTTTGAATTCATATTAATATCCGCTCTATGCTCTGCGCATGTTTGCTTAATAAACTAATTTTAGTTTCAGAAATATTGTGTAAATAAATCCTAAATTAATAATTCTTGCTCTATAGTGTGTTGTTAAAATGTATCATATACGTGTATCATATCTTACTGTCATTATAAACCTTAGTGTTACTGAATAAAGCATCTTCTTTACTCAAAGTTGTGTAAGAGAACATCTTTGATGCACTGAAACACACTACTTTGTTCTAGAGGCACCATTTTTGATGGATGCACTAACCTGTCCACCTGATCCATTTTATTTTAGGCGGTGGTTCTCCCGATGCATGGCAACGGACGATAACGGAACTCCCCAAAGTTTCAACCATGTCTGCGGGTCGCTCCCTCCACTCCGGACTAGCTAAAATGAACATGGAACGAATATAAGTTATTAAACATAGTTAAAAAAATTTTTTACAGGATAATTTGCTATTTTAACTTTTAAGATACTTAACAAATGCTAAACGCATTTTTCATTTATGTATATATATATAAACAAAAATGAAAAGTTTACACCCCTTAATGTTAATTTTACTTTTTGCATATTTCGCTATATCGCGAGAAATTTTAATTCATTTATCCAAAGATAATTCCAAGCAAAAAATTCTTTTAGTAAATATTTAATTTTTTTTTATTATTTATTAAAATGAATAAAATAATTATAAAGGTTTGCAATTTTTTGCATTATTTAAAAGAACATAATTTTTTACAGCCAATTACATAATTTGCCCAAAATCGGTCAAAAAATTCGAGAAATTGAAATAAGTCAGATAATTAAAGTTAGTTTTTTTAGGAACTATTAGACCAATGTTGCTCAAATTTTGTATTTACCATATAAAATTACAGTTTTTAAAATGAGGCAAAAAATTGTATACAAAATTGCAATTCAAAATTTTTTCGACCATTTTTAAATAAAACAAAAAATAATAAATATTTTGTAAAATTTATTTTTTGAATGGAATTATCTTTGGATAAACATATTTTATTATTGTGTGTGTTTTTATTTGCTTATAAAGCTCTCGGGATATGGGGAAATACACAAAAATCAACATTAAAGGGTTTAAACTTTGAAGCGCCCAAACTATTTCCCAGATGACGGCTACCCTCTATATTTTGGGGGTCAGAAATCCTAATCCATCGGAAAAAAAATTTATTTATTCAGAGAAAGTACGTTTTTGAAAGTACGTTGTCCCTTATTTTGTAACTCAAAATATCGCCTGCACTAATTAATTAGCATTCCACGAATCAACCCCTCGATCCATTAAGATCGAGTCACAGAACCTGAAGATCCGATCATTAGATCAAAAGTTATTCAGGGTAATTCGTTTCTGCACGTACTGTACAATAATGTTCCTTTGAAGTTTATAATGTTTGGAAAACAAAAACAACTCATTTAGCAAATATATAGTTAAATATACTGATAACATTAAAAAAGAGACAATACAATGTCAGCTGAAATAAATGATAAGATTTTAAATGTTTAGATTTTAGAAATCCTTAGACACGTTGCATTAAGAGAAAAAAGAAAAATTTTTTTCCTTCAGTTTTCTTGATTCGATCTTTTTGCCATATAAGCTGAAATCAAGGATAGTTTTACACATTTTATAGTTTCGCAATGTCAATGGTTCTTCATGCTTCCACAACGCACGTTGATAAATTCTTGCAGTATTTTGGTTCATAAACAGTATCTTTGATTTAAACTCATAAAAAAAAAAGTCACAAATTTTGATCCACAGTTTTTGTTGGCCATTTAATGAAAGGTAAATTAATTGTCACCAACATAACAGAGACGCTGGATAAACTAAAAGAACACAGTTGTACAGCGCATGCATGCATGCATATATATATATATATTGTTTTCAGTTGTTTTTAGAACATGTGAAAGATTTGAAAAGAAAATGATCGTACCTTTGACAGAGAGGGGTGCCGTGAAGGAATCTCCACCCCCTGCAGAGTTCATTGCAGAACAGGTGTAATTTCCACTGTTCTTAACTCTCGCAGCTTCAATCACAAGAACCGATACTTTATTTAGCGTGTCGATGCGTATGTTTTCTTCATTTATTTCTTTCCCATTTTTCAACCATTTGAAATTGAGGAGATCTTGTTTGTTGGTCACTAAACATGTGACAGACACAACATCTCCTTGAACAATATTTTCTTGGAAGGAAAATCCTCGAATGCGGGGAATTTCTGAAAAAAATAGAGAGTACAATAGAAAGAGTGAATTTTCCGTGTTCGATAATAGCCATTCATAAATCATAACATTTCGAGACAAATCCAATAAATTTTTAAGAATCTCATATCTAGTTAGAGGGGGAAGTAAAAATGTTATTTCAGATTTTATAAATATGTTAATAGCATCATATTGGATTAAAAAAAGTATTAATAAGCGTTCATTTCTTTTATCATGAAGTCTCTGAAAATTAATATTATTGTCGAGAGAAAAAAATACGAACAAAACATCTTCCCTTTTAGATTAATAAATACATTAGCTATTTATGTATCTATTAAGAAATATATAAGTTTTGCGAAAAACATGTACGAAAAAATTAATGATTAGTTATATCATTGACTGTAACTCTAATTAGTACATTTTTATTAAATTACATAGGCGATAATCGTCAGTCAATGCAAGTTAATAGGCTGAAATCATAATTTAAATTTTGATGTTTTAAAAAAAATAATTCGTATAATTTATATATGTTTCTGCAGGGCAAACTAATAGCAATTTGTTTCAAGCAAAATCCATTAATTCTAAATGTAATTATCTAAACAACTTCTTATATTAAAAGAGTAAAGATTAGAGAACAATATTTTGTTTAAAATATCAACAGTTAAGAAAACAAGAAAAATGTCATTTTAAACTAATAAAAAGTATTGGTGATTTCTTTTACACAAACTAATTAAATTTATCTACTATTACAATAAAGAAATATTTCGGATGCAACTTACCTTTGGATACAGCAGCCTGAATCAGGAAGAGCAGCAGCACGTTGATTATTTCTTTTGCAATAAACATTGATGCTAGATTTAAATAAACGAATTATTTTTAATGATAAAAAATTTGAGTTTTCATTGTTTACGATGTTCTTTTCTTTGGGTTATCGAGTAGTACAGCTTTGAACATGGCGTTAAGTATCAAAATCACTCGCTTTGCTTTTTAAGGAGTAGCAGATACACAGCGCCACACATTGGCAATAAAATAAACTAAACACGAATATTTTAAAGCAATATAGAGATAGTAATTTGTTTTTGTTTTTCTAAAATAAAAACAAATATTGCTACTCCAGGAGAACAAAGTATTTGAGTTAGTATATTCTGGATTAATAAGCGTCTGTTAAAAATACTTTGTTTAAGTAATAAATCTTTTAAATTGGTGACTAAAGAATTCCAATAAAGTAAGTCAACTTACTTTATTTTAAAATCTGTTTCTTATACTTTTGAAGATAACAAAAACTATGACTGAGGCGTACAATTAACAAGAGCAGTTTCAAATACAAGTTTACAACTACGTCATCTATGATTGAAAATTTTTTACTTTCTGAAAAAAAAATGTATCATATAATTTTTTTATGAATTTATCTACATCATTTTTTATGGATCATGAAAAGTTGATTGCATAAATACGAAACCGTTTGGAATACATAAGCTTTGCACGAAACAATACATCATCACTAATACATATTCTATGGAACGAAAATATTACTCCCGAACATCACCTTTTATCAATTTATTAGATATAATGGTTATGGAAATTTGATTACCTAAATTTGAGAAAAGAAAGTCAAAAGGTGAAAAATTATATTAACACATTACCATGAAACGTTATAAAATATATGGCAATCAAAAAATACCCATAAATAATGTTCATGTAACTTAGCATCTTTGAGTATTTAAATCGTATTTATTTGTATTTTCTAATGCTCATTCCAACTAATATATCACGCCTAATACCCGTCATTCATAAAACTTATCTATAATGCCTTATATTCATAAATGACAAAAAATACAGTAATATTTTTCCACGTGCGAAAATGGCAATACAATATCAGAAACGAAAGAACATAAAATTCACGATCGCAACGAACTGTAGGGGGCGTTGTTGTATGTGCCGAATCCCTGCGATTTCCATATGAACAGTCATTCAGTTACACTGGAGACGTCTTTAATGTAGCATTGTAACGTCCCATCTTTATTATGGCTGATTAAATTTAAAAAAGAAAAATGCTTGTTTTCTTTCTTATGCAAACGAAAACAAAATGGTATCTCCTTTTTTTTTAGAGAAGGAACATCCAGAACACATCGGAAAAATATTTGTAAATAAAGAGAAAAAAATAGGTATATTCTTATAAAAGTTCAAACCTAATGCCTGAGAAATAGTTTTACTAAATTTAATGGTATAACATGAAAGGCCCATTTAAATTTTAATGTAAAATAAAGAATACTTACGAAACAAAAGAACTATTCTTTTTTTGTCGCCATTTTTAGTGATACGAAAATGCGTCTTTGGGACTTGCCAAAAACAAATCAAGATGCAATTTTATTTTTTTAAGAGCCAAATATTTAATGGAGTGAAATATAACGAAAATGTACCAATGCCCATAACATGAAACTTTATCTTAGTAAAAGTCCGTTTTGGAAATGTTATTTCATTTTGAATCTTATTTATTAGAGTTCATAATGGCTATAGAATCAGGTGAGAGAAAAGTTTGTTTTGAATCTATGCTAAACTCTATATCGGCCCATTTTCCACCGAAATCCGATTGACTACTTTGATTTTAAACAAAGTGTTTCATTTTAAGATTTTTTCCAAAAATTTTAAGTGTAGATTGGCGGCACTTAAAAATCTGCCAAATCTGTAGCTGTGGTTAATACGTAAGTACCGAATTTTTCTTCCATACTTTTCTGAATCATATTACTTCAAATATTAGAATATGCAAGAAGTATACATAAACACATAATTTAATTTTTAAAAAAAAGTATTTTGACAACAATTTTATCAAAAAATTATAAACTAAAAGACGTAAAATAAAGAATTCTTAGGATAAAAACGATTTTAAAAATTCCTCATTTTTCAATAAAAACTTTCGTTTTGTTTCTTTTTTTTAATTCTTATAGTATTTAATCAGACGTAAAAAAACCATTTTGTAGAGAACGATCATCAAGTAAGAAAAAAAATTATTTACAAGCAAATTTTTTATTATAAAAATCATAACACTTACCTGATTTATAAGTCCGGAGAATTCCAAAATGATATGTTCTTTGTTTGAAAACTTTATTCTCAAATAATATATACATAGTTTATCCCTTCATTACTTTTAGGTAACATACCACACATCAAAATTTTATAATTGTAAGATCTCCATATGAATTTTAATATGCAGCTTAAAAACAGAATAGCTGAATTCTAGTTGAAATTCTTTCAAAACTAAAAAACACTTACCAAGAAAACGATAAAAAATTCATTTATAATCAGCACAAAAGATACTTTTTCAAGTAATTCGGATTATTCTTTATTGTTGTTTTCTGAATTATGTAGATACAGAAATATATACTATTCTATGAAGAAGAAGAATATTCTATAACTATTACAGTTCTGTATGGAATTCATTTATTCATTGGAATGACGAAAGCAATGTTGATTTCATTTTAACTTGTAATGAATTGAAGACAGAAAAATTATTTTACCGCAATACACACATCTGTAACAGCAAGTGATCATGAAATCATGTTATGTTGTTGGTAATAGAAAGGTAAAAAATATTGAGAAGTTGTTCTTCAAATGCTTCGCGTGTTCTGCTTCAATGTTTGGCATGTTCTGATTAGTTTTTTCAAGAAGTTTTACCTTTTCTTTAAGGAAATTTTGCTTCTCTTTTTATGCCCAGAAAATGGCGTCCGTCATAGCCAATGGTTATGTGGGAACTAATGCACGATATTTACAGTCTCCCGATAGATGGCGTATCGAGTGTTGCGATCGCGAATTGAAGTTAACTTTTGTGTGCACTTGACTGGGTATTAGGAAATAAAAGGTTGTGTGCGTAAAACATGAAGTCGTCCTGCCATTAATAATTATTAAAAATACTGAGAACACGTAGAATCATTAGTGTTATTTTTGTTTCCATAGATAGAACAAGAATGCGACATCTAAACTTAAATGAAGCGAATAATGCCGAAAGCGATGCCATTTCTTACAAAATTGTATTACTTTTTGTGCAAAACTCACATTTGTTTGATATATTCGTATACTAGCTTGCGCACACAAAAAAAACATCGAAAATACAAATTTACTACTGTTTATTTTAGTTGAAGAGCCACTTTCAGAAATTTCCGCCATCTTCGATTTTAGGTAAATTATTTTATTCCCGATGTTCCGAACACACTTTTGTTGAGAGAATATCACGTGACAGAGTAGTGTCGTTAAAAACCTTGTTAGAACTTCGACAGATTTATTAAAAATTTAAAATTATAAAATCATGCAATTCGTAATTCTTTATAAAGTAATTTATTATTTCGGATTATAATTTTAGATTTTTTAAAATTTGCTATTATTTAAATTGACGGAAATCGATCTGAGTGCTGAATGAAATAAACGCTCTAAGAAAAAGAAGTAGAGAAAGATATTTTTCAAAGTTTTAAAAGCGAAAAAAACAGAATCTGGACTGAAAATGCTCGTTGCAGTACTGTACTGCTATAAAATAACGCCCGTGTCTCAAATCTGCTTGCGAAACCAACTAGATTTTCATATTGAAAGTTATTGCTGACTAAAGTGAATGTCGTTTTATCAGTCTATTTGTGAATGGATTGTGTTTTATGCACTAGGAGACGCTACAAGCTCTTGACTGCCTATACTTCCGGGTTACTGTTTTTGGTGTGTATTGAAGCCATTTAGCTCACAACATGGTTTGAGACTATCTGGAATAGTATTTGTTACCCGATATTTATTATTTGTGTTTAAAAGAAGAATCGTCATTTGAAGACTTGTCATTTTAAGACGTAAGAATTGTTATTTGAAAAAAGAAATGTTATAAAACACTTCTCACTTTGTTAACACTATACCAACTTTGAAATTTAAACCTAAATGATATGTAAAATGAACTTTATCACACTGCTCAAATAATATGCTAACACTAACGTATGATGGTGCACACGCTTGCACCAAGAACAAACAGTAATAAACAAGTAAAAGAAGCCAAATACAAACTGCAAAAAAAAAAAAGTTCTTTTTAAATCTAGCAACCATGTCACCTGTTTTAACCATGCATATATAGATAACTAAAACAAATTGCCACTTTAAACTTATCAGAATTACTTAATATCATTAATATGGTTGATGAAATACAGCAGATTTGAGTTCAGAAATTTTGTAGTTTATTTCTTTTATTTAACACAAAATTATCTGTTTGAAAATATCGCCTCTCCGAATAAACTGTTATAAGCAGCTGTATACTTTCTAACCGGAAGTAGAGCAGGTCTAGAAATTGAGATTGTTTACATTGAAAACACGATCCATAAATGATATTTTTTTTATACGTAGCTTAGTCATTCCAAAAAAAAAAAAAAAAAATAAATAAATAAATAAAATTATGTTAATGTTAAGATAAATGTTACAAATATAATATGCGTGATTTCGATGATTTTCATACCACGGACAATGAGTGTGAAATTTGCCTTTAAATTGGGAAGAATTCCATTTTGTGCTGTACATTCATAAACTCCTCCATCCTCGTGTGCCACGGAGGGTATCTTCAGGAAAGTGGAATTCACCATCCCTTTCGAATGTTGAGATTTATCTGCAAAGAAAATTTTAGATATGCGAGCTAAAACAAAGGCATGACAACATAAAAGTTCATTTATTATATTTTTTTCTGGAATATATGAATGACTTGGTGTAAGAGCAAACAAAGTGTGAATGTTCGAAGGGCCTTTAATATTTGGAAGGAAAGAAAATCGTTTTTATTAATAGCAGGACGTCACCAGCAACGGTAAAAGTGTGAGTTTTTGTAATTTTTTAATGATTCATTTTGTTTGTCTTCTCTTATAGAAGTTAATACCTTACAAGCCGATGACTTAAGTTTCCCGCAAACAATGACTTTAGCTACTTTTGGAAGAAGCCAACGATATATTTTAAAGCCAAAGATAAGCACACTTTCAACGATTTCAAAATTTGACGGCAAAAAAAAAAAAAAAAGCTTAAAAGTTATTTACTTACTGTAAAAAAGTTTATGATGATAATAATTTTCAATGTTAAGAAAAATATGTTCTACAAAAACAACAGTACGTTTATTAAGGGATTAATTACAAGTTAATATTAAGAATACTTTTGATGAGAAATTTGAGCTTGATGCTTTTTTGAGAACTTCATTTATATTTCGTCCAAAAAATGTTTTCGTTTTTTCTGTTGCTTATTATTAATTGTTAGTTTCTTACATTAATTTTATTTTTTGTGATTCCTTGTTAACTTGTTTTTTTTGTTGCTAATTATTAATTATTAGCTTGTTTTTTTGTTAGTTATCCTTTGTTAAGTTGCTTTTATAACTATTAATTGCAGAGCTAATTTTTATTGTTAGCTTTTATTTTATTTTGTAAGCTAGTATTTAGCTTTTTGTTAATTAAAAATTTTAATTATTAAAATTTTAAATTTAGTTAATTAAATTTTTTGTTAATTAAATAAGTCACTGTGCTGACGTAAAATATACTCAATGTAGGTGGATCATGGGTCCCCTTGTCACGCTAACCGTGCGAGGATTTAATGGTTTCAATCTCCATGTACCGCAAATGCGGGTTAGTTCCATCAAAAAAGTCCTTTATGTAGACAAATTTCTCCCAATACTTGATCCAGGAGTTTCCTTGTCTTCTGGATTGGGTTCAAAATGACAAGTTGAACATTGGTAGTCGTTAACTCAAAAGTGATCGGCTGTTCAACGACGATTATTAAAAAAATAACACATCAGATTGCTTTACAATAGTGTATTTATCAATCTCAATTGTTTCTTGTTCAATTGGGTAAGAGGACTCTAACCCATGATCCACAAAAGATATTTCCCGTCTGCACTGCGGTCGGTGCGAGCCGGGTGCAGAACTCGAATCGACCAGCTATCGCTCGGTTCGAACCCGGGTGACCTCATTGGGAGTCGAGTGGTCTGTTTCCTGATCCACCACGGCTTTTTTGTAAAATTTAAAAAAGACTGAAATTGTTATAATATCGCTAGACTTTCATCGGTAATAATTAAAAAGGATTATTTCTTAAATGTTTTAGGCAATGTTTAGGTTATTTTACGGTAAAAGCCCGAAGTCAGGGTACCCAAGTCAAAATTCTTGATGGTCCCATCAAAAGATTTTCATGGTTAATGTTTCTTTTAGTGAGATTCATGATGGTCTATCATCATTTGATGGTCACCATCATTCAACATTTTCCGCTATGCGTTCATGGTATTTGATATGCTAACAAAATTCCATCATTCCATGATGGAAAACGCTTCTTTAATACTATGATGGTTAAACTTCAGAAGAAGTTTGATTCTCATGCACCCATAAAATCCATGATGAACCGTGATGGTCCAAACGATTCGTTTCCATGATGGTTTAATGGGAATTTTTGTTGGTTCTCAAAAATATACCATCAAAACAATTTGTTTTTCTTTTACGTTGGCCTCGCATAAGTCACTTGACATTGGGGAGATGGTGGTTTATAATCGTTCCAACATTTGATTTTGAAGAAACTATGATAAAATTCCAGATGGTCCATGACGGTACAACAATGTATTTCTATGATGATTCAATAATAATTATTGATGATTCAGCAGGAATATACCATCAAAACAAGCTGCTATTCATACGTTGGACAATTAAAATCAATCTGGTTTCCTACATTAGGGTGATGATTACTTATTGACCATCAAATAATAAAAAGGTTCAAGGTTATCATTAAGATTATGATGGTTCATCAACGGATAACCATCCAACATTTTGACTTGGGTAAAAACTAGAAATAACGCGACTTTTTAATGCAACATATTGTATAAAAAGAGTTTATTTACCTGTATATTTGCTCCACGTTATCGTCGGGAGGGGTGATCCTGTTGCCAAACATCGTGCTTCAACTGACAATCCAACGATTGTGGACATATCATTCGGCTGTTCAATCCATTTGGGGCTGGCTATAAAAAAAACAAAAAAAAAAGGCTCTTTAAAAATCTTTTCTTCCATCAAGACCGAAAGATAAGGAAGTCAGTGACTTCGAAAAACATTTATCTACTAATAGTTACTGATTGATATTGGTTTTAATAACGCATGAGTACTAAAGGGCCCGGATAGCCTGGTTGGCAGGAACGGGAGTTTGAATCAGGCCACCTGAAGACTCCCCGTGTAGTACATAGAGACTGGTTCACGTTAAATCTGTTGGGTTACAAAGTCCTTGTTCCCATAACAAAATAAACCTCTGGGGGTACTGAATTGGAGATCGATCGTTCTTTTTTTCAGGTCAAAATAACGATCTGTGGATGAATGAATGGGTTCGCCCTATAAACTGGTGTGTCGTATGCGTGTGGCAGAAGTCGAATTCTTGGCCATAGATGGCACCACTGGAAAACAAGAACAATCGCACCCCCTCTGCCTTAATGGCCAACGACAACATGAGTACTAAATGAAAAGAAGCATTGAAACGTGTCACATGACAGAAAAAGAACAGACTTCAATTTTTGATAAACTTTTTTCAAATCTATACTCCTAAATTTTATTCATTATGAAATTATTGAAAAAAAAAATTAACCAAAATATCATTAAAAAGTAACGTAAGAAAACGGCTTAAAGGTTATCTAAGTTTCCCGCTAGGTGGCTAAGCTCCCTGTTCGCTGAAGCTCACCAACCCTGATGATTGCTTCGCAACAATTACCGTTTCTTGGCGTAAAACAACTATAAATATATGTTCTAAGAAGAGCACATGTCCCGTCACTTCCCACGTCCAAATATTTTCCCTGATACTATTGCGATCTATTAGTGAACATAAAACATTTTTCGAAGTAATTATTTATTAAAAAATGACATTTAAAGTTAAAAGTATATTGTTATAACAAATTTGGTGAACTGTAATTTAATATTTTTGCTTATCAAACATGTTTATTTTGAATATAATTTTTGCATTCATCGCTTTGTGCTGAAAGTTTTAAACGAATCTCTTTAACAGTAATTCATAATAGTATATTTACATCATAAATAATAGTTGTAAAACGGTTAATATGATCAAACATCGATTTAGATAAATTTATTTTAAAATGTAACGTAGAATTATTATTCTAATAATAATAATAAAAACAATCTTATTAAACTCTTAATTTGGAGAACAAATGAAAAGCGTAATAACAGTACAGGTAAATTAGGGATGCAAAAATATTTATAGGAAAACTACACTTTTATAACTTGTCTCAATTTTATGCTGATGACAACTAAACCAATATGAAAATAGGGATCCCAACATATGATTTTTCAGATCAATAAAAATGCACCAACAACAATGGATTTTTATATATACAGTGATCTCTCACTTATGCATCACCTTTTTCATTTATACGACGATTTTTGGAAAATAATGATAAACATCCTTCGTTTATGCGCTGAAATTTTAGGCTAACATTTAAATTTTTTTATCCTTTAAATATTTTCTTCTTTTTCTAAAACTTTTTTTTAAAATTAAAAATGAAGCAAATAAGCAATCCTTGTTACAGATAAAAAGAAATATATGTTGTTAGATCCCATTGAATTTTCTTCCCCCTGTGACCTTTTCATTTTTGCTGTTTAGGGAAAGACATTCTTTCTAGAATTTTGAATAGTGTGTGTTATCTGTTGCACCAACAGCAATGAAAGCCCATTATTCATCTTTAAGAAAATGATCATTCCTTTTGTCCAGAGGTTAGTTTTACTCCCATGCTGTTTTCTAGAAAAAAAAAGACACCTGGAATACAAAAGATGAAAGAGACCGCGATCACTTACTTGCTGTCAGATGGACATTATGAGTAAATATTTAAAAGGAGGTGGTCTGCTTAGTGACAGTAGTAATGGAACAACTTAATGTGCAGCATAATATGACGTCAAGTACTTTTCTTAGAAATTCATCATGTGATGTTTCACCCCCTCCCATAGAACCCAAATTTTTGGTGAAAAACTGTTCATTTATATCTAACTAAAACTTGTGGACGATGAGAACGTGGTGGATTATACTAACTAGGATGATAAAGTTCCTCAAAATCACACAACAGTATTAGAAGCTTTAGACACTATTCGTGAATATTTACAATTTAATTTTACTTCTGAAACTCCCCCTATCCCATTTATATGAACTGGAAAAAACTTTTTGAAATACGTCGGCAAAAACAAATCCAAACATGTATTAAGATTATTTTGTAAGAAAATAAATTGTCTTAAGGTATGTTAAATTTTTTCTTTGTATAATTATAGTAAATACCAAAACTATATAAATATTAACATTTTTTCTTTAGAAACATATTTATTCATATTGTCACTGCAATTTACGTTGCGTAGTTTTGAATTTTGAAGCTTTTCACTTATGCGCCTCTTTCACTTGGTCCCTTACATCGGTGCATAAGTGAGAGTTCACTGAAAGAGTTTAAAAAGAATTGTTGGTTTCAAACGCTATAAAAAGAATTGGTTTCTTTTTTATAGTGCAATTCTACCTTTTTAAGCCACATTTAAAAATAATAAATTGATTTTGTTATTAACAGTTTTAAAACTATTATTCTTGGTGTAAATTATCTTTAAAGAAATTCGTTTAATCATTTAGAACTTAACAATCAGTTTCATGCACAATGTGATGCAATCACAAATAGTATTTAATATATAAACCTGTTTGGAAAGCGAAAATATTAAATTATTGTTGGGAACTCACTAAATTTGTTGGAACATACCTTTCATTTTAAATGTTATTTAAAAAATCGGTACTAAGTAAAATTATTTATCTTTATGAATTAGAATCATAAGAGAAATTGAATCATTCGAAAATTTTCACACTATTTACCAATCAAATTTGACTCAAAATAAACATTTAATTTAAGAATAAAAGAGGAAAAGTGGGGAGGGTGATACAATTGTAAGTAAATATTCTTTATAATACTTTTGAAGAGAATAATTTCAACTTTCGTTGGAAAAATAGTATAGGATTGTATAAAACTGTTAGTGTTTGTATAAAATACCAAGTGTTTGTATAAACTTTTTCTTCTAAAGAATATTAAGAAAGTTATGTAATACTACTTAAAATAACATGAGAATTACCTTTTACATTGAGATAGGCTGTATAGTTGTCAGTTCCATCGGAGTTGGTAGCTGAGCACGTGTAATTACCACTATCTTCAAGTTTGACAGGATCCAATATCAAATTAGAAATTTCATTTCCAGTTTCATACCTGACGTTTTGTTTCCTTTCACTGATGGTGTTGTCGTTTTTTAACCAACTGAATGTAATTGGCTTTGTCTTTGTCACTGCGAAACAAGTGACAGTCACTGAATCACCCTCCACTACATTATCTTGAAAGAGGAATTTTCGTATGCTAGGGACACCTGAAAATGAATCTAGATGTATGACTTATCGGAAAAATTGAATAATTTATGAAATCACTTAACTACAAACGGTTTAACTTTTTCTTCTCTTTTAAGAAGTCTTGTAATTGCAAACAGTTTTTAAAATCAAAAGTAATGCTTTTAGCCCTTGAATGATAAGACCTGGAATGAATCTCGATATATGACTATTCGGAAAAATTGAATCACTTATTTAAACAAATAACTAAATGCAAACAGAAACCGCAATTATTACATAAATTAATTAATTAAATTATAATTAAATAATTAAATTAAAACAAAAACCGCAAACAAATAATTGCAAATACACTGTAAAAAAACTCTGTAAATCTTTAACCAGTATTTGGTGCCAAGTTTTCCATTATCCCAAAGTCTAGTTAAATGAAATATCATTTTATTTCAGTTACACCTTAAATGGAGAAGTATGATCTAGAAATACTTCCATGGTGCAACTGGCAGCACAAAAATTTGGAAAAAGACACAAAACTTTTATGGTGTCTGTAAACTAAACGATATTTGTTAACGACGTCATGTTTTCTTTACAACTCTGTATCGGGGTGATTAATGCATGTTGTTTCTACTAACTTAGGTAGGTAAACGGCTTATTTGCATTAAGTCCATTTCTTTTATGTTGCCTTTTTAAATTTGGTTTTCAATATAAAATGGTTTGAGGTATGTCATAAAATAAATTCTTACGGTAAACAGTTTTGTTACGGTAAATAGCTACCTTCGCCTGCATGCGAGCATTTTAAAAATATATAATAATGGTGCAACTTTCCTCTGCTTTTATAAAATAAAAAAAGGATAAAGACTGAAAATCGGTGTTTTGTTTCTTCAAAACATCTACAAACCTTCTACTTATATTTGGAGCTAGTGAAAATACCAAAATATGGTAAATCTAGCTCCATTTTAAATAACCGGCAAATGAATACTGATCTTTGGTGCAACATGGCTCAGAGTTTTTAACAGAGTAGTATTTAAAATCAAAAGTAAAGTCATTGATCCATTTTTTCAACTCTTTTACATCTTATTTCATGATGAATATTTTTCGTTACTCTTAAATCTTATTAAATCAATAATAAAGCAAATTTAAACGAAAAAATTGCACTGAAGAGAATTTGCGATGTTCACAAATATCATGAAATATGCTATTTTGCTGCAAAAACACGGATCAAAATATTAATCAAAAGAAATCTTCAGATCTGATTTTATCTTTCTGGTCCGAAGCATCGTTAATTTTTTTTGTGGTAGTCCGATCCAAGTTGTAGTGGTCCTGTGACCAACGGATCTTTAGCTTTAACAAAGCACAAAATCTCTATTTATGCAACGAGACTGGCGTCTTACTTGTGAGCTGTTTATAAGTTGGATTGGGTAGAAAGATAATTATTTTATAAGAAATTATTAGGTAACATTATATCGTATATAATATATAATGACCAACGGATCATCCTTAATTTTTTATCCTGCATTTAGCTTTAACAAAGCACAAAATCTCTATTTATGCAACGAGACTGGCGTCTTACTTGTGAGCTGTTTATAAGTTGGATTGGGTAGAAAGATAATTATTTTATAAGAAATTATTAGGTAACATTATATCGTATATAATATATAATGACCAACGGATCATCCTTAATTTTTTATCCTGCATTTAGCTTTAACAAAGCACAAAATCTCTATTTATGCAACGAGACTGGCGTCTTACTTGTGAGCTGTTTATAAGTTGGATTGGGTAGAAAGATAATTATTTTATAAGAAATTATTAGGTAACATTATATCGTATATAATATATAATGACCAACGGATCATCCTTAATTTTTTATCCTGCATTTAGCTTTAACAAAGCACAAAATCTCTATTTATGCAACGAGACTGGCGTCTTACTTGTGAGCTGTTTATAAGTTGGATTGGGTAGAAAGATAATTATTTTATAAGAAATTATTAGGTAACATTATATCGTATATAATATATAATGACCAACGGATCATCCTTAATTTTTTATCCTGCATTTAGCTTTAACAAAGCACAAAATCTCTATTTATGCAACGAGACTGGCGTCTTACTTGTGAGCTGTTTATAAGTTGGATTGGGTAGAAAGATAATTATTTTATAAGAAATTATTAGGTAACATTATATCGTATATAATATATAATGACCAACGGATCATCCTTAATTTTTTATCCTGCATTTAGCTTTAACAAAGCACAAAATCTCTATTTATGCAACGAGACTGGCGTCTTACTTGTGAGCTGTTTATAAGTTGGATTGGGTAGAAAGATAATTATTTTATAAGAAATTATTAGGTAACATTATATCGTATATAATATATAATGACCAACGGATCATCCTTAATTTTTTATCCTGCATTTAGCTTTAACAAAGCACAAAATCTCTATTTATGCAACGAGACTGGCGTCTTACTTGTGAGCTGTTTATAAGTTGGATTGGGTAGAAAGATAATTATTTTATAAGAAATTATTAGGTAACATTATATCGTATATAATATATAATGACCAACGGATCATCCTTAATTTTTTATCCTGCATTTAGCTTTAACAAAGCACAAAATCTCTATTTATGCAACGAGACTGGCGTCTTACTTGTGAGCTGTTTATAAGTTGGATTGGGTAGAAAGATAATTATTTTATAAGAAATTATTAGGTAACATTATATCGTATATAATATATAATGACCAACGGATCATCCTTAATTTTTTATCCTGCATTTAGCTTTAACAAAGCACAAAATCTCTATTTATGCAACGAGACTGGCGTCTTACTTGTGAGCTGTTTATAAGTTGGATTGGGTAGAAAGATAATTATTTTATAAGAAATTATTAGGTAACATTATATCGTATATAATATATAATGACCAACGGATCATCCTTAATTTTTTATCCTGCATTTAGCTTTAACAAAGCACAAAATCTCTATTTATGCAACGAGACTGGCGTCTTACTTGTGAGCTGTTTATAAGTTGGATTGGGTAGAAAGATAATTATTTTATAAGAAATTATTAGGTAACATTATATCGTATATAATATATAATGACCAACGGATCATCCTTAATTTTTTATCCTGCATTTAGCTTTAACAAAGCACAAAATCTCTATTTATGCAACGAGACTGGCGTCTTACTTGTGAGCTGTTTATAAGTTGGATTGGGTAGAAAGATAATTATTTTATAAGAAATTATTAGGTAACATTATATCGTATATAATATATAATGACCAACGGATCATCCTTAATTTTTTATCCTGCATTTAGCTTTAACAAAGCACAAAATCTCTATTTATGCAACGAGACTGGCGTCTTACTTGTGAGCTGTTTATAAGTTGGATTGGGTAGAAAGATAATTATTTTATAAGAAATTATTAGGTAACATTATATCGTATATAATATATAATGACCAACGGATCATCCTTAATTTTTCATCCTGCATTTAGCTTTAACAAAGCACAAAATCTCTATTTATGCAACGAGACTGGCGTCTTACTTGTGAGCTGTTTATAAGTTGGATTGGGTAGAAAGATAATTATTTTATAAGAAATTATTAGGTAACATTATATCGTATATAATATATAATGACCAACGGATCATCCTTAATTTTTTATCCTGCATTTAGCTTTAACAAAGCACAAAATCTCTATTTATGCAACGAGACTGGCGTCTTACTTGTGAGCTGTTTATAAGTTGGATTGGGTAGAAAGATAATTATTTTATAAGAAATTATTAGGTAACATTATATCGTATATAATATATAATGACCAACGGATCATCCTTAATTTTTTATCCTGCATTTAGCTTTAACAAAGCACAAAATCTCTATTTATGCAACGAGACTGGCGTCTTACTTGTGAGCTGTTTATAAGTTGGATTGGGTAGAAAGATAATTATTTTATAAGAAATTATTAGGTAACATTATATCGTATATAATATATAATGACCAACGGATCATCCTTAATTTTTTATCCTGCATTTAGCTTTAACAAAGCACAAAATCTCTATTTATGCAACGAGACTGGCGTCTTACTTGTGAGCTGTTTATAAGTTGGATTGGGTAGAAAGATAATTATTTTATAAGAAATTATTAGGTAACATTATATCGTATATAATATATAATGACCAACGGATCATCCTTAATTTTTTATCCTGCATTTAGCTTTAACAAAGCACAAAATCTCTATTTATGCAACGAGACTGGCGTCTTACTTGTGAGCTGTTTATAAGTTGGATTGGGTAGAAAGATAATTATTTTATAAGAAATTATTAGGTAACATTATATCGTATATAATATATAATGACCAACGGATCATCCTTAATTTTTTATCCTGCATTTAGCTTTAACAAAGCACAAAATCTCTATTTATGCAACGAGACTGGCGTCTTACTTGTGAGCTGTTTATAAGTTGGATTGGGTAGAAAGATAATTATTTTATAAGAAATTATTAGGTAACATTATATCGTATATAATATATAATAATAGTAATAAAAATTGTAATAATAATTATAATAATACGTTTCATATATAATGTAAAATGGATTTAAATTTACACTGAAGACAAATAATGATTAAGGACTTACTTTTAGTTTTGACGAAAGGAAATTGTGACAACTCTGAAACAACTAATAATCGAAGAATAAAAATAGACAACTTATAGAACGTAGAAAGATATTTCATTCTGAAATACAAAGGCATTAAAAATTCGAATATTATACAGATGTGTGAAACACATCAACACACATATCGCATAAACAGAATAGAACGATGGCGTAGCGTTCTTACACATTTGTGGAGAATAGGTGTACACAGCGCCACACATTGGTGATTTTCTTTACTAAATAGAAAATATCGAAAACACCACTCATGACGAAATGAACTGCATAAAAATTATTCAATTTTCCAGAAAAATAAGAAAAATACATTTAAATAATTTTTATAAGTGTTCATTTTAAAAATAGTTTTCAGACATAGTATATAAAAACAGATTGTATTTCAAAGCTTTTAAAGTATTAACCAATGTTAAAATCTATTTCAGTTTAAATTCCATTTTTCTCATAATTTTTTTAATCAAAAACAATACGAATAATTTATCTGAAATGCAAAATAATAAATATAATGTTTAGAAACTATTATAATCACATCAATTGTATAACTGTTTACTAAAAAATAATAACATTAATGCAAAATACTGAGTAGATAATGTAGTTCAGTAGCTTCTTACTTACATTATAAACGTAATAAATCTGACTTATGTAATAACTTTCATAAACGAGACAGTTTCATAACTTTCCTTCACTAAATTTGAAATATGTAATGACTTTCATTTGCAAAGTAAATATAATGTATAATTTGCATTCACTGAAACAAACATTCATTCACTAAACCAGGCATATAACTTTCATTCAATAAACGAGTAATTTTCTTATAACTTCCGTTCACTAAGTTTGAAATAAGCAATGACTTATATTCCCAAAGCAGATATAATGTACGCTTTTCATTCACTGAAACGAACATTCATTCACTAAACCTGACATATATTCACTAAATTAGAAATATATAATAACTTTCATTCATAAAGACAAACATGTATTTTCATTCACTGAAAGACATTTGTAATCATTTTCAATCATAAACCGGAAATATGAAAAAACTTAATCAGTGGCATTTACTCAAAAATGAAACCAAAAAGAAAGCAAAAGTTCTACATAGATATTTTGTTTAGGTGAATAAATGTGGAGTAAAACTATGTAAAAAAAGAATTTAACAATATGTTGTGATTATAATTCAAAGTAAATATAAAAAATTCTATTTATCTTCCCAGAATTAATAAATTTAAATACTGCATCATGTAAAAATATTTACATCCTCTTTCCGGTCAGTTTATTATAAATACACAAGTGCTAAATTTTAAGATTTGAAGACGTTCATTATTTTTATAACATTATTATTAGTAATTACGTATAACTCATTAACATTAATGAGTCTATATAAACTAAGACCAATTTAAATGCAAATAATACTGCTAAAAGGGACAACAACATTCCCTCTATATTATTTTAATCTACATGTTTTGTAGGCAAATAAATCTAATATGCTTGAATAATATTTCAGTAAAATACATTTTGCAACACTTTTGCCATTTCAAGGATTTTTAAATTTAAATAATATGTGTTTGCAGAGAACACAAAACAGATGTTTTTCTGAAGAAAAAAAAATCACCGTTATCTTTAAAAATAACAAGCATTTTTCATATTTAATTGCTATATTTATTTATATATTGGGTATTTATCAATACGGTAAACGAGCTATTTAGCTGACTGAAACACTACTAATTAAAATGGAAAACACACAGAGTCGGACCATTTGATTTTTATAAAAGTTGAATAAACATTATTACAAGAAATTCAATCAACTAAGGAAATCAACTGTGAAGAATGTCAAACAATACGCTCACCCATTCTAAGGCAGCATCGAATAAAATTATACGAAAAAGTACGAAAAAGGTTTGATAATGATTCAATAATTGTCCGTAAAGGAATATTGAATCAACGAAAAGTGATGCATAACTAATTCGATATGGCAGTTAGTGTAAATTCAAAAACTGTGGCGAGAGTCTCATCGACAATGTCAACATACATCTATGAAAAGGTACCCTCAACAAAGAATCGAGTTAACATATCTTATATACTTGTGAATTGGAGATGTAATTTTGCAGTGGTAGACACAGTATTCCCCCACCAGAATTTTTCTGCGATATAATTCGATGAACGAATGATTCATTTGTGTTTTATGAGAAGGCGGGAGAGCTGTATTAAGGTAGCCGTACTTTTGAGTGCTGATCATGAGAGCTGTTCACGGTCGTGGTCACTCCTGTTTTGCCATTAGCTGTCGAGTGTATGCAAGCCGACGTTGGGTGATCGAGACTGAGTGAGGAAGAAAATGTCAACTGTTCAATGTGAACTATCCATCGAATCTAGGCGTGCTTATATTGAAGTGGGCGTTTCTGCTAAGGTAGGTGTGATCAGATCACGTGCGGGTCACCAATGTGGGGAGGACAATGTCAACATTTATCTATGAAAACGTACTCCAACATAGAATCGCGTTAACGTGATATACTAGTAAGAAGTAATTGTTTTTGTAGTGGTAGACACACTACAAATACCATACGCCATTGCTTGAGAAGTGGACAAAGCAACTATGCAATTATAATGGTCTGTCAATAATGTGTTTTAATATAGTACGTTTAAAAACTGTCGAGACAAACTAATTCCAAAAACATCATCTCTTTATGTGATTCGTGATATGGTAGAAGAAGAGATTGTCTGTTACCGTGTACGTGAATTGTGAAGTTAGTGTTGATGGAAGGAGGTATTCCATTGTCTGCGATACACACATACATTCCTGAGTCTGTAATGTCTACAGGAGATAGTGTCAAAGTGTCAGATGATCCTTTCAAGAGTACCATTTCCTGCTTATCTAGTTAGAAAAGAAAAAGAATTAGAAAAAAAAAACTAGTAAATAATCATCGGTGAGTGTTTTACTCTGGGCAGAACTCGAAATGCGTGTTTAAGAAGATGGACACAGTTTGAAATGCGCATTTTCAATGTTCAACCCAAATTTTACAACTAAGGAAGAAATTTCGTTCTTACTTTTCCTTACTTATTTAAACATTAAGCATAGGCAGGTATTTTATTTATGTCGCTCTAGAGCTGCACAATGGGCTATTGGCGACGGTCTGGGAAACATCCTTGAGGATAAGTCGAAGACATGCCATCGCAATTTTGATCAGGGGAAGTCGCGCACTTTACGGTGGAACAGTTTAAGGAGGACCGATACCGCGCACCCTTGGCCCAAGTAGGCTGATCAAAGTGGTCACCCATCCGCTTACTGACGGCAGCTAGTGATGCTCGACTTCATTGTTCTACTGGGAAATGTGTCCTTACTATCAGTCCACTGCGGGACAAACATCAAGCATAACGGTGAAAAGTCACGGACGTCAGGAGTTTATGTGAATATTACAGAAGTAATTTTTTCAGGCGATCTCTTCGTACTCAGAACACAAAATGATTAAGTAGTTTTTAAATTTTTACGACGCCAACTTATCATAATTATATATTTATAGAGTCCGTGACAATTTTGTTTTTGACTTTTACTATTTTTTCATGAAAGTCTAAAATTCTTTTCTGAAAGTCTTTTCATGATTTAAAAAGAGATATGCTAAGAGATTCACCCAAATAAATGGTATCACATTACGTGAAACCATTTGTTTATTCTTTAAAAAAATAATTTTTTTTTTTTATAATAGAAGTTTCAAAAATAAAATCAAATGCTGTGCTTATTTTCTTAAAACACGCATTTTAAGCTATAATTATTTTTTTTATTTTAAAAAATCATATTTTAAGTCATATGGACATAGACATTGAAGAAAGACATAAAAAATGGAATTAAATTGACTGGAATTAAATTAGGAAAAGGGAATTAAATTGTCATAATTTTAATACCACATACAGAATTTTGAAAGATTCTGAAGAATAGAAGCTCGCCCTTTCTTCTCTTGGTGTTTTAAATAAATTCATATTTGTAATCATCTAACACTAATCGTTAATCATAGCTGTCATTAATAAAATTCATCTAGTTTATAATAATAGTTTTTTACAAAGTAACGAGACTTATATATTATTAAATTTGCCTACTGTATAAAAAAACATTCAAGCATTGTTAGTCAAACAAAGCAAATAATCACTACATAGACAGATATTAAGATTTTGTGCTATTATTTAGTGATAAGCCTGGGATAGCTTGGTTGGTAGGGCGCTGGACTCATGTTCTTGAGAATTGGAGTTCGAATCCAACCGCCCGAAGACTCCCCCATGTAGTAAATAATGACTGGTGCATGTTCATTATGTTTAGTCACAAAGTCCTCCATGCTCCCATAACAAATTAAACCTTTGGTGGAACTGGATAGGAGATGGATCGTCCTTTGGTTCAGATCAAAATTGTGATCTGTAGATGAAGGAATGAATACATGCATAGGTCCACCCTATTAAAAGGGTGTGATGTATGGGTGGGGCAGAAGTGGAATTCTTTACCATAGATGGCGCTACTGGAAACAAGTACAATTGCATCCTCATTGTCTTAATCGCCTACGACAACAGCAACAAAGTTAAGCAATTATGTAAATATGACTTCGCTCGAAAACCGAGGTGAGCGACAGCGCGCAACGAGTTTTCAGAATGATGAAGAAATTTGGATATTTTTCAAGGTAAAATATGTCAATTCGCCAAATAGAAAACACACTGTCGTTGCTGCAGTGTCTTAGGACACTATTCATAAACGTATTCGCGAATACAGATTTGTTGGTTTGAAAAAGATTCGCTGCAATCCATGTCTTAAACCACAACCTAAACACGCTCGAATGAACTTGGAAAAAATTACCTGTCGTATCACGAATCAAAATATTAGATGGTTTTCCATTGATGAACCAACATAATCATGATGGTAACCATCAACAATTCAATCATTATATTTTTTGATGGTGATAAGTAACCATCACCCCAATGTAGGAATTTGGACTGATTTATGAAGGTTCAACATAAGAATAGCAACTTGTTTTCATGGTTAGTTCATGTTGAACCATCAAAATTTCCATCATTGTTTCTTAGAAATCAAATGTTGGAACGATCATGAACCACCATCACCCCATAGTAGGAATAATTCGGACTGATTTATGATGGGCCAAAATTAAAAAAATGTAAATTGTTTTGATGGTATATTCCTGAGAACCATCCAAGAGTTCTCAGTATGGAAACATAGTTGAGACCATCATCATGGATTATTGGGTCATGAGATTCTTTTAACCATTGTAGTATAACGGTAGAATTTGTGGAAGTTTCTTGCCATATCAAACATCGCATAATGTAAAATGTTGGATGACGGTGACCATCAAATGATGTCGGACCATCATGAATCGCATTGAAACCATCATAAACTATATTGATGGGACCATCAAGAATTTTAACTTTGGAACTGATATTCAAATGTTCTGTTATTCATGGGTAAAAAGAATGAAACAAATTTTGGATTAGTATTTATACACGTAAAAAAAAATTACGTTTATGGGATTTTATAACACGAAAAATAACATAATAAAATTCTAAATTTAAAAAAAAAATATTTTTGAAAGGTAATTTCACAATAATATTTTTTCTGAGATAGTTTGAATTACCTATAATTTTTTTCCACGATATCTTTGGTTGAGGTGAACCAGCTGCTTTGCATTGCAAGGAAACTGAACTCCCAGAAAATGTTGTGAGGCTTTGCGGTTCATGTTCCCATATTGGAGAGGCTGAAACAAACAATATCATGAATACACAGCAGTTTTCGAACGTTTTCAGTTCAAAACTTTAATTACTTTGAAGTTAAGATTTTTAATTTAACACATTGGAATAGGGCTTAAAATTTTTTTTTTTTTAAAATTGTATTAGCTGAAACGATGAGTCTCTCCACTTCTTTTATGCGGGAATAAACTATTACATCTGTTAACAAAGCATCTCTTTACGTTCATGAAGATTTGGACATTACCTTATGTTATTCTATATAACAGTCTAAAATGCTGACGTTTTTTGATACAGTTTAGTTTCGTGTGACTAAAAAATATCATTAATACAACAAATTTTTTTTTTTACAAAAGTTTTAAAACAATTTTAATAATAATAAAACAGGATTCTACTGGATAATGTTGAGATTAGATTAGTATTTTATCTGATTTGAAGAATTAATAGTAATCAGAAAATTTTAACGATGTTTCAGTTAAAGTTTTGAATATTTTCTATACTATTTACAGTTAGTTTAAGGAGCAGAAAGTTTATTTTTTTCAATATTCTTATAAGAAAAATATTTAAAAAGTAACGTGTATTATTTATTTTTAAAATAATTCTTATTGCAAGTAACAATTCTACCCAATATTCTTTGGTTTTATTAATAAATACTTATATTACATTAAATTTAAACAACCACATTTTAAATTGGGCAGATTTTATTTTTTGCTTACTGAATAACGTGAACAGTTAAAAATCGCATGCGAGATATTTTCAATGTTAAAATCTTCTTGTTTTTTGGTGATATTTTAAAAGATTAACAAAAAAAAGACTATTATTTGGACATTTATATCTATTTAAAATAATTAAAGATTATTCACACAAAAACTCAATGGGTAATTTTACACTGAGTTGAAAAATTCCAATTTATTTTACATACCTTTAACATGTAATACCGCAGAATATTCGTCGTCTCCATCGGCATTGGAAGCGATGCAAGAGTAATTTCCACTATCTGACAGACGGACAGGATCAAAGAAAAGCAGAGAAAAACTTTCATCTTCTTTTATTCTTGAGTTTTTAGTGTTAAAAGTCAACGAGATGTCGTTTTTCTTCCACTTGAATTTAATCGGTTTCACTGACGATGTTGCCAAACACGTTACTGAAATAACATCTCCTTCTTTCGCATTCTCTTCAAACAGAAAATTCTTTATTTTAGGCTTATCTAGTGAAAGAGAAAAAACGTGAGTAACATGTGAGTCTCGCAATTTGTTATTTACTTCTCCGCTCTAAGTTGACCACCTGTCTGAGTTGATCAAGAATCGAATTATTATCTATTAACACTAAACATACCGTTTAACAACCCAAACCGATAACCAAGTGACCGTTTAACAACTTTTACATCGAAATTGCGCTCATCTTATAGTTTTTGCACATGACTTCATAATTTTTTCTAGCAAATACGTACATTTAATATTCCATTATTATTTTTTTGTATTTTATTTGTTTCGAATACTACTTGTCGAATACCTATTTATACCACAACCGGTCATTTGACTGTTTATTGCTTTATAAGGTTATCGGATCAGAAATTACGATGTAATGCGTGTTCAACGTATTGCATTCCAATAATTGCGTATTTCTTTAAAGACTGTAGCGTAGTTAGTTTAATCAGAATAACTGAATTCAAATTTCAAGAAAGTACCTAACATTTTAATTTGGCATTTTTGTGTCAGAAAAAGTGACAAAAACTAAATGTTTTGGTAAGTAGCTTTTATTTTATTTGGATAGCTTTACTTCATTTCTAATTAACGGTTAGTTTTAACCCAGAAAAATGTCTAAACAATCAAGACAGCACAAGTTCTTAGAAGAAATAATATTAATTATAAGGATAATTATAAGAATTATAATTCTTATTTATTCTTATAATTTATAAGAGTTATAGAAATAATAACTAGAAATATGTTTGCGAAAAATGTACAATTGAAACACCGAGTATATGTAAAAAATGCGTTGAGCAATGAATTAAGAATTCTTATTCTTTGTGTTTGTAATATATAAAAATTGGCAATATACAATTTTGCTTAATTATAATAAAGTTTTTTTCCTTCCTAATATCCATATTTCATACATTAAACCAAGAATCATAAAGTCTGGCCATTTGATCGGCTCTGGTAGAAATAGATATAACTAAGAGTGAGTATGTTTAGTGTTAACAAAAGGGACATTAACACTCCTAACCTGACCACCTGTTTATACTGTATGTTGACCGTAGAAATATGCCAAACTTACTCAAGAATGTTATTAAATTCTATTGTCTTCATAAGTTGATTAAATTTCTTACGAATACTTCCTGTGATACTAAAATTTTCTTTAAAAACTAACAAACTTTATTGACCATAAGAGAAATCCATGATTATATTTATAATGAAAAGATTTGTAAGTATAACAAAATAAATTAAATAAACTTTAAAATAATTTTAATATTTAAATTTAAAATCTTAAAACGAATAAAATATTAAGTTATCTATTTGCATATATCTTATAGTACATTGATATTTTAAAAGATTATATTTACAATAAATACATCACTAATATTTTTAACTAATAATTATTTTAAAATAATCAGATTTATTTATGTTACAAGTTGTAAGTAATAAGCTGTAAGTAATTCAAAACTAAACTCATCTCTTAAGATGTCTGAGGTTCTTTTTAAATAAAATTTTAAATGTTTACGTAATGAATTCATATATTTATGTGTTGCCAAACTAACGTATGAAAAAGAAAAAAGAAAAAAAAAAAAAAACATTGACTCATTTATTGAATTAAGTTGACTACTAAATCAGTCAAATTACACAGGATTTTCTTTATTGTATCATTTTGTGGCATAATTTTATGTACTAAATTGAAACTAGAAAATAACTACTATTTGTAATTTAAGAAAACATTTCTAAATATTACAAGAATTAAATTACATTAATAAATATAGCCTGATTAAAAGTTTGAAATTTTTTTTTGAAACTCATTAATGTTGCTTCACTAGTCGAATAATGAATAAAATAATTGTCAACAATCTTAAGAAATGGGATATAGCTTTTTTAACTAAAAAACATTGAACTTTTGATGAATATTGTATTACATATTTTGAATGGAAACATTTTCAATTACCTGCTGAACAGAGAATAATCGGAAACCACAAAATAATCCTCAAACTGATGGCGTACATTTCTTGCTTTAGTTTCTTCATTTCTTTGCATTCAATTCTGTACTAAATGAGAAATACTAAAAACACACAGTAAAATTCAATCTTACGAACACTGTTTCGACATTCATTTGCTTAGTCTTAGTTTCAGAATGGTTCCAACTAACTATGGCGTTTGTATCAGGCAAAAAATTGCTTTGCAGCGCCACATATCGACAGTAATCAGAATTAAATAATTTATACAATTTACAGCCATTCATTTTTACTATTTGAGATATTCTGTATCGAATACATAAGATCGAAATGCACAATTTGCGATTATGTATTCAGTTTAATTTTTATCTGAATAATACAAAAAGAAAAAAAAATTGTTTTCGTATCTAAATAGGATTGAAATAATTCTATAATGAAAAATGCATAGTTAAAAATTCAATATTGAAAGCAGGGTGAGTATAAAATATATGCAATAAAAATACTCTAAGAAATCTCTCATGCGTAACTGTTCAATATTTAAAACGGTTGAAATAAATACAAACTGTATTCCGCGTGTAACGAGAAGAGCTAATTGAAAGGAATAAAACATTTTTTACACCAGTTTAAAATACTGATCAAAAAATAAAAAAAGTTATTCGTTATGGTAACCAAAATATTCCCTTTCACAATACCATAAATTTTCCAAACTAGAAGGCTTCTTAAAAAAAACTTTGTATATTACTCTTTTGTACATTATTACATGTATTACTTTTTGTATATTGCTTTATGGCGCAATGACGGCTAAGTCCATATACCTGTAATAAGTAAAAGGAATGAAAAAAATCATTAAAAGTAAATCAACATAAATTAAAAACCTATTCAATGCAGTAATAACCTGAACACATTAGCGCTACGACATCCAGCTATTAAGAAATCACCATAACTATATGTTTAACGTAATTTGAATTGGTATTTGTCCATATTAAAAGATAAAACATACGTATAAAGAATAGAAATGAAGTATGTTCAATACAATGAACCTTTTTTTAAGTTTCCAATGGTAAAGGATATTGACAAATTCTTACAAGACGAATTTACATATTACATGAGAAATGGTGGTTGATGTATTTCATATTTTGTTTTGAAGCTTGTGATTGAATAATACTGATCAGGAGAGAGAAATACATTAAAAATGCATAAAATGCACACAATTTTGATACTAACCAAGATTTCATATAACATGATTCATGACATTCGAGTAATTGTTTTTGCATCACAATTTGTCGTAATAAATATTCGAGCAGTTAATGATAAATAAAATATTTACGTTGTTATTATAGACATGGTGTTGATCTCAATTGTTTTTCAAAAAACTTTCATCTTTTTAAACGAGTGCTATGAAAATAAATACAATTTATAATGTACAAAAAAGTGTTGTCCGATCTTTGTTGTTTACACTCTTAAACGCTTAGCGAGCAAAAGAAGTCACACAAAAATTCTCCGCGAAGGCAAATTTCTCCCCATACTTGATCCAGGAGTTCCCTTGTCTTCTGGATTGGGTTCAAAATTAGAAGGTTACGGAGTTTAACAGTAGTAGTCGTACATCAAAAATATTGGCTCTGCTGTTCAACGACTTTCAAAAAATATATAAAAATATTGGGTCGGCAGTCCAACACATGTAACAAAATACAAAATTAAAAAAAAAAAAATATTAACATTAATTAAAAGATTTTAATGATGTTCACGTCAGGAATTTTTCACAAACAATACTGAGGAAAAAAACTGAAATAGTAACAAAGAGTGAGGGACTCCACGTGAAGGAATAGGGTTCGATCCCTAGATACGACTTGAAGACCACCCACCTTTAGATGGATAGGTACCAGTTTATCAAGGAAGTAAATGCAGATTATTTACAAATCAGACCACCTTCATGCTGTTTACGAAATTGTGAAACCTTAGCCTCCTTTGGACAATAATGAAATACTTTAATTCTTAGTTACATTGATAATAATAAGTGAGCAGAAACATACATTCTTACCAAACATCGAAAAACATAATTTTAAAAAATGAATTTAAATCCGTTTCTGTTAAGATAGGTTGGTACTTTATTTACGTCGCACTAGTGCTGCCCAATGGGCTATTGGCGACGGTCTGGGAAATATCCCCGAGGATGATCCGAAGACATGTCATTGCAATTGTGATCCTCTGCAGAAAGGATGGTTCCTTCGCTTTTGATAGCCCGACGACCTGCGCTCAGTAGATCTCTTTACGGTAGAACGGTTTTAAAGAGGAGCGATACCGCGCCCCCTAGGTCCCTGCGCAGGCTGATCAAAGTGGTCACCTAGTGACCACATCCAGTGATGCTTGACTTCTGTGTTTTACCTGGAACCGCGTCTTTACGATCAGTCCACTGTAGATCCCGTTTCTGGTAAGTATACAAAGCAAATAAGTTGTCGTATCAAATATCTGAGTCACAATCAACATGTATTAATGTGAAATAAATGTGTATAATGTGTAGAAAATAATATGTAGTTTTAACATTGTTTATGTCCTTACATCTGATAAGAATGGTGAAGTTGGCAAGTATTGCGGGGAATATCCCATTATCGGCTTCACATTGGTAACTGCCCGATTGCTCATAGGATGATGCTTTCAACCTCAGAGCATTTCTTCCTCCTAAACTTTCTTCAAACATTCTACCTGAAATGAACACATTAAGTACACTATTACTGCACATTACAATGTTACTATCAAGTATTACTTTTAGAACCTCGATTAACCGAGGTTTCTGTTAACCGAGCAGATATTTGTCCTGGTATTCTTCTAGTATTATCATTGTGAAAAGTGCTTTTTGTAATTGAATGACTTTTGTTTATTGCTGTTTATGTATAAATTATTAATTATTCAACCATAATTAATAATTAATTAACCATAATAAATAATTTAAAATAAACAGTTTATGGCAAAAATTTGGTATACATAAAAATTACCATAGGATATTCCTATAGGGTTTCGCCTATAAAATTTTACCATATATTTTTATCATATGCTTATGATAATTATTATTTCCCATGTACGCTTATGGCAAAATTTTGCCATACATTCACGGCAAAAATTTACCATAAGCAAAACCATATAAGAATATCCTATGGTAGTTTTTTTATGACAAATCTATGGCACACTTTCCTAAGGAGAATGAGACCTAAAAAATAACAAATTTTAGTTCAGTTCCCTCGAAAGTACTGAACGTCCACACTGAGAAGGCAACAGTGGCGAATAATGCTTTGTTTTCAGTGTCCCTAAACACCAGGTTCAATGTGTTATGGGACTATACTTTGTAACAATGTACTTTTGCAACAAAGGTTACAGAATATTTCAAGAAATGGTAATGCAAAATTGACAAATGGTATATTAAATTGTATATTAAATATAAATTGTAAAATAAAATGGTATATTAAATTTACAAAAAATAAAATAATTTCTTGAGATCTTTGTCATTTTTAAAAATGTATCTTTTAGTTTAATGTTAAAAATAATTTTAAAAAAAATTAATTTTTTCTAATTAAATTTTATTACTAGTAGTAGATTTTCTTTTTAAATTTGTTGAGCTGTCAAGATTAACTTGATATATGTTTATTTTTATCATTTGAAAGCCGTTCTGTTGTTTTTTTTACTTCAAAAGATGTTAAATTTGTGAGCAAGGCGAGTTTTTATACACAGTTTCTATTAACAGAGATTTCTGAAATCCGAGGTACTAGCGGTCTCAATTAGCTCGGATAATCGAGATTCTACTGTACAGTGATACAGTAGAAACTGGACTTAAATTCACGACGAGTTTCAAATGGGTATACTATGCATGGAAAATTCCCGAGGAATCCTTTTTAAACGAGGATTTAATTTTTGACAGGTCAGCAGTTAATTATTTCTATCAATGGTGTAAGTAATCCTGGTGTAAGCAATTCTTTCTCTCACTATTGTTTTAAATGAAGCAAAATTCACTTTATGCTTTTTTTTTTCTCAAATGTGAAGCCCTTTGCAGAAACAACAAAAATTAAAAATAAAAGTAAATAACTTGGTGGTTTATTTTGAATTTTTTTTTCAATCCCAATGAATTTTGAAAAAAGGCTTTTAAAATTTTCCCCTTGCACACAAAAACTAAATTTTCCATCGGAATGCTTCATTTTCTACGCAAAATGGTAAACCTCAGCAATTTCAAGGTCTTGACAGTCCTCTTTTTGCAAAGAATACTTGGATGATCATTCAGTACTCCTAGAATATAAGGACACATCTTTTGAATCCAGAATTCACTTGAAGCTTATAAGGATAGAGTCATGAAACGTTTTTTGTTTATGCGCTTATTTATATTTCTTTTTTAATAAAATGAATGGCGGGTTAAGTAATTCAAGAGTTATTTTATCACTCAAATTTCTTTATTTTTTTATTCATAATTTCGTTATTTATTATAATTACAATACCGCTTTTGAAACGTTCTTTTTATTCCTATAGCCTACTCTCTTTAGTTCGCCTCTCCATTATAACTACATTATAAGGATTGATACATAAAATCTCATTTGCTATTCCATAGAATCAATGTAATTTTAATGTTCATGAAAGCGTTCATATTGAGCCAGTCATTCCATAGTCTTTCGAAAAAGTTTTTAAGAATTCATTTAAAGTGCTATTTCCCTCTTCACAATAAATATAAAACAAATTGAATAAAGGAAGATCAAAAATTATTATCCTAAGTATAGTCATTCATATTCTTTACAGTCGTATAGTCATTACGTTACAATAATAATATTTTTTCTTTTTGAAAATTGTGTTTTCTTTTGTTAAATATCATGTGTTTTCTAATCAAAATAAACGGCAGTTACAATTTAATTATGATGTCGCAGTTGTTTCATTTTTATTGGTTGCAAAATCACATTTTCATATTGGTTTGGTGGTCATATAATTAATAGAAGTCATTGTTTTCCAATCATTATTTTTTTATCCCTAATTTAAAAGTATTTACATGTAATGTTATTACGTTTTTAATTTTGTTTTCAAAATTAAGAGCTTAAGAGGATTATAAGAATAACAATCATCATTTTGAGTTATTGAAATCCGGTCTTATCAAAAATTTTAAAATTATTTTTTGATGCAAATTACATCGAATTACGGTTAAAGAGATTCGTTTAATTCAGGGGTTTCCAACAATTAAAAACACAAATCAAATGGTGGGCCGAATAAAAATTTTATGTTGGACTCTTGTATGTTTGAAGGAACATTAAATATTTCTGTCAGATTTTTACCTAGTTGTACAAAATAAAAGTATTGAATTACAAATTAAGATAAGTAGATTTTTAAAAATAATTAATTGTTACTAATAATATTTTTAAAAATATTAAATAAATAATAAAAAATCGGGCTACAATAACTTTAATGTGCACCTATGTAAAATGTGCAACAGATATCTTGTTGGAACTTGTATTATTACTGAAGTTAGCATAAGCAGATCTGGCATCAAGAAAAGAGATGATTTTTGTGTTCTATGAGTTTGTTGACATGTTATACGATATTAAGAATACTAAATAAAGTTTAATTATTATTATACGTTTATATTGCGCTTTAGTTACTTAAGATTACGATAAATTAGATCCTGTATAAGCAGCTATTAAGAATCTTTATTGAGTAACAACAAAGTGGCGTCCGTTGATTTTGAACGAACTAAAATGTCTGACGACGAAGCGAAAGCAAAAGATGCAGAGGTTGCATTAGGAAACGACAAGGTTGAGAAATTACGGAAAGAAAGAACAAATTTACGAAGAAATCGAGAGTAAGGAGCATTCCTCAATATTTAATAGGTTAGCAGATAAAGCCGAGCGTTTATTCATAGTTGATGGTGAAATATCAGAATTAAGTGATCAATCATATAAAGACTATGATGAAATTGAAACTTATAAAGAGCGCTTTATCGAAATAAAAACTGAATACGAAGACTACTTGCTAGTAAATAAGAGTCATTATGTACTATCTGATACAGAGCCAGTTGGGAAGTTGAGACTTCCAAAGATAGAATTAAAAGAATACAACCTTGTGCCACGTACTTGGGTTGCCTTTTGGGCACAATTTAGTCGCATTGACGAAGATGCAAGTACACGAGAGGAAGATAAATTTCAATATCTTCTTTCATCTTTGAAGCAGAGTTCAAAAGCTCGCAGTATTGTAGAAAGCTATCCACCTTCTAAGAACAATTACATTAAGGTTATCAAGCATCTCAAGTCAAGGTTAGGCAGACTTGATTTATTAATAGACGTGTTTATAAGGGATCTTTTAACCCTGGTAAACAACCTGATTAAAGGAAGCGGAGAACACTTGGCCTAATACTGAGATTACAATGCATGAAGAAGCTTTGGTTGAAAGAAAGAAATGTGTCATCTCCAATGTCAATATCAACTTACAGGAAAACTTCAGCAAAAGGCTTCTGTACTTCTCCAATTATAGCAAAATTATACGAATGGTAGGTTGGAAGTTGCGATTTGTCAACAATGCCATAAATAAGTCTATACGAGTAGCATCCGAGTTAACAAGTGCAGAAATACAGAATGCAGAACTTGCCGTCATGAAACTGGTCCAAAAAGAACAGGCTCCTGATTTAATGAAAAAATACTCGAAGTAAATCCGATTTTACGAAGAGCCTGAAGTCTTAAAGATTGAAACTAAGTTGGTTTTGGGTGAAGATCCAGAAGAATTTCAGAGACCAACAGTATCACCCGATCATCCTATCGTGAGACTGTACGTTGAACATGTCCATAAAGCCATGATGCACAGTGGTGTTCAAACAACTCTGAACCGCATTCGAGAGCTTTATTGGATTTCTCGCGGTCGAAGGGTAGTTTGTGATGTCATAAGCAAATGCGTGGTCTGCAAGCGTCTTTCAAGTAAACCAGTTCCACGCCAACGTTTAGACTTGTAGACTGCATATATTTAAGCTAGGATAACCGACTTCAAATTACTTGTTTTTCATAGAGGGTTTATTAATATGTTTACTTGCTAATTTACATTTGTGGTTAGTGAATTGTAAGTATTGTATTGTGTCTAAGCTTAGTTGCAATACAAACGGTGGGAGTATGTTGGAACTTGTATTATTACTGAAGTTAGCATAAGCAGATCTGGCAACAAGAGAGATAATTTTTGTGTTCTATGAGTTTGTTGACATGTTATACGATATTAAGAATACGAAATAAAGTTTAAATGTTATACGTTTATATTACGTTTTAGTTACTTAAGATTACGATAAATTAGATCCTGTATAAGCAGTGATTAAGAATCTTTATTGAGTAACAACAATCTAATTGTTAAAACTTTAAAAAGGTTGGTATTAAAACTTGCATCGTACCAAACAGAATGTTCAATGAGAAAACTGCGGTTTGTCTGCTGCAACTACCAGAGAATAGATATTTACATTTAAAATTTACAAATGTGTGTGTAAATATTTTTGTCCAAAATGAGTGGTTTCAAAAATTAAAATCTGAGAATTTCTTCGAGAAAATTTCTGATGTACACACGCTGAATTATATTCACAAAATAAATACAAAAAAAAATTTAATAAAAAAGAGCAACATACACGATTATTTTTGTATTTGAAAAAATATTTTCTTGGATGCATAACCCGAGAAATAAATTTTTTTGCCCCGTTGGTATGTTAAATTTCACAGAAACGAAGAAATTAGGTTTCTATTAACGAGAAAAGTATTTAAAACCCATATAGGTTTTAACGAAAATTGTCCGCAAAAAAATGACAACTAATATATTTTAGTTCGCGGGCCACAAAAAAAGGCTCATCGGGTGGCCTCCGGGCCGCCAGTTGGAAACCCCTGATTTAGATATAAAGTTTTAGCTTCATGCACGAAGTGATGAGTTCAAGCATTATATTTTAAATATATCCGCCAGTTTGGTAAACAAAAATATTAAATTACAGTTGTGAACTCACCAAATTTGTTACTACACAATAGTTTTAATTATAAATGTTAGTTGAGAAAATGATTTATGTTCACTTTTTAATAGTATTCATAAGGGAAATATTTGGAGGTGTTCTTTTTAATAGATCTATGTTTAGTTGAACAACTGTTTTGTGCCAAGGCGTTGGTGAGCGTCAGGGGCCTCCAGTCATGACATATTTTATTAAAATGGGCAGATCCGTACCTGCAAATTATTTTTAATGCAATTAAGTGTCATTTTTAAGGAGTTCTTTTTATGTACATATTAATATAGAAAAAAGTTGCATTGCCACGAATTTGTCTTTTAGTCAGCAAATTCTCATTAAAGTAAATCATTGCTTTGTCAAATTCGACAAATTAATTTTTTTCCTGTGAGTTGTTTTTATCGAAATAAGTTTAAATTATAAAGAATTGTTTCTTAAATTTTAGTTGGTTTTGCTTCACAGTGATGCTATGTCATATACAGTTAAATATTTCTGATTCAAATCATGGGATAGAAATCAGTAAGTGATTGGAATCATTGATTTGAATCTGTGATTAGAATCACCAAAGTGTATTCTATTGATTCGAATAACTGAGATGATTCGTTTTCCCCAACTCTATCCATGATATAACGGCATTGGATTATAATGTCTGTACCTTCTATTTAATTTCAATAATTATTCATAATAGTTTTAGTAGTATTTATTTACTAATGATTCATAATAATTTATTTAAAAAAAGCGTCAGTATGAAGTGCTACATTACTATTTGCTTCATAATTTTTTTGTTAAGAATGACACTTTTTATTATCAGATTGTTTTACAATTTTTAAAAGCTGTTAAAGAAAAATCTCCATCCAATCTGCCCACTATTCAGTGCTGTTGCCGACCATGGGTTATTTACGTAATAAGTTGGCTGAATGATTAGTCAGTAGAACAAAATATATATACCTGAATTCTTTTTAAATTTGACCAAAGGTTCCGGTGATCCCGATGCACTGCACTCCACCACAATAGTTTCACCCAAAGTAGTGATGATGTCACTTGGAAGAGAGAGCCAATGAGGTGGCGCTGCATAAAATTGAAATGAAAGTCTAAGTTTTAATCGTCTTACCAAAATAACAAACATAATCAACAAATTGAAGTAACAGGACAAAACTAATGTAGTTACAAGACAGAAGACATGTTACCAAGAACTTTTTCCATTCCTTATTCAGTTCAATTATTACAGTGAATATTCACAGTTTTAGTTCACAGGCTGATTTAAGTAGAGTCACGTCAAAGTCACGAGAGCTCAAAAGTCACGTGTCGCTGCTATGCAGCGTCAAACTCAAGGAATAGTGCTTATTCGAGACTTGTCATTAATAAAGTCACACTATAGCACTATTTCAGACTATTAGACTACATTTTCAAACATTGGAAAATGTAGTCTAATAGAAAAATTAGAAAGTAAAATATTAGAATTTTTCCAAAATTTCGAATGACTCTCAATGTCGATAGATGATTTGATGATCTATTTATAAAATTTTTTCTCAATATGATCCTGCGTATATTGAACAAAACTATACGTACCCCTAAATTTCTATTTAAGGAACATGGCAAATTCGTCAAAAATAGGGTATTAAACGATCTTCCATTGTCTATCATCATCATAGTTGGCCAGACAGCCCAATGTGGGCAAATGCCCTTCTCTGAAGATTTCTCCATAATGACTTCCGATTTATCTTTGATTTCCAATTCTTTCATTCCATCGTCCAACATAGTTAAAATTCTATATATTACTTCCAATTTTCTTCTGCTAAATCATTAACACCACTCTTCGTCATGACCTTAACTTTTGGGAATCAATCCATATCTTGAAAAAAGGAGTTTCCAACCAAACCTTCTCTACTGTTTCTCATCGTTGTTCTTTAATTATCGCGTTCAAGCTTGTTTCTCTTCTATTTCTGGTTAAACCACTTCCCACGTGCTTATCTCGTTATTTTTCTATAGTTTGTCTAAAGTAAGAACTCTCTAAGCCATTCGTCTACATCCGTGGCAGTGACTACTGTACCAAGGCATAGCTATTTGAAATAGGGGTGTAATGGTCACTGTTTAAGACATATTTTGGTTTGGATCGGCGAGAGAAAAGGAATCTTTTTCTCCAGTCTGTTGTGTTAGCTTGAGAGTGAAGAGAAGCTACCCTCCCTGAAATGCGCTGTTCTTGTTTCCACAGCAGCAAACGGCCTCAGACTTTGTGGTGGGGAGAGTTCTTACCGTAGACAAACTATAGACTCTGAATAACGTTCCTGTTTATAATACCGAAAATATAGTATGTCCCTTTCTGTGCCCCTAACTATGTGTTTTTTTGGCTTTATCCACAAGTTTATCTGATTTAGCTGGAACAAATTTGTTGAGGATATAAGAGCAATTTATTTGTGTAAAAAAATTTACCTTTGACATTCAAGTGAGCGGTATGTTGATCTTTTCCAAACGAATTAGTGGCTGAGCACGAGTAATTTCCATTATCATTCAGATGAACTGGATCAAGTATCAGCACGGAGACGTCTTCTGTGTTTGAAATCCGGATGTTTTCCCTCATCGTCTTCTCATCCAATGTCACTCCATTTTTCATCCAAGCATAGTTCACAGTCGGTGACCTGCTGGATGTTATGCATGTGACGGACACCATTTCACCTTCCACCACATTCTCTTGGAATGAAAACTTTCGTATTTTGGGTGCGTCTAAAATATTTAAAACATTGTTTTAGTAGAAATATTTATAACCGTCGTTGAACAGCCGGTCCAGTTGTTTGGATTTACAACCACTAATGTTTAGCTCTGTCATTTTGAACCCAATCCAGTAAACAAGGGAACTCCTGAATCAAGTATCGGGAGAAAATTAGACAATTAACCGGCATTTGCGTTTCATGGAGGAAAACCGCAAAAACCTCCCACGGTCAGCCTGACTGCTAGGGGACTAACTCATGATCCGCCAACAAATGAGGATATTTTTTACGTTAGCACTGTGGTCAGTGCAAGCCGGATGCGGAATTCGTATCGACCAGCCATCGCTAGGATTCTAACCTGGTTCAGCTCATTCGAAGGAGAACGCTCTATCCCATAAGCCATCATGGCTCCTCTGGCAGCAATAAGAGGATTTTGGAGTGTCTTTTTTAGGCTAATTGAATAATCCGTCATTGTCTTTTTTCTATGCTGATTGGAAAAACCTCCTGCATTTTCTAATCAGCATGGAACTTTCCTGGCTTATAACAGTCGGCCCACATATATTTATACTATGTAGAAAATATATTATTCATTTCTCAGTTAGTTAGCTTTATTATCAGTTCCCCATTAGCCTTGAGTAGAGAGGAGTCATTGCAAATAAGGCTATTTACGATACAATAAGCCTAAGCAAATTCAGTCTTTAGGAATTCTTCGCCCATTTTCTAATTAGCTTAAAGATATATTAGTTGACAGTTTTAGTCCAAAAACCTATCAGGCTTATTAGAAAATACTAATTAGTCTGGCCCACTGAAAAATGCGAACGACATTTGGAAAGAGCCAAATTTTTAAATTAACCAACTGCATGTGTACTTTTGATGTATCTATTATTAACAACATTAAGTAAATAAAAGTGCACTCACTTTCAAGACATAACTTAGTTAAAACCATATTTCGAAATCAGTTAACAAATTGAAGAAAATAAAGAAAGTGGGCGATAAACATCTACCAACATTTAAAATCATGAAAAACATTCATTTGTAAATGCATAAATGCCTGGACGAGGCTGAGCTAAATCAGTTACTCAACTGTTACTAGATAAATTCCAAATCAGGGTAAATAAAATTACTACATCAAGGACAAAGAAAATAGAAGCGTAAAGGTAGCGGAATTTAAATCCCACTGTTACTCTGGATGCACCTATTTGTTTTTTTGTTACGCAAACATACGCAGGCTTGTGTGCTCATTACAAAACTGGGCTTATATGCCCTTCTCAAGTCAATAAAAAGATTTCTTGGATAACTGAGATTACGTTGCCAAAGAATATATTAAATTTCTGCGACTAATACAGGAATTTGAAATAGATTTTCCTCAAGGCGATGTCTTGTTTCCGAGGATAACACAGTTATATGGGTCTAATAATGCATGTGTAACAGTAAATAAATTAATTTGGTTTAGATTCATATACAAAGTCGTGTGTTTAATGCAAATAATTGCTTATCAAAATGCACAACACATAGTATAAATATGAGAAAAATAGCACAAAGATATTAAATCCACTATCTCTACGCTTCTGATAGCTTTTGGCCTAAAAGACAATAACTTGCAGCAAAGGAAATCCCAATATATGGTTTTTTTACTTGAACCTTGGTATTGCTATTCCACTAACTGCGTAGATATATCAATGATTCTTTGGAAACATGACAATTCGGAAAAAAAATTTCTTCAAATTTAAAGTCTTCAAACTAATCTAAATTATTTTGCATATTATTTAGTTACATTTATTAACATCTTACAGACAGCAGTGTAGTTTATTGATATTTTCTTAAGAAAAAAAAAATAGAAATTCACCGAATTTTGAATGATGGAAAATGACTAGGCCAGGAAAATGACATATTAGCTTAGAAGTTAAGAAAACAGTCATTTTAAGCTAATAATAAGTAACTCAACTTACAAACTCTAAAAAGACAATGTTGAGAAGTTAATTTTAACTTTTTATGTAAATAAATTACAAAAATAATTATTGTGAACAATTTTAACGAATTAGTTAAGTATAATTAAAGTGAGAGAGTAACATACGCAATGAGATAGTTTTTAATTTTACTACACTTTAATTTGCAAAGAGACGGTTAAAACAGAGAAAACAAAAAAAATTTGTATAATTTCATTAATCTTGAAGCTTTCAGAAGAAGCAAAATGCCTGGAAGATATTGGGTAAGGAGCAGACATTTTTGAATTTGTGATATTCTAAGAAATTTTGACGCAGTCTTTTTTTTCCGGGCCACTTAAGGTGATTAGCAGTCTGTTTGCAAGCATGAATAATAAAGTTAACTTCAATATCTTTATGAATGATTTCAAAAACTTTTCCTGCAATAAAAAGGATAATCTTAGGAATTTTTTAATTAATTTAAAACAAAATTACATTATAATTAATGTTATTATAATTTACATCGGAATTTTTTTTATAATATTTAAATTTAAAATATTTCAAATCATTTTATTTTACAACTTTATTAGATTCCTTAATTTATTCACTCAAGCAGCGCTTAAAGACTACATATCTTTAAACACTGTCATATGACAGAATTTCCTTTATATTTTTAACTATCTGTGTTTAAAAAAAAGGCCTAACGCCTTTTCGTTAGATGGACCACGATTTGTTTAAATTAATTCTTTTATCCACTGTAGAAAGAATCAAAAATGTTTTTGTTGTAGACATATACAGCATAAAATTGGTATAATAATCATTAAATAAATAACTTTAATTACATACAAGCATACTACAATCTTTCATAAACTGGGTATAAGGTTAATATTTGCTTTCCATCTTTACATTATAGTGTTTAAAAACGTTTCTTATAACTGTGTCAATGTCCTGGAATTTTTAAGCCAGGATAATGATTATTTTGCACTTTCACAACATTAATTTAACAATTTGGACTAAGACGTTTACATTCCGCAGAAAACATAAGGATTTCTTGAAATAATGAAGGTAAATGTAAATAGTTTATGTTATTAATGATTTCAAGGGGAAAATGACGACATGAAAACCTACTCACATTGAAAAAATTTTTGAAATAGATTTCGAACCAGATAGGATGATATTCTAATCAATCTCTTAACCTAAGATATCGATTGCTGTTTGGATATAAATTGCTAAAAAAAAGTGACCAGAAAAATGACAGATTTTCATGTGACAAACAACTTATTGACAGAAAAAATTATTTTAAAACAAGTTTTTAAAAATACTACACTCTGCATGTGTTCTAGAAATGCTTACAATGGTAGAGATAAAAAAATTGGATATTGAAAAATGTATGGGAAGTTTTGAAACTAGTTATTATTGAAAATATTGCTTCTGATATATCAGGAAAATTACATTTTGATATTCAGTTAAATTTTTTAAATATACGAAAAAGTCAATGCTAGTATAAAATCATTTTAAAATGCTAACAGCAATGTTATTTATTAAATTTTTTTATAAAAAAGTTTTTTTTAGTAGTATAGCATAAGAACTTGGAGCAAGAAACAGTGAATTGCCATATTTCGTGAGAATCACTGATAGACTATAGCTGGACTAATGATGAATATAACTTGTCATAACTAAATTAAATGCAAGTATATAATATAAGCAAGTATATAATATAAACTACAGATGAACTCATGATGAATATAACTTGTCATAACTAAACTTATATGCAAGTATATAAGCAAGTATATGCAAGTATATAGTATAAACTACAGCTAGACTCATGATGAATATAGCTTTTTGTAATTAAATTGAAATGCAAGTATACAATATAAGCAATCTTATAATATAAGTCAGTATATGCAAGTATATAATATAAGCAAGTATATGCAAGTATATAATATAAACTATAGCTGGACTCATGAATATAACTTTTCATAATTAAATTGAATTGCCAGTTTATAATATATTCAAGTTTTCAATATAAACTATACTTGGACTCTTGATGAATATAACTTGTCATAATCAAATTGAAATGCAAGTGCATAATATAAGCAAGTACATGCAATAATATTATATAAACTATAGTTGGAATAATGAAGAAAATGAAATGCAAGTATGTAACAAACTATAGCTGGACAAATGATGAATATAACTAGTCATAATTAAATTAAATGCAAATATAAGATAGTATATACTAAAAACTATAGCTGGAATCATGATGAAAATAAATCGTCATAATTAAATTGAAATGCAAATGTATAATATAAGCAAATATATAATATAAACCATAGCTGGACTTATGATGAATATAGTTTGTCATAATTAATTTGAAATGCAAGTATATAATTTGAGGAAGTATATGCAAGTATATAAAATATACTATAGCTGGACTTATGAATATAACTTGTCATAATTAAATTGAAATGCAAAGTATAATATATACAAGCATATAATATAAACTATAGCTGGACCAATGAATATGACTTCTGATAATTAAATTGAAATGCAAGTGCATAATATAAGAAAGTATAAGGAATTATATGCAAGTATATAATATAAACTATACCCGGCTTCATGATGAATATTACTTGTCATAATTAAATTGAACACCGGATTTTCGGTATGCAAAGAATCCTCAGCGGCTATGTCGTATGATTATGCGGCATGTAAAAGAACCCTGGAGTGCCTTATTTGCTCTTGGCATTTCCGGCAAAATTAAATTCCTAGTGCACTTTAGCATCCAAATAGAGTCTCGGAGCTGCCATCTAGTGTGGCAGAAACTAGACGACCAAATTAACATGGCCAACGGTATCTCACCCATTGTGGTGGTCCTGAAAGTGTGGATACCACTTCTGGAGAACTCACTAGGTCTGCTCATCGGGCACAAGACGGATTGTGCAGCTCATAGGAAATAAAAAAACATTAAATTGAAATGCAAGTATATAACATAAACTATAGCTGTACTAATGATGAATATAACTTTCTATAATTAAATTTAATATTAAGTGTATAATAAAAGCAAATATATGCGAATATATATAATATAAACTATAGCTGATACATGACGATTATAACTTGTCATAAATAAATTGAAATGCAAGTGTATTATACCAGCAAGTATATAATATAAACTATACCTGGACTCATGAATATAAATTGTCATAATTACATTGAAATGGAAGTATATAATATAAGCAAGTATATGCAAGCATAAGCAAGTATATGCAAGAATAAAATATAAGCAAGTATATGCAAGTATATGCATGTATATAATATAAACTATACCTGGCTTCATGATAAATATTACTTGTCAAAATTAAGTTGAATTGCAAGTGTGTATTATAAGCATGTATTATAAGCATGTATATGCAAGTAAATATTATGAACTATAGCTGGACTCTTGATGAATATAACTTGTCATAATTGTATTGAAATGGAAGAATATAACCAAGCACTTGTATATATTTGCTTATATAATTATGACAAGTATATTATATAAACTATAGCTGGACCAGTGATGAATATGACTTGTGATAATTAAATTGAAATGCAAGTATATAATATAAACAAGTATATAATATAAACTATACCTGGATTAATGATGAAATTGTAATGCAAGTATATAATATAAACTGCAGATGGACTAATGATGAATATAACTTGTCATAATTAAATTGATATGCAAGTGATATAAGTAATCTAAGCAAGTATATAGTATAAACTACAGCTAGAATCATGATGAATATAACTTTTTGTAATTAAATTGAAAAGCAAGTATAAAATATAAGCAAATTTACATTATATCAAGTCTATGCAAGTATATAATATTAACTATAGCTGAACAAAAGATGAATATTACTTGTCATAATTAAATTTAAAGGAGAGTTTATAATATATGCAAAATTTTAATATAAACTATACTTGGTGTCATGATGAATATAACTTGTCATAATCAAATTGAAATGCAAGTGTATAATTTAAGCAAGTATATAATATAAACCATAGCTGTTTTCATGAGGAAAATAACTTGTCATAATTAAATTAAATGCAAATACAAGATAGTATATAATATAAACTATAGGTGGAATCATGATGACTAATACTAGTCATAATTAAATTTAAATGCTAGTGTATAATATAAGCAAGTATATAAAATAAACCATAGCTGGACTCATGACGAATATAGTTTGTTATAATTAATTTGAAATGCAAGTATATAAAATGAGCAAGTAAGTGCAAGTATATAAAATAAACTATACCGGGACTTATGAATATAACTTGTCATAATTAAATTGAATTGCAAGTGTATAATATAAGCAAGTATATTCAAATATATTGTATAAACTGTAGCTGGACTCATGATGAATATAACTGGTAATAATTATATTGAAATGGAAGTATATAATATAAGTATATACAAGTATATAATATAAGTATATACAAGTATATAATATAAACTATAGCTGGACCAATAATGAGTATGACTTCTGATAATTAAATTGAAATGCAAGTGCATAATATAAGGAAGTATAAGGAATTATATGCAAGTATATAATATAAACTATACTCGGCCTCATGATGAATATTACTTGTCATAATTAAATTGAACACCGGATTTTCGGGATGCAAAAAATTATCAGTGGCCATGTCGTATGATTATGTGGCATGTAAAAGAACCCTAGAGTGGCATATTTGCTCTTGGCATTTCCGGCAAAACTAATTTCCTAGTGCACTTTAGCATCCAAATAGAGTCTCGCTGCTGCCATCTAGTGTGGCAGAAACTAGACGTCCAAATTAACATGAACAACGGTATCTCACCCATTGTGGTGGTTCAGAGTGGATATCACTTCTGGGGGGAAAACTCATCGGGAAAACTGATTGTGCGGCTCATAGGAAATAAATAAAATTATTAATTTGAAATGCAAGTATATAAAATAAGCAAGCATATGCAAGTATATAATATGAACTATAGCAGGATACATTATAAATATAACTGGTCATAATTAAATGGAAATGCAAGTGTATAATATAAACAAGTATATAATATAAACTATAGCTGACCTAATGATGAATAAAACTTGTCATAATTATATTGAAATGGAAGTATATAATATAAGCCAGTATATGCAAGTATATAATATAAACTATAGCTGTTCCAATGATGAATATGACTTTTGAGAAATTAATTGAATTGTAAGTGTATAAAATATGCATGTATATAATATAAATTATAGCTGGACACATTATTTCATAACTTGTCATTATTAAATTGAAATGCAAGTGTATAACATAAGCAAGTATATGCAAGTATATAAATAAACTATAGCTGGACTCTTGCTGAATATATATTGTCATAATTATATTGAAACGGAAGTATATAATATAAGGCAGTATATGCAAGTATATAATATAAACTATAGCTGGACCAATGATGAATATGACTTGTGATAATTAAATTTAAAAGCTAAAATAAGAAAGTATATAATATTAACGCTAGCTGGACTAATGATGCAATTGAAATGCAAGTATATAATTTGAACTATAACTGGAATCATGATTATAACTTGCCATAATTAAATTGAAAAGCAAGTGTATAATATATGCAAGTATATAATAAAACTATAGCAGGTCTCATGAGGAATATAACTTGTCATATATTTAATATATGCAGGCATGTATATAATATAAATTATAGCTAAACACATGATGTTCATAACTTATCATAATTAAATTGAAGTGCAAGTTTATAATATAAGCAAATATATACGAATATATATAATATAAACTATAGCTGACACATGATGATTATAACTTGTTATAGTTATATTGAAATGAAAGTATATCATATAAGCAAGTATATGCAAGCATCAGCAAGTATACGCAAGTATATAATATACGCATGTATATGCAAATATATAATATAAGATATAACTGGACTCAAGACGAATATAACTTGTCATAATTAACTTGAATTGCAAGCGTATAATATAACCAAGTATATGCAAATTTATAATATCAACTATAGATGGACTAATGCTGCATATAACTTGTCATAAATAAATGGAAATGCAAACGTATAATATATGCAAGTATATAATATAAACTATAGCTGGACACATGAATATAACTTGCTATAATTAAATATAAATTTAAGTGTATAAAATAATCATATAAAGAATAATAATATAAACTATAGCTGGACTCTTGCTTAATATATCTTGTTGTAATTATATTGAAATTCAAGTATATAAAATGAGCATGCATATGGATGATTATAAAGAATGAAAGTATATAATATAAACTATAGCTGGACTAATGTTAAATATTAATTGTCATGAATAAATACAAAAGTATAGTATAAGCAATTATATGCAAGTATATAATATAAACAATAGCTCGACTCAAGAATATAACTTGCCATAATAAAATACAAATTCAAGTGTATAATATATACAAGTATATAATGTAAACTATAGCTGAGCTAATGATGAATATTAGTTGTCATAATTAAATTGAAATGCAAATGTATAATATAAGCAAGTATTTGCAAGCATATAAAACAAACTATAGGCGGTCTAATGATGAATATAACTTGTCATAATTAAATGAAATGCTAATATAAGAAAGTATATAATATAAACTATAGCTGGAATAATGATAAAATTGAAATGCAATTATATGCAAGTGTTGTCATAATTAAAGTGAAATGCAAGTGAGTAATATCAGCAAGTATATGCAAGTATATAATTTAAGCAAGTATATGCCAGTATATAATTTAAGCAAGTATATGCAAGTATATGCAAATATATAATTTAAGCAGGTATATGCAAATATATAATTTAAGCAAGTATATGCAAATATATAATTTAAGCAAGTATATGCAAATATATAATTTAAGCAAATATATGCAAGTATATAATTTAAGCAAGTATATGCAAGTATATGCAAGTATATAATTTAAGCAAGTATATGCAAGTATATAATTTAAGCAAGTATATGCAAGTATATAATTTAAGCAAATATATGCAAGTATATAATTTAAGCAAGTATATGAAAGTATATAATTTAAGCAAGTATATGCAAGTATATAATTTAAGCAAGTATATGCAAGTATATAATTTAAGCAAGTATATGCAAGTATATAATTTAAGCAAGTATATGCAAGTATATAATTTAAGCAAGTATATGCAACTATATAATTTAAGCAAGTATATGCAACTATATAATATAAACTATAGCTGGACTCATGATGAATATAACTAGTCATAATTAAATTGAAATGCAAGTGTATAATATGAGCAAGTATATGCAAGTATATAATATAAACTATACCAGGCTGAATGATGAATATTACTTGTCATTATTAAATTGAATTGGAAGTGTATAATATAAGCAAGTATATATTATATGCAAGTATATAATATAAACTATACCTGACTTCATGATGACTATTACTTGTCAAAATTAAGTTGAATTGCAAGTGTGTAATATAAGCATGTATATGCAAGTAAATAATATGAACTATTGCTGGATTCTTGATGAATATAATTTGTTATAATTAACTTGAATTGCAAGTGTATAATGCAAGCAAGTATATGCAAGTATATCGTATAAACTATAGTTAGACACATGCTGAATATAACTTGTTATAAATAAATTGAAATGCAAACATATAGTAATAGTGTATAATATATGCAAGTATATAAAATAAACTATAGCTGGACTTATGAATATAACTTGTCATAATTATATTGAAATGGAAGAATATAAGCAAGCCCTTGTCTTAATAAGCAAGTGTATACAAGTATATAATATAATCTACAGCTGGACCACTGATAAATATGACTTGTGATAATGAAATTGAAATGCAAATTCATAATATAAGCAAGTATATGCAAGTATATCGTATAAACTATACCCGGCCACATTATTTTACTGACATAATTAAATTAAATTTAAAATTTATCATATAAGCGTGTATATGCAAATATATAATATAAGATATAGCTGGACACATGATGAATTTAACTTGTCATAATTTAATTGAAATCCAAGTATATAATATAAGCAAGTATATTCAAGTATGTAATATTAACTATACCTGACTTCATGAGGAATATAACTTGTCGTAATTAAATTGAAATGCAAAGTACAATATATGCAAGAACATAATATAAACTATAGCTGGACTTATGATGATTGATGAATATAACTGGTCGTAATTAAATTGAAATGCAAAGTACAATATATGCAAGAATATAATATAAACTATAGCTGGACTTATGATGATTGATGAATATAACTGGTCATAATTAAATTGAAATGCAAGTGTATAATATAAGCATGTATATAATATATAAAATAAGCCGATCTAATGATAAATATAACTTGTCATAATTATATTGAAATGGATGTATATAATATAAGTACATAATATAAGTATATACAAGTATATAATATAAACTATAGCTAGACCAATGATGAATATGACTTGTGATAATTAAATTGAAATGCAAATGCATAATACAGGCAAGTATATAGTATAAACTTTACCCGGCCACATAATGTATATTACTTGTCATAATTAAATAGAATTTAAGTCTATCATATAAGCGAGTATATGTAAATATATAATATAAGATATAGCTGATTAATGATGAATATTACTTGTCATATTTAAATTGAATTGCAAGTGCATAATATAATCAAGTATATGCAAATTTATAATATAAACTATAGCTGGACTAATGCTGAATATAATTTTTCATAATTAAGTTGAAATGCAAACGTATAATATATGCAAGTTTATAATATAAATTATAGCTGGACTCTTGCTGAATACATCTTGTCATAATTATATTGAAATGCAAGTATACAATATAAGCAAGTATATGCAAGTATATAATATAAACTATAGCTGGACTCATGAATATAAGGACTCCTTAATTATACATTCAAGTGTATAATATATACAAGTATATAATGTAAACTATAGCTGAGATAATGATGAATATTAATTGTTATAATTAAAAAGAAAGACAAATGTATAATATAAGCAAGAATGTGATATAAACAATAGCTGGTCTCATGATGAAAAGAACTTGTCATAATTAAATGTAAATGCTAGTGTATAATGTAAGCAACTATATAATGTAAACTATAGCTCGCAAATAATAAATATAACTTGTCATAATTATATTGAATACAAATATATAATATTAGCAAATATATGGAAATATATAATATAAAATATACCTGGCAACATGATGAATATTACTTGTCATAATTATATTAAAATGTAAGTATATATAATAAGCAAATATATGCAAGTATATAATAGTTTTTTTTTGCTGGACTAATGATGAAGATTACTTGTTATAATTAAATTGAAATGCATATGTCTAATATAAGAAAGTAAATGCTATATAATGTATATAATATATACTGTAGTTGGACTCATGAATATCATTTGTCATAATTAAATTGAAATGCAAGTATGTAATAAACTGCAGTTGGGCTCAGGATGAATATAACTTGCCATAATTAAATGCAAATATTAGAAAGTATATAATATTTACTATAGCTGGTGTTATTATGAATTCTACTGGTCATAATTAAATTAAAATGCAAGTATATAATATAAGCAAGTATATGCAAGTATATTATATAAACTTAAAATATAAACTATAGCTGGACTCATGATGAAATTGAAATGCAAGTATATAATATAAACTGTAGTTGTACTACTGATGAATATAATTTGACCCAATTAAATTAAATGCAAATACAATCTAGTATATAATATTAACTATAGCTGGACTAATGGTAAATCTGAAATGCAAGTATATGCAAGTTTATTAAATAAACTATAGCTCCACTCCTAATGAATATTCCTTGTCGCAATTAAATTGAAATGCAAATGTGTAATAAAAGCAAGTATATGAAAGTATATAATATAAACTGCAGCTTTACTCATGATGAATATAACTGGTCATTATTAAATTGAAATGCAAGAGTATAGTATAAGCAAGTATATAATATAAACAATAGCTTGTCTCATGATGAATATAACTTGTCGTAATTTAAGTGAATAGCAAGAGCATAATACAAGCATGTATATGCAAGAACATAATATAAACTATAGGTGGTCTAATGATGAAAATAACTTGTCATAATTAAATTAAATGCTAATATAAGAAAGTGTATAATATTAACTATAGTAGAATATAATTATATTTAATTGTATAATATAAACTATAGCTGAACTCATGACGAATAGAATTGTCAGAATTAAATTGAAATGCCAGTGAGTAATATCAGCAAGTATGTGCAACTTCATATCAGCGAGTATATGCAACTATATAATATTAGCAAGTATATGCAATTATATAATATCATCAAGAATATGCAATTATATAATATCATCAAGAATATGCAATTATATAATATCATCAAGAATATGCAATTATATAATATCATCAAGAATATGCAAGTATATAATATCATCAAGAATATGCAAGTATATAATATCATCAAGAATATGCAAGTATATAATATAAACAATAGAATGACTAATGGTGAATATAAATAGTCATAATTAAATTGAAATGCAAGCATAAAATATAAGTAAGTATACGCAACTAAAAATTTAAGCAAGTGTACGCAACTAAAAATTTAAGCAAGTATACGCAACTAAAAATTTAAGCAAGTATACGCAACTAAAAATTTAAGCAAGTATACGCAACTAAAAATTTAAGCAAGTATATATAATAAGTATTATTTAAGTATGTATATGCAAGTATATAATATCAGCATGTATATGCAAGTATATAATATCAGCATGCATATGCAAGTATATAATATCAGCATGCATATGCAAGTATATAATATCAGCATGCATATGCAAGTATATAATATCAGCATGCATATGCAAGTATATAATATCACCAAGGATGTGCAAGTAAATAATATAAACAATAGCTGGACTCATGATGAATATAACTTGTCATAATAATATTGAAATGCAAGTGTATAATATAAGCAAGTACATAATATAACATATAGCTGGACACATGAATATAACTTGTCATAATTTATTATAAATGCAAGTGTATAATATAAGCAAGTATATGCAAGTGTGTGACATAAACTATAGCTGATTAATTATGAATATTACTTGTCCTAGTTAAATTGAATTGCAATTGTATAATATAACCAAGTATATGCAAATTTATAATATAAACTATAGCTGGACTAATGCTGAATATAATTTGTCATAATTAAATTGAAATGCAAACGTATAATATATGCAAGTATATAATAAAAATTAAAGCTGGACTAATGATAAAATTGAAATGTAAGTATATAATATAAACTATAGCTGGACTCATGAATATAACTTGCCATAATTAAATATAAATTCTAGTGTATAATATATACAAGTATATAATGTGAACTATAGCTGAGCTAATGATGAATATTAATTGTAATAATGAAATTGAAATGCAAATGTATAATATAAGCAAGTATATGCAAGAATGTGATATAAACAATAGCTGGTCTCATGATGAATAACTTGTCATAATTTAAGTGAATAGCAAGTGTATAATATAAGCAAATATATGCAGGTATATAATATAAATTATAGCTGGACACATGACAAATATAACTTGTCATAATAAAATTGAAATGTAAGTGCATAATATAATAAAGTGTAGAATATAAACTATAGCAGCACTCATGATGAAATCGAAGTGAAAGTATATAATATAAACTATAACTGGACAAATGATGAATATAAATTATCAGAATTAAATTGAAATGCAAGTGTATAACATATGCAAGTATATAATAAAAATTTTGCTGGACACATGAATATAATTTGTCATAATTAAATTGAAATGCAAGTGTATAATCTAAGCAAGTATATGCAAGTATGCAGTATAAACTATAGCTAGACTCCCGATGAATATAGCTCATCATAGTTATATTGAAATGCAAGCCTACAATATATGCAAGTATATAATAAAAACTATAGCTGGACTCATGATGTATATAACACGTCAGAATTAAATTGAAATGGAAGTGAATAATATATGCAAATCTATAATATAAACTATAGCTGGACTCATGATGAATATAACTCATCATATTTAAATTGAAATCTTCTTGGATACTACAACCCAGAACAGGCCAAGGCCGTCCCAATAAGTTTTTGCCATCTTTAAAATTAAATTGAAACGCAAGTGTATAATATAAACAAGCATGTTATATAAACTATAGTTGGAGTCACGATTAATATAGCTCGTCATAATTACATTGAAATGCAAGTGTATAGTATAAGCAAGTATATAATATAAACTATAGCTGGACTCATAATGAATATAACTTGTCATAATCAAATTGAAATGCAACTGTATAATATAAGCAAGTAAAAGCAAGTATGTAATATAAACTATAGCTGGACTCACTATGAATATAGCTTGCCATAATTAAATTGAAAAGAAAGTGTATAATATCAGCAAGTATATGAAAGTATATAATATAAATTAAAGCTGGAGTCACAATGAATATAGCTCGTCATAATTAAATTAAAATACAAGTATATGCTAGTATATAATATAAGCAAGTATATAATATAAGCAAGTATATGCATAATATAAATTACAGCTGGACTAATGATGAAATTGAAATGCAAGTAATATGCAAGTATATAATATAAAAAACTATAGCTGGACTCACGATGAATATAGCTTGTCATAATAAAGTTGAAATGCAAGTGTATAATATAAGCAAGTATATGCAAGTATATAACATAAATTATAGCTGGACTCAGGATGAATATAACTTGTCATAATCAAATTGATATGCAAGTGTATAATATAAGTATATAATATAAACAATAGCTGACTTTTGGCAAATATAAGTTGTCATAATTAAATTGAAATGTAAGTGCATAACATAAACAAGTATATGCAAGCATATAATATAAACTATATCTGTCCTCACGATGAAGATATCTCATCATAATAAATTAAAATGCAAATGTATAATATATGCAAGTATATAATATAAACTATAGCTGAATTAATGATGAAATTGAAATGCAAGTATATAATTTATACTATATTTGGACTAATGATGAATATAACTTTTCATAATTAAATTGAAATGCAAGTATATAATATAAACAACTGGACTATTAATGAATATAATTCGCCATAATTAAATTTAAGTGCAAGTGTATAATATAAGCAAGCATAAGAAAGTATATAATATAAGCAAGTATATGCTAGCATACAATATAAACTATAGCTGGACTAAAGATAAATACAACACGTCATACTTAAATTGAATGGCAAGTGTATACTATAATATAAACTATAGCTGGACTCATGGCAAATATAACTTGTCATAATTAAATTGAAATGCAAGAGTATAATATAAGCAAGCATATGCTAGTATATAATATAAACTATAGCTGGACACATGACGAATATAACTTGTCATAACTAAATTGAAATGTAAGTGCATAACATAAGTATATGCATGCATGCAATATAAACTATAGCTGGACTAAAGATGAATACAACTTGTCATACTTAAATTGAAAGGCAAGTGTATAATATAAGCAAGTATATAATATAAACTATAGCTGGACTCATGGCAAATATAACTTGGCATAATTAAATTGAAATGCAAGTATATAATCTAAGCAAGAATATGCAAGTATGTAATATAAACTATAGCTAGACACCCGATGAATATAGCTCATCATAGTTAAATTGAAATGCAAGTCTATAATATATGCAAGTATATAATAAAAACTATATCTGGACTCACGATGAAGATCTCATCTTAATTAAATTAAAATGCAAAAGTTAAATATATGCAAGTATATAATATAAACTATAGCTGAACTAATGTTGAAATTGAAATGCAAGTATATAATATAAACTATAGCTGAACTAATGATGAAATTGAAATGCAAGTATATAATATAAACTACAACTGGACTCATGATGAATATAACTCAACATAATTATATTGAAATCTTCGTTCGAACTACAGTCTAGAACAGGCAGAGGCCATCCCAATAAGTTTTTGCAATCTTGTTATCTAAACTGATATGCAAGTGTATAATATAAGCAAGTATATAATATAAACTATCGATGGACTCATGGCAAATAAAACTTGTCATAATTACATTGAAATGAAAGTGCATAACATAAGCAAGTATATAATATAAACTATAGCTGGACACATGACTAATATAATTTGTTATATTTAAATTGAAATGTAAGTGACTCATGATGAATATAACTTGTCATAATTAAATTGAAATGCAAGTATATAATCTAAGCAAGTATATGCAAGTATGTAATATAAACTATAGCTGAACTAATGGTGAAATCGAAATGAAAGTATATAATATAAACTATAACTGGACAAATGATGAATATAAATTGTCAGAATTAAATTGAAATGCAAGTGTATAACATATGCAAGTATATAATAAAAATTTTGCTGGACACATGAATATAATTTGTCATAATTAAATTGAAATGCAAGTGTATAATCTAAGCAAGTATATGCAAGTATGCAATATAAACTATAGCTAGACTCCCGATGAATATAGCTCATCATAGTTACATTGAAATGCAAGCCTAAAATATATGCAATAATAAAATTCAATTGCAATTGTATAATATAATCAAGTATATGCAAGTATATAAAATAAACTTTAGCTGGACTAATGATGAATATAATTTGTCATGATTAAATTGAAATGCAAGTATATAATCTAAGCAAGTATATGCAAGTATGTAATATAAACTATAGCTGAACTAATGGTGAAATCGAAATGAAAGTATATAATATAAACTATAACTGGACAAATGATGAATATAAATTGTCAGAATTAAATTGAAATGCAAGTGTATAACATATGCAAGTATATAATAAAAATTTTGCTGGACACATGAATATAATTTGTCATAATTAAATTGAAATGCAAGTGTATAATCTAAGCAAGTATATGCAATATAAACTATAGCTAGACTCCCGATGAATATAGCTCATCATAGTTACATTGAAATGCAAGCCTAAAATATATGCAATAATTAAATTCAATTGCAATTGTATAATATAATCAAGTATATGCAAGTATATAAAATAAAATTTAGCTGGACTAATGATGAATATAATTTGTCATGATTAAATTGAAATGCAAGTATATAATATAAGCAAATATATGCAAGTATATTATATAAACTATAGTTGGGCTAATGATAAAATTGAAATGCAAGTATTTGCAAGTGTATAATATAAACTGTAGCTGGACTCTTGATGAATATAACTCGTCATAATCAAATTAAATTATAAGTATATAATATAAGCAAGTATATGCAAGTACATAATATAAAACATTGCTGGACTAATGATGAATATTACTGGTCATAATTGAGTTGAAATGCAAGTGTGTTATATAACCAAGTATATTCAAGTATATAATATTAACTGTACCTGGATTAATGAAGAATATTATTGTCACAATTAAATTGAAATGCAAGTGTATAATATTAGCAAGTATATGCAAATATATAATAAAAATTATAGCTGGACTCGTGATGAATGTAGCTTGTCATAATTTGAAATGCAAGTATATAATATAAGCAAGTATATGCAAGTATATAAAATAAACTATAGCTAGACTAATGATGAAAATAACTTGTCTTAATTAAATTAAATGCAAAAATAAGAAAGTAAATTATATTAACTGTAGCTGGACGAATGCTAAAATTGATATGCAAGAATATAATATAAACTTATAAACTGTAGCTGGACTCTTAACTTGTCATAATTAAATTGAAATGCAAGTGTATAATATATGCAAGTATATAATATAAACTATAGTTGGTCTAATGATGAATATAACTTGTCATAAACTAAACCAGGCTGGATGATGAATATTACTTGTCATAATTAAATTGAATTGGAAGTGTATAATATAAGCAAGTATATAATATATGCAAGTATGAAATATAAACTATACCCGACTTGAAATGCAAATGTGTAATATAATCAAGCACATGCAAGTATATAAAATAAACTATAGCTTGACTCATGCTGAATATAACTAGTCATAATTAAATGGAAATGCAAGTATATAACATAAAAAATATATGCAAGTATATAATATAAACTATAGCTGGAATCATGATGAAATTGAAATGCTAGTATATATAATATAAACTATAGCTGGACTAATGATGAATATTACTTGTCATAATTGAATGTAAATGCTAGTGTATAATGTAAGCAAGTATATAATATAAACTATAGCTGGACAAATAATGAATATAACTTGTCATAATTATATTGAATACAAATATATAATATAAGCAAATATATGGAAGTATATAATATAAAATATACCTGGCCTCATGATGAATGTTACTTGTCATTATTAATTTGAAATGCAAGTATATATAATAAGCAAATATATGCAAGTATATAATATGATTTTTAGCTGGACTAATGATGAAGATTACTTGGCATAATAAATTGAAATGCAAATGTATAATATAAGCAAGTATATGCAATCATATAATATATACAGTAGTTGGACTCATGAATATAACTTGTCATAATTAAATTGAAATGCAAGTATGTAATATAAACTACAGTTGGACTCAGGATGAATATAACTTGCCATACTTGAATTTAATGCAAATATAAGAAAGTATATAATATTTACTATATCTGGTGTTATTATGAATTTTACCTGTCATAATTAAATTAAAATGCAAGTATATAATATAAACACGTATATGCAAGTTTATTATATAAACTTATAATATAAACTATAGCTGGACTCATGATGAATATAACTTTCAATTTAAATATGACAAGTATATAATATAAGCAAGTATGTAATATAAACTATACCTGTACTAATGATGAATATAACTTGATACAATTAAATTAAATGCAAATACAATCTAGTATTTAATATTAACTATAGCTGGACTAATGATAAAACTGAAATGCAAGAATATGCAGGTATATTAAATAAACTATAGCTGTACTCATGATGAACATAACTTGTCATAAGTAAATTGAAATGCAAGTGTATAATGTAAGCAAGTATATAATATAAACTATATTTGGACTAATGATGAATATTACTTATCATATTTAATTTGAAACTCAAATGTATAATATAAGCAAGTATTTAATATAAACTACAGCTGGACTCCTGACGAATATAAATTGTCATAATTAAAAAGAAATGCAAGAGTAAAATATAAGGAAGTATATGAAAGTGTATAATATAAATTATAGCTGCACTCCTAATGAATATATCCAGTCGCAATTAAATTGAAATGCAAATGTGTAATATTAGCTAGTATATGCAAGTATATATAATATAAACTATAGCTGGATTTTTGATGAATATAACTTGTCATAATTTAATTGAAATGCAAGTATATAATAAAAGCAAGTATATAATATAAACTATAGCTTTACTCATGATGAATATAACTGGTCATTATTAAATTGAAATGCAAGTGTATAATATAAGCAAGTATATAATATAATCTATAGCTGGACTCATGATGAATATAACTTGTACTAATAAAATTGAAACGCAGTGCTAGTCATTTTAAAATGCTAACAGCAACAACTTTTTTTAAGCCGATCTTTGCATTTACAAAGGAACCCTACATATGTTACGTAAATAAATCTTAATACTTCGTAAAAGTTAGATAAAAATAGTCACCATAGTAAGATATAACTGAATTCAGCATCTTTAAAACATTTTAATGAAACAGTCTTTACCGCTTAATCCTTGCTATAATGAAGAAAATATATTGGAATAAGAAATAATTAACAATTGTTTAACCATTTAAATAAACCGTAGACGCATTAATAGATTATTACAATTCTATTTGGTAATAGGTATCAAAAAATTAAGATTTTGAAACAAATGGTAAAAGGATTGTTAGTTCTGAAAATCTTTTTGGTTATTTTAACGCGATGCATAAAAACCATTTATTTGGTTACATTTCCTTTTGAGATTTGTATTTGTCGCTAAATATATTGTGATAAGAACAATAACTCTGAAAATAAGAATTTCCGATACACCGTAACAGCGAACAATAAAATTACCGTTTGAATGGTGTAAATACAGTATATTTTGTCTTCTTAGAACTGTGATTTCTTTCAGCAGAAGTATTTTTACCATATAAGTATTCTATTTTGCGTTTTTCTGATATATATAATTACTCTATGTTGAATTGTTTGCCTGCAATATAGAAAAAAATGTGTTTGTTTTTGTAGTTTTTTTTTTCAACGTGCGCTGTCAGGGAAACATCATCGTTACTAAAATTCTATCTTTTTTAATTTCAAAAGAAATCAAAGTTCACGAAATCTCAGATGAAATACTGAATTGAAGCTCACTAACTCTAGCACTGAAGAAAAACCGTGTACAACATAAATTATCAACAACTTAAAGAAAAACGATATTTGGCTGTCGTATAGTGCTGGGTGATGAAATAAATTTAAAATGTTAACTTGAGCGAGGATCATGCTAGTGTAGTAGAATGGTTCTATCACTACAACCCAAAAAACGAAAATTGTTGCTGTCTTCACAAAAAAAAAAAACATTTTATAAACTAAAGGAAAAGGAATACCTTCTTTGTCCAGTGTTAAAAAAGAACGAGGGGAATATCTACTTCACTAAGAAAACCAGACGTTATGCAGCGAGAGCACAAATCTTTATTCGGTATTCGTGGGCATCAGTTATGCACAAGAGACAAGGACAGGAACTTACTGGTGAAGTATTGTGAGTGCGCCTCACAATACTTGTGAGTACTTGTGAGTAGGCGCCTCATCCGTGACTTCAGGAAAGAAGGTGGTGATCTGTTGGAAACGTTGCTCACGCACACACATGCAGGACACATTGCTTAGACGGGAGTTACGTTGATTGGATAAATTATAATTATTTTGAAGAAAACAGCAGATGAATGTTGATTTGCGCCATATTTCCTAACCGCCTTACGGGGGAAGGTAAACGCTCCATTTAACGGAGACTGGATCATGAAAAATACAAAAATCGAACGCGAGCGTTAAGTGGAGTCAACCGCTTCAATAGGAAAACGCTATAAACGAGTTGCAGTTAGAAAAAATTAAAAGTTACGGTTAAGACAGGAGTAGAAAGGTAAAATAAAAGTTAAAGTGTTTAAATATTTGAGATAGTCACGGTTAAAAAATAAGCAAATGCGGACAAGTAAAAGGTTTCACGTGGAAACATCAAAGAAAGCCGATACACCTGTCATTCTACGAATTTGAGGGAAACGACATTCCAGTCCACTTCCATAAAGGAAGGTATAAAAACTGTCAAATTATTTGAAGGGACTATAAATTTATATCTAAAAAAATGAGTGACAAAATAGCAATCGCAAGAAATTTGAAATTTAAATATGTTTATTCTCATTAGTCAAAACAGCAATTCAGTTTAAAGACATTTAAATTTATTAAAATCTTATACCTTTTTTTTTTCACAAACATAAAACTTTTTAAAAGACGAACTTCAATTTTCAATCTTATCTTCGAACCATATTATTTATTTAAACAATAATATAGAAGTTTGAAGATTATTGATTAATAATCTTCAAACTTCAATATTATTATTGTTCACAAACAATATTATATATCACAAACTGCCGATCGGCTTGTGTAGGGGGCAGGGTTCTGGGTTCGAATCCCGGGTAAGGCAAGAATGTTTCTTTCTCTCTATCTGTGTTCTATGTCCTTTCTCCTTTGCGTGTGAATGTGACCCGCCCTATAAACGGGTTGTGGTAGTGTGACGTGGGTGACGCTGCTCCGACGCCGTGGCTTCGCCACAGGTGCCCACTGGGTAACGAAAAGAGAGTTAGCAGTTCTGGCACTTTCTGTGGCCAATGGACAATAGTTCCAAGTGCCCGCCATTAAAAAAAATATCACAAACTTTTTTTTTTTTTTAAAAAAGGTGGGAGGTTGGATATCAGCAAGATGCACTAAAGTGTATAAATTATATGTTAGTGTACTAATTTAAGTCATGTATCACTTAACTCTTAGGGCTCAATGTTGAGAAATAGAGCGTTCGTTAGGGAATAGAACGTTCGCCTCTCATTGAGGTGAACCAGGCTTGTAACTCAGCGATGACTGGTCAATAAATAACTCTGTTAGAAATTGTGTTTTCGAATAAGAATTACATCTGTCTATGTTAAGAGTCGTAATTTTTGCACCTACCACAGAGCTGACGTAAAATATCCATTCTGTCGGAGTATCCATGTAGGGGGTTAGTTCCATCCAAAAAGTTGTGCGAAAGAAGGAGAAATTTCTTACTTGATCCTGGATTGGGTTCAAAATTATAAAAGCCGTTGAACATTGGTAGCCGTGAACTCAAAAATTAGGTCGGCTGTTCAACGACGGTTATAAAAAAATATTTAAAAAAAAAAATCCGTTATGCTTCAAAAAAAGTTATTTAAATTAGTTGACAATTAAAAGTCCGCTTTTATAACATGCCATAAATTAATGTAATTTTTGATTTAAATGAGAACTTTTAAATGGGAATTGGCTAGGTGACTTTCTTTTAATGCTGTTTAATGTTGTCTTCAACAGTGCTATTAAGCTGAAATTATTATAATATTTATTATTTTAAAATTTTTTTCTCTGGAAAAAAGAAAGTAATAACACAACGCTAATCGCAAGTAAAACAAGTTTTATCTTATCATGCATTCTTTAAAAGTATCATTGAGCTAATAAAGACTATTTTCGTTTAAAATAATGTTGCGCTTAGCAACAAATCAATTTTAAATGAAAAATTCCACACTACTCTCATTTTAGAACCTAAAAGTGTGACCGTGTAAAAAGTAAAACAATTTTGTCTTTTGTTCGAAAGGATCATGAACTTACACATTGTTTTAATTCTTTTAATTTCGATTTTAAATTATGAGATACTTGAAATTCTTCAGATTAAAAAAGGTGGACAAGTTGACCACCAGAGACTGGTATAAAATAAAAATCATTTGAATACAATCATTTGAATCATTGAATAAAATTCATTTGAGACTTCCAATTCTAAGTTCCCATAATCAGTTGTTATCCTCTTATAATATATTCATTTATCAATACAGTTCTTTCATATCATTTCTAAATTATTTTGAAGAACACTATATAAGTATTTTATTTCTTTAAATGCTCTGAGTATTTAGATTAATATACTTTTTTCGTATTTTAATACCTTGTTTAATAATAATTGGGAATATACATCGAAAAAAAAACAACAATTTGCATGCAAATTTTTTTCTGTTTATTATGCGATATAAGATAAGAGAATTTTTGCAGTTTTCAATAATGAATCTGGGTTTCGAATTTGAATATTTAAAAACATTTTTTTTTCGTTTGTAAATCAGTGTATATATTATAATTAATAACAAATATTTGTATTTTTATGAAGGTACTACTTGTGCGATAGGTTAGATACTGCACAAATGGGTCAGGTACTGCATGAAAATATCATTTAAAAAATATATAATTTAGAAAATAAAACTAATTTGACTAATCTATAAACGTAAAGACATGTTTTCTAATAATGTACAAGATTATCCTTAATGGATTAATAATGATTCATAATCCTGTTCAAATTAAAAACGTGATTTATTGTTTTTTTTTTTAAGATTTCTATCATGTACAATCACAATCAACGATATCTACTAAAGTAAGATAAATAAATAAATATTTTTTTGTTAATAATTGTTATAACAATGATTACTTCAAGCCAGTTTCTCAAAATGAGTTTAAAATTGCCAAGTATCGTTACCTTTATTGCTGCTTGTGGCTGACGCATAACAGTACGTATGTATAAAAAGCGAAATTGCAATAATTTTCCAAACCAACATACGATGTTCAATTTTAAATTTTTTAGTGTGCATAACTCCTATACAATAGCAATTGAATATAATTTTTATCTGCACTTTATCAAAAGATTCTGGAATAATTGCTATCTTAAACATGCAGAAACGTTCGACTCTAAACATACAACGCTGCGAGTAAATCCAGAAAATCAAAACTGATGTACAGCGCCACGTCACGGAATTTATTTTAACTAATTTTCGCTGTCTATACTGAAGAAAATATTATTATTTAAATACAAAAACTCTACATAGTGAATTCGAAGTTCCGTGTTTAAAATTAAATGTTTTCTATTGATAGGATTTCGAACAACTTAGAATCTTTATAGTTCTAATCAATTTAACACACATACAACAGCATGAATATACTTTCTAATTCATTTGATAGAACACTTAACACATGTTTTCGTTTACAGTTACGGATGGATATGTGAGCCAATACAAGGGTAAAATACCCATTTACCATTGTCGCAGCCATATTGTAATTCAAAACATTAAAGCCAAAGTGATGATTCATAAATTTGGATATTTAAATTCCACACCGTAGCAACAAATAATATTTGTGTATCAAATAAAATTCTGTTTGAAATTAAATAGTTTCAAAATTCTTATTTCTTGAGATTGTCCTTAGTTTTAAAACGGAATTTCGAGAAATACAATAATTCTAAAAAAATTGTCGCTGTATAATAGCTATTGTGAATTTAAGTCACATTTTAAATATATTTTTAGAACATGTTATTTTTTTCCCCTTCAAATATTTATGTTTTAGTTCAGTTATTCCTTAAATAGTTATTAATTAATAAAATCCTTTTATCAATCCTTAATCTTTATCATTTATTTGGAAATTCTTTATCAATAATTCATCAATTTCAAATAGAGTCGAACCTTATTATCGCGAAACCTCATTAGCGTGAAATATCGCTTTGATCCCGTGAGTCAGCAATGGGGCCTGGTTGGTAGAGCCAAGAGGTAGTGGGTTCGATCCCTGCCGACCGAAGACTCCCGTGTAGTAAATGGTGATTGATGCACGTTAAATCTGTCGAGTCACAAAGTCCTCCATGCTCCCATAACAAATCATACCTCAGGGGGTACTGATCGAGGAGTTTCATTGTCTTCTGAATTGGTTCAAAATTTCAAGGTTATGGAGTTGAACATTAGAAGTCGTAAACCCAAAATTGGGTTGGCTGTTCAACGACGGTTATAAAAATAAAAAATAATAATAAAATGCTTTACATGAAATTTTTAAGCTGATTATTACTTAACATGTAAGGAAACTGGACACAGATGAGATAACAAATAATTAGGGATGGTTGTATAGTATATTAATATATAACACCTAACAGAGTTTTTTTTTAAAATTTTATATCCGACGCTGAACAGCCGATCAAATACTACTAATGTTCAACTCTGTAGCCTTGTAATTTCGAACCAATCCAGAAGACAAGGAAACTCCTGGATCCGTACTCCCAGAGGTTTGATTTGTCACGTGAACATGGAGGACTTTGTGACTCGACAGATTTAACGTGCATCAATCACCATTTACTACACGGAGAGTCTTCGGCTGGCCGCGATCGATCCCACGACCTCTTGAACCTGGGCCCAGTGCCCTACCAACCAGTTTATCCCTGCCCCTGACCCAGTTATTGTAATGAATGGTGTTTAAAATCCCAATCATTCATTTTGAGGAAGCTATTTCCATTTTTCACTTTGTTAGAAGTAGCAGATAGGGAAATAAATAAAATAGTTAAAATAAAATAGTTTAATAAAGTAGTTATAACTTTAAAGCTTATTTTAATTTGTTTAGTTCATAATAGAATCGTTGGCATACATTAATGTAGTACATAACATTGCATTAATAGTACGTAATAAATTGTTTTCACGATGTATAGGATAAAACAAAATTCTGTTATAATGAAATAAATATGATTGTTCGGCCTATTTTGCGTTATCGAGGTTCGAGTGTATTATCAATTTCTTTCAGTTGTTCAAATACATAATTATTCGGAAAAAAAAACAACAACAACAAATGCTTACTAGTTTTTCTCGCAAAACACATTCCAAGGAGCATAATTCATAAATGTAGAAATTCTTTTGGAATCATATTTTGTCGTAGGATTTTGTGAGTCCTGCACCTGCTGCCGAAAACAAATATCCACACTATCTTTCATTAGAACGGTATTTGTTTTCAAAAACAGGTCAAAGTCTGCTTCACTGATTCCCTTCCCTTAATTAAAAAAACAACTTACTTGTCGATGTTTTGTCTTAGATCAAAATGTGCAAAAAAACTTTTAATCCAATGATATGACTCATCAATCTCAATGGTTTGAGTCGAACACTTAAAATATGCTAATTAATAAGCGCAGACGATTTTTTAAGTTACGAAATCAGACACAAAAACATACTTTCTCTGAATACTTTTTTTTTTGCTACGGATTGGGATTTCTGAATCTCAAAATATAGGGGATAGCCGCAATCGGGGAAATAATGTCACCATAGTTTGGTTAGGAGAGCGATCGCAAGTTTGGACTCTTTAATGCTAATTTAACTTTTTGCGTCTTCGCCGTATCACGAACACATTTTAGATAAATTAAAAAACTTCTGCTTACAATTATAAAATTCGCGTGTCAAAAAATAATTCCATGCAAAAAATAAATTTTAGTAAATATTTATTATTTTACTTCAGAACAGCCGAAAAAATGTTACATTGTCAGGTAGACATATTTTATATAACTTTAAATTATGTAATTTTACGTGGCAAAATACAAAATTCGAAAAAAATCATCCGTTGAATAGTTCCTTTGTATTGTGTTATGTAAAATTAGATACTTAAATATGATGTAAAAAATTTTCAGGAAATTCTTCAGTTCTTATTCCGGCCACAAACTACATTTTGAAGGTCAGAAATGCAAATTCGTTGAAAAAAAGGTTTGTTTATTCAGACAAAGAACTTTCTTTACATATGAGTTAATTTAAAATACCTTTTGCATTCATTAACTAAAATATTTGAGGTCACCCCCTCAAACCCTTGAGATTGAGTTTTAGTACGTGGATCATTAGATCAAAAGTAATCCGTTTTTTTCTTCTTTTAATTCTCTTTGTACGTAGCGTTTCAGTTTAAAATATTAGAATGTATAATTTAAATATTTCAATGTCCGTATTGCAACTATTCATTACTCGTTATTTCTTTTTTTTAAATGATAAAAAAAACATGATTTCAAAATAATTAAGTTTAAATTTTACTATTTTTTTACTTGATAAACATTTTTTTTTTTATATTTCCAATGCCTACTTGTGTTAACATTTAGTCAATTCAGGCATTTACAAGGGCAGATTATTTGGCCACTATTTCAGGGGCACCCTATTAGGTGGGCCAACATTGCTCCCACAGTAGGGATAGAAAGTACAGAGAATGAAAGAACATCCATGCTTTGGTCGGGATCCAAAACCAGAACCTTTTTGATGCAAGGCCAGTTCCCTTACCAACACACAGTCCAGTAGGCCTTAATAAAGATTATTCGCCATTAAAAATAAGTTGATGTAGCTAAACAAGGAACATAAACGTAATTAGAATTGTAAGTCAGCAAGATACGGTTTTTGGTAGATCACAGGTGAGTGAGCAGGTGGCTGACCACTTTGATCTTCTTTAAACTGTTCCAGATGGGGGGCTGTTTTTAAAGTAAGGACAAATTTGTTGTGTACACTGACTAAGCTCTGACGAACTAGGGGGAAAGCTAAAATGTTTGTCAGAAACTTAGTGCGTTGTCAAATCCCAGTAAAACTATCTTTAGCTTTAGAAAAAGAGAATTTCAGCATATTTAAAAAAGACTTTACTACTTTTGAATTATGTTTAGAATTTGAAAACATTTTAGGGTCAATCTTTACGGTCTTAATTTTAGTAGCAGTACTTTCTTTTTCATTGCACTAGAACTGCACAAAATTGCTATTAACGACTTTCTGAGAAACATCCCTCTGAATAATCTGCACACTTTCCATTACAATTTTTATCCTCGGCAGAGAAAGTGGTAGCCCATCAACCCGTGCACGAAGTCGATTACTTCATAGTACTAAGGCTGTTTTTTAAGTAAGGACCGTTTAAAAAAACCAAACTGAAGAAACTTTTCATGAAGAAAAATTACTTTTTGATTCTACATACGTTGCTCGTCTTTTTTTTTTTTAAATTATTGCATAGTTTTCTTAAACAATTATCATACCTTACAACTAGACTTAGAACACCTTCTTCATATTAACTAACGCCTGCTCCGATAACAAAGAGGTCACGCGCTCGTCTTCGTCATCGTTGTACTGGTTGCAGTCAAAATGATCCCTGAAACATCAGAAAATATTAAAACATCCTTGAGCTCAAGGGTTATATTGAGGAGTGGTCCAAAATTTCTTAGCCAAAAGATTCCAAAAAAAGCTCGGGACTGAGTTGTGGAGAGAGTCATTGTCATGGAGTTGCAATGAGAGGGAACTGCTAGTGAATGAATGCAGACTATAAATGCATCAATAACCGTACCTCATACGCGGTGGGCGATTTGTTAAACTTAAAGACACGGAACTGACCTACACAGCTGAGCACAGTTGTTCCCAAGTTAATGCCAGCACGCGTTGCGACGAATCCTAATAGTGTACACAACAAATTTGTCCTTACTTTAAAAACAGCCCCCCATCTGGAACAGTTTAAAGAAGATCAAAGTGGTCAGCCACCTGCTCACTCACCTGTGATCTACCAAAAACATTGGACCGGGAAATCATACCGAGCGGCATTGCCTGCCGAACGCTGTGCAGGTTCGAATTCCACTGTTACCCTGGATGTATCTTCGTCCTGTTCTTCTCTGTATTGTGCTATATGTCCTTTAAGTGGAAGGTTTTTAAGCCTAAATTGGTGGCACAAACCTGCAAATCCAATAAACCAAAACCTAGTTCGTCCTGCAGTGGATTGATCGTAAAGACACAGTTCCCAATAGAACACCGAAATCAAGCATCACTGACTGCGGTCAGTAAGCGGGTGGGCGACCACTTTGATCAGCTTGCGTAGGGACCTATGGTGAGCGATATCTGTCCTCGTTATACTGTTCTACCGTTAAGTCCTCGACTTCACGTGCAGGTAATCGGGATACCGAAGCAGGGGAGCCAACCCCTCTGCTGAGAATCAAAAATTGCGATGGTATGTCTTCGGATCATCCTCAGGGGTTTTTCTTAGACCGTCGCCAATAGCTCTAGTGCGACGACCAAAATTGCTTTCAAATCATAAACATAATTCAAAAGTAGCAAAATTCTCTTTTTCCAAAAATCTAAAAATAGTTACTATTTTTGTCACAAGGATTTGTCAACGCACAAATATTTTCTCCTTGTTCATCATCTTTCATCATCAAGAGATGTTTGTCATCATCATTTTATTTTATTTTACTTTCGTTGATCCAATTTTGGGTCTACAGCTTTGTAATTTTGAAAATAGGTGATCAAGCATTGCCTTTGTGGAGGACTTTTTGATGGAACTAATTCGCATTTGCGTTACATCGAGAGGAAAATCACGAAAACCTCCCAATCTGACAGCAAGGGGACTCTAACCCGTGATCCATCTGCCACTGAGGATATTTAACGTCAGCACTGTGGTCAGTGCAAGCCAGGTGCGTAATTCATATCGACCATCCATTGCTGGGATTCGAACCATGTTCATCTCATTGGAAAGTAAATGCTCTCTCCCCTCAGTTATATCATTAGCCAAAAGAGGTACGCATTTCTGCTATTCAAAACAGAGAAAAGTTATCAGAGTACCGTGTTTTTTCATTAGTGGGCGCTACATCATAAATTCCGTGACGTGGCGCTGTACATCAGTTTTGATTTTCTGGATTTACTCGCAGCGTTGTATGTTTAGAGTGGACGCTATACTGCGGGAAAATCCCTTCATAGCGAATTCTCTTTCACCTACATGAGTAGTTAAAAGTTTAGACGAAGAGAGTTCAAGCACACTCAAAGCAAACCATAAAATTTCAAATGCTGCAAAAGTTTTTTCTTTTCTTTTTTTTTTTTTTTTTTGAAAATGGAAATAACTTACTAAAGGATGACTAAGCATTACGGAGTGGGGAAGTAATTCTGCCGTAATTCATTTAAATTTTGATAATTAAATTTATTTAATTTTGATATTTTTCTGAATTTGAAACTTCATCGTTCTCAGTAAGTTTACCTGAACTAACCGAACTCAACATTCTTGATGGTAACATCAAAACATTTTGATGGTTTATGTTGGTTTCAGTGTGATTCATGATGGTCCAACATCATTTGATGGTCAGCGTCATCCAATATTTTCCATTACGCCTTCATGGTTTTTTTTATATGCAAACAAACTTCCATCATTTCATGATGGAAAATGATACTTTAATACTATGATGGTTAACCATCAAGAGAAGTTTGACTCTCATGAACCAACAATTGATGATGGCCCGCGATGGTTACAACTATACATTTCCTTGATGGTTTAATGGGAATTCTTGTTGGTTCTCAGGAATATACCATCAAAACAATTTTTTTATTTTGGCCCATCAAAAATCATTCCTACTTTGGGATGATGGTTGTTCATGATATTTCCAGATACTATGATTGTCCAGATCGATACAACAATGCATTTCCATGATAGTTTTATAACAATTATTGTTGGTTTAGAAGGAATAAAAAAATCAGCATCAAAAAAAATATTTTTTTCATGCTCATCAAAAATTCTACATTGGGGTAACGGTGGTTCATGATCAATCCAACTTTTGATTTCTCGGAAACTATGATGGAAATTTCTTATGATTCAACATGAACAAACCATCAAAACAAATTGCTACTCTTACGTTGGACCCTCATAAATCAGTCCGAATTCATACAATGGGTTGATGGTTACTATCAAAAAATGTAATGGTTCATGATGGAATTATAGAAGGTTACGATCAAGATTATGTTGGTCCATCAATGGAAAACCATCAAAAAATCGGACTTCAGTACTTTTACCTAAAACTTTTAAACACTAGTTTAAGTGAAACAGAGTTTGCCATGAAAAGTTTCTCCCTCGGTATTGAGTGTTCTCTAATGAGTTCTGAACAACAGGTTAAAAACTCATATAACCACTCCACCAGGATATATTTTATGTCAATATATCCAAATATAAAATATACCCTGTTCATTATTCAAAGACAAGCTTTCATATCCTATTTTTAAAATGTTTCTTTTTTACATTTAATTTCATAATATCCTATTTTAAGTTTATTTAAGCTAATGCAGTTACTAAGAACTGTATACGGGACTTGCACATAATAGTCAAATATTTCTTTAATAAACATAAATAGTCAAATATTTCTTTATATAAAGTATATTTACGTGTTGAATAGTCACAAAAATGTTTTTGATCAAACTTTTTGTTTTTCAATTTTATTTCGATGGTTTCAAACTTATGTTAGAAAAGCTTTTTTTTTTTGTTAATTTATTGATTGATGTATTATTGCATTCAATCTGATTTTTAAAGTTTCGACGTTACACGCTGTCTTTATACAGTGAAAAAAGTAAATTTTGGTGCATAGATGTTTTGTGAGCCGCTGTAATTCTCACTTTTCCTTACAACTTTTCACATTTTCAGAAATTTGAGGTTTAATTAAATATCGTTTTATGATTAAAGAACCTCTACTAATTTGTAGGTAGGCAGTCACTTCATTTAGGTCGAACTATAAAACGAGCGACAAAATTAATTTTATTAATAGCATTGTGTCATCGCATTTAGGTTAAGGTTCTGAAAATTTCAGAATTCGAAGGAAAGTGAAAACTAATATTTTGAATTATAATATTTGTAAATGAAGACTATTATTTTATGAAGAACATTTTATTATCAAGAATCTTTACAAACATTGCAAATCAGCTAACATAGTACTCGTGCACAGGATATGCTGATTTGTAACAACTTTATACAGGGTATATGTACAAACACAACTATTGTACTTATTTGTTTATCTTAGGTTCAAAAGTCTTCATAATTCTTGATGTTTAAACATGCGAAACTGTTCGTTTATAGACACTTTATTCATCAATTGAATTCTCCAAAGTTCTATTTTTATACCAAGATAAAAATCCAATCAAGATGAACAAAGCTTTTAAACAAACTTTCAAAATCAAATTTAGGATTTGGTTTTTAAAATGCCATTCTCACAGTAGTAACAATAACAGAGTTAGTAAGAAAAGAAAACAATACCAGACTAGTGTTAATATAAATGATAAAGCCATGTAAAACGGCTTCAAAAAAGATCTCGGATCCGCTCCGCTTTGTCACTTTTTCTGAAAAGATCTTGAAATAAAAATATACAGGGTGCTTATAAAGTCCCGAACCCATTTTGATGTTTAATAACTCACAAAATAATAAAGATAGATTAAAATTAATAACATAAATGGTTAGATAGACTCAAAAAGTTTCATGAACCTTGTCAATGAACTTCCACGTGTGCCCTCTTCGTCGCACGGAGAATATCAAGTCAATATTCAATTTCACGCCAGGTAGCGGCAAGCATGTCGGCATCCACAGAGGCTATTGCGGTTGTAATTCTGGCTTTTAAGTCATCAATGCTCGACACGATCCTCCTGAAAACATTGTCCTGTATAAATCCCCAAAGAAAAAAGTCCAGCGGCGTTATATCAGGTGATCTGGGTAGCCAAGAAATTGGACCTCCTCGCCCAATCCATCATCCTGGAAAATGGTCATTCAAAGAACTACGAGCGATGATACCCCAATAAGGTGGTGCACCATCTTGTTGCAAAAAGACATGTGGCTGAAGCTCTTCTAGTTGTGGAAATACGAAGTTTTTCAACAAGTATACGACTGATGAGACCGTCTTTTCTGTAAAAAAAGAAAGGCCCAATGACTCGATCGTGCATTAGTCCACACCACACATTTACCTTTGGGGAATCCCTTTGTGCCTCACGGTATTCATGGGGGTTTTCAGATCCCCATATGTGCACATTATGGCGATTAACAATGCCAGAAACATGAAAGGATGCTTCGTCGGAGAACATTATGCGCTTCAGAAAATCAGCAGCATCTTCTATCCTCCTAGGTCCTTCGTCCGGTTCCAAACTTTGAACAATTTGAACTTTGTTTGCACGCAGTCTTAATTGTTTCTTAATAACCTTGTTCACCGTCGAAATTGGCATACCCAATTCTCTTGCCGCTGATCTCACAGATCTTCTAGGATTGTGTAAAAATGTCTGCCTGACACGCTCAACGTTAAAATCACTTGTGCAGGGACGTCCGGAAAGTTTCTTATCTGCGATACTTCCAGTTTCTAGAAAATTCTTTTTCCACCGCAAGATGCAGTTTTTGGATGGAGGATCTGTTTGGTAAATTCTTGTGCAATTTCTCACTATCGATTTAATTTCTATGAACCACCAGAAAATCTGTGCCTTCTCTTGTGGTGTATGCATTCTCCGCTCGAATCACATACAAAAGTACTACATAGAACAAACAGTAAACATAACATTGTAATAGTTGCCAAAAACAAAAGAGAGAAAAATGCAATTAATAAGCAGACGATATTTAGAAAAGTACAGATATTTAGACTGGAAAATGAAATTATATGAAATTAACCACACGCGCAGACGATATTTACAAAAATAAAGATATTCAAACCTGAAAAGGAAAATATATGAGTTATTCCATCAATAAATGACATAAGTTTGTTTATATCTTCATTATTTTATGAGTTATTAAACATCAAAATGGGTCCGGGACTTTATAAACACCCTGTATAAGAAAAGAAATACGTAGGGGGGAAATTCGATTGCTCATTAATATCTGTTTTTCATTATATGCTATTTTAGTAGTTTAATATTTATAACCGCCGTTGAGTAGCCGACCCAATGTTCCTGTCATTTTGAACCTGATCAGAAAGACTGCTGGATCAGGGAAAATTTAACTTCCTTTTTGATGGAACTAAACCGCGTCCACTTTTTCTGAAAAAATCTTGAGATAAAATATTATTAGAAAGCATCAAAAATGCAGGGATTCGATTGTTCAGTAATATCTATTTTTCGTGATTGCAAGATGCTCTGCCAACAGTTAAATAAATAAACTTAAAATTGTTTTTAAAGTTGCGGCTTAGACTTTATATGCAAGGATACCTCCACTCTTGACGTAAGCTTTAGTCGCCATCTTGAATTTATTGAAGGAGTTCAAATGAGGGATTACTATTTGGATAAGTGAGATATTTTTTTCAGTGTATTATTTTGATACAGTAAGAATACGATGAAAAACAGTTATTTGGTCTAATAGTTTATAAGTTATAATGATTTTAAATATATAAAGTACAATTTTCGATTAATCCTTATTTAGTTGCCGATCTGACAATGTGTAATTTTAGCTTCACACTGATTTAAATGAAATTGAAATTAAGCCTATAGAAGTAATAGCTCCAAAATTATAGGAGTTTTATAAGTAAAAAGATTAATAAAAATGATGATATGATTCCTCATTGTTTCTAAACTATTAGTTCTTTCAGCTTCGGTATAGTTTCATTATTTCAACGTGCAGATAAAGATACAATGCATTATTTGTTTGGATAATATTTCAGGCAAATAATCGGGTATAGGTAAAATTTATACGTAAAAACCCACTAAACTTCTAAAATAGTGTTCTTGTTTATTTGGGTTCGGAAACAAAATATGAAGAAAACTGTCAGTTATTTGTCTATATAGGTCAAAATTTTTACTCTTTTTAATAGTTTGAAAAATATTAAATTTTGGTTTGATTTCATGGGATTAAGAAGAAACAAAATCATTCAAATATAACATATTACTTTTGACAGCTGTTTACTTTGCTGTGTGGGTAATTCCATACAGTATTCATTCACAAATATTAGCATTTTGCACGCGTTTTTAGTAATAACTTCGTGAATAACATTTTAAAGAAAATTCCATCTTTCAAAGGCATTTGATTGGAAATTTATATAGATTATAATGACGGCGAGCAAAAGAAATCTTTAATTAATTTCATGAAGATAAGTTATCTGCTTATATAGAACATATTCCGTTAAAATGCTTTGTTTCTTTTGATTTTCTTTTTGTTTTTTCGCCTGTTAATAAAAAATCAAAACGTTTCCAACTTAAAGCGCAAAACATTGGCAAAAAACTTAGCTATTTTATTTCTGCAAAATCAATCCAAAGTATCCATATTAACCTTAAATCATTCAATGTAACAGAATAGTATATATGCAGTCATTTACCATACTGGTGTAAAATTAGAACTCATTTTTCGTGGCTTAGCAAAAAGAAAAGAAATATTAAAATAATTTTAAGGGTGCTTTTTTCAGTAAATCACCTAAAGATTTCAATGGTGAGCATGATTTTAAAAATATTTTAAAAATCTAACAATAACATTTGACTAAAATTAATACAACTTTTAAAAATGTCTGCATTTTGTGGGACACCTTTAAAAAGTTTCTTAACTGCTTATGTTACCACAAAAAAACTAAACTTTAGTATGAATTTTGTATCAATTTTATAATCTTAATATTGTGTACATTTAACAATGCAATATAATGACTTGCAGTATTGTATTCATAATTTCATAAAACATATTATAATGTAATATTTTGTAATATTATAATAAAATGATTTGTATGAAAGTAATATTGCAAGTAATTTAGTTCTAATTATCTTTCTATATCACAAAATTAAATCCTATCTCTCTGTAGAGTAACAAAAAAAAGCCTTATAAGGTTGGTTGGTAATATGAAGAACTATATACATGCATTTTCAATACAAGTATTCAAAAACAAACAGAAATTACCTATAGAAATATGGAAAAGTGGTTATAATAAAAGTTCTTTTATTTTCAGCCGTTTTTAGTCTATTTCTCCCTATGGTAAGTGGGATGTTTTGCTGTCTTTTATGATATGATATAAAAACGACTAAAACATAATATTCAAGCTAAAATTCTTGATGGTTCCATCGAAAAATTTTGATGATTTATGTTGATTTCAGTGCGATTCCTGATGATCCAGCATCATAAGATAGTCACCATTCAGAATTTTCCATTTCGTGTTCATGGTTTTTGATATGCCAACAAACTTCCATCATTCCATGATAGAAAATGCTACTTTAATAATATCATTATTAACCATCAAGAGAAGTTTGACTCTCATTAACCAACAATCCGTGATGGCTCCAACTATACATATACGTGATGGCATGATGAGAATTCTTGTTGGTTCTCAGAAATATACCATCGAAACAAATAGTGTTTTTTATGTTGGAAAATTTCTACATTGTGGAGATGGTTACTTATGTTGGTTACTATCAAAAAATATAATGGTTCATGATGTATGGTTACCTTCCAGATTGTGTTGGTTCATCGATGGAAAACCATCAAAAATTTTGATTTGGGTATAAATTAATAGCATCAGCTAAATTTTAAATGATTTTCAATTTACAGCAGCAATAAACAAATATCACTAAACTTCAATGTCATTCCGTATCGGGAATGCATGTGTCCCATAATGCAGCGCGTTCTCAATGACAGTTATTTAAAGCACATCTTGTGATGATAATCAAGCCTTTATCACAACAATTTTACATATTCAATTCGCACGTTCTTCACCTCAGTATGGTTTCTACATTCAAAACGACTCGAGCCAGACTGCATGGCTTCTTCGGGATATCCTTGGACTCTGACACATAAGTAAGGCAGATACCAGGAGACATTTTCGCACTCTTTCGCCCACTATCTTTAGCACAAACCGTGTTTCCTACATTCTAAATGGTATGATTCGAGGATATAAATCACATGGCTCAGAGGGATTCGTAAAAGCGGACAAGGATTAATAGATTTACGTCCGATTCGAATGCAGGAGGCACCATCTTTTAATTTATTATCATGGCATTTTAATGAACAATAAAGACTGCTCCACGCATGACGTTAAGAATCATCTGGCATTTTCAAGAAGCCATCATGCTGAGTGCAATTTAAGATGTTTTCGTGGTATTTTAATTGTCCATAACATTACACCACACGTGTGAATAAAATTCTTGCACATTATCTGGCCAAAAGTAACCGGACACCCGGTTGTTATGGATGTGGAAGTATAATGGTGTGGGGGGTAGTGGTTTGGCTTAGGGTAGTTAGTTCCTTGTGGTGGAAACATGAACTCTGAGATGTGTAAGTGAACAATGCTGCACTATATGGCAATATTTCTGCCCCATTTATTTTCCAGCAGGCTTCATTCACATATTGAGGTTTGCGCAGACGTGGTTTGATGAAATGGGTGTTCAAAAACTGCCCTTTTCAGAGCTCCGATCTAAATCCCGTAGAACACCTTTGAGAGGAATTTGAGCGCAAATTACGCAGCCAGCGAAATCCTCACTGGAATCACAGCTGTGATGGATGTCAATTCTGTGATGGATGTCAAAACTGGTGTAAAGTCTTCCCAGAAGGCAGTCATCGATGCAAATGGGGGACCAACATCCTATTAATATGTGTCTCAGGGCGATCTAAGGTCCCGCCATGGGCTCATCGTTAAGACACGGTTCCCAGCAGATCACCGAAATCAGGCATCACTGGCTGCGGTCAGTGTGCGGGTGGGTGACCACTTGGATGAGACTGCGTAGGGACCGAGGGTGTGTGGTATGGGTCCCCGCAAAACTGTTCTACCTTAAAGGGCTAGACTTCGCGTGCAGGTCCTCGGGCTACCGAATCGGGGGAGCCATCCACTCGCCAGAGGATCAAAAATTGCGATGGTATGCTTTTGGATCCTCCCCAGGGATGTTTCCCAGATAGTAGCCAATAGCCCATTGTGCAGCTCTATTATGACGTTAATGAACTACAAAAACAACAACAACAGGGCGCTTCAGGTCCAAACCACTGGATTTCAGGATTCTTTTGGCCAGATAGTGTACTAGACATGCGTCTGACATCCGTTCTTGAACACAAACAGTTCTTGAACACCTTTGCTACTGACTTGGAAGGATCCCGAGATAAGACTGTAGAAACCACATCGCGTGTCAAGGACATCGTAATTCATAAAACAGGAAGCAAACAGACGGATTTTTGTTTTTGCATAACTCATTGAGGCACTGAAAAGGGACATTCAATGTTGTAGTGAACGAACCTCAGTGTGGACTGTCGTAGATGTGAGAGTCTCTTTGCTTCGTCCCTCCTGGATTAGGTAGAGGTCGGTCCATCATATTCTGCAAAAGAAGAGAGAAATATGACTATCGCAATGTTAAAAAGCTGTTTAATATAAGTAGCTTACCCGCAATCATCTATAGTTTGTCTATGTAAAAAACGCCCCTAACCGTTCGTCTGGAGTAGGGGCAGTGACTATGGCTACGAGGTTTAGCCATTTCAAATATAAGTCATTTTTTAAGAGAGGGTTTGGCTCGTTTTGGGGAGAAAAAGAGAGTCAGGGGAGGACAAAGCTCCCCTTTTTGAAATGCACTATTTCTAGTTTCGATAACAGCAAGCTGTCTTAGATAGAGTGACGAGGGGAGTTCTTTCTGTAGACAAACTATATATTACCTAAAATGCCTATTTCTATTCTTGCATTGGCAACAAAATAATGACAAACTGAGCAGAAATGAGAAGTTAAAATCAAATTGTTCGTATAAATAAGTAAATTTCGAAGGGTTTTTGTTTCAGGGATGCTTATTTATTAACTCATAACAAATGCGGAGCTCTAATTTAATTTTAATGAAGTAGCTTAATAATTTAGGTTAAAGAAAGACGATACTGTCACTCGTTGTTTCTTTAAACAATCGATTATTGATACGATTTTAGGGTAGCCCACATTCTTATATTGAAAGAAATTGCTTATCGGTTCAACCTATATCATTGTCCTAATTATTACTACTTTTATTTTTACATACTTAATTTAAAGGAAAAACAGTTTATGATAGATTAAAGGAGTGTCTCCAAACACTGAAATTTAGAATTTATGAAACGTTATTTATTTTGGGAATAATTTGTTTCGTAGGTAATTTCCAAGTTGTGCTGAAATGTATAAACTAATATAAACTAAATGAACTACATGAATGAAACATATGTAAATAAATCAAAATTCAATGTTTTAAATTAAAAGTTTCTCAGGAGTCACACATGTTTAGAACTTTATTTTAAAGGGACCATTTTAATATATCAATATACCCAATTCCAAATTCTTGATTGTCCCATCAAAATTTTTCGATGGTTTAGGTTGATTACAGTGTGATTCATGATGGTCACCATTGTCCAACATTTTCCATTACGAGCTCATGGTTTTTTAACAGCCAACAAACTTCCATCATTCCATGACGCTTTAATACTATGGTTAACCACCAATAGAAGTTTGATTCTCATGGACCAACTGTCCATGATGGTTGTTTTCTACAATACATTCCCATTATGATTTAATAGGAATACTTGTTGGTTCTCAGGAAGACAATTTGTGTTGGATCATCATAAAGAATTCCTACATCGGTGTGATGATTGTTCATAATCGTTTCAACACTTCATTGCTAATAAACTATGGTGACAATTTCTAATGGTTCAACATGAACAAACCATCACAACAAGTTTCTTCTCTTATGTTAGACCATATTAAATCACTCCAAATTCCTTCATTGGCGTGATGATTACATATGTCGGTTACCACCAAAAAATAAAATGGTTCATGATGGACTTATTGATGGTTACCATCACGATTATGTAAGTCCATCAATGAAAAACCATCAAAAATGTTGACTTTGGAATGAAGCGTGCTAGGATTCTGACGGAATCTGTAAAGTACTGCAAAAGAATTTACACTAGTCGTAAGTTGAAATGAATGATGTCTCCTAATTTTAAATAGTTATCGTTTCTGAATTGAAAAGAATAAATAGTTTAAATAGTTATCGTTTTTTAATTGAAAATATGCATTTTTGAACGATTAAGTTTGTCCCCGAGTTCAAAAAGAATTCTTTTCATTGGGTATTGTTAAGAATTTGTTCTGTTAAGTATTGTTAAGAATTAATTGGATATTGTTGTTATTGTTTTATCGGGATAAAGTTTAAATCTATTAAGATTTGTTTATTTTATAACCGTCGTTGAACAGCCGACCCAATTTTTTGGGTTTACTACTAATGTTCAATTCTATAACCTATTAATTTTGAACCCAATCCAGAAGACACGGAAACTCCGGAATCATATATTAAGAGAGATTTGCCTTCGTGGAGGACTTATTGGAGGAACTAACTTGCATTTGCATTACATGGAGAGAAAAATCACGAAAATATCGCATGGTTAGCCTGATTGTAAGGGTATTCTAACCCAGGATCGGTCTACCCCTGAGAATATTTTACGTCAATACTGTGATAGGTGCGAGCAAGATGCGGAATTCATTACACCCACTCATCGCTGGGATTTGAACCCGGGACACCTCATTGGAACGCTATCACGACTCAAACCTACTTGGATGTAAAAACCCTGCTGATTGTATATTCTTCATAACATATTAGGAGAGCTCAGAACTTATATTTGATAATTGTGATAACCAAACAGGCTTACTAATCTGAAACAGCTTACATGACTTTGTGCATAAAATAGTTCTTTATGATTTAAACACAAAACAATCATTGCAATACAACACAAATCAGCAACAATATTTTAATAACTATAATTCTGGAGAATTTATTCCATAATAATATAATTTAATCTAAAGACAAGCTGTATGTATATTGCCAGGAAGTTTTTACAATAAAAGTGCCCATAAAATAACTTTACAATCTTAATTACTTAGTTGGTAAGTTTAATTTAGAAACATAAGCTTGCCCTCGTAAACCGAATTCCTGCCTTGAAACCATCCCTATCTTTTCAAATGTCGAAATTAATCCATTATTCGCTTAAATGTATGTGCTAGTAGATAAAAGAGGCCAGGATAACCTGATTGGCAGGGCGCCGGACTCACGTTCTTAAGAACGGAATTTCGAATCTAGCCGGCCGAAGACTCCCCGTGTAGTAAATGGTGACTGGTGCAAGTTAAATCTGTCAGGTCACTAAGTCCTCCATGTTTCCATCACAAATGAATATCTCTTGGGGGTACAGAATTGGAGATGGATCATTCCCTGGTTCATATCAAAACTACAATCTGTGGGGGAATGAATGGGTCGGCCCTATAAACGGGTGTGACGTATGGGTGTGGCAGAAGTCGAATTCTTGGCTATTGAAGGCGGAATCCGAACGCAAGAACAATCCCACACCTTGACAAAAAACGACAGTAGATAATGGAAAGTTAATTTAACTCCCTCGTTCTTAAATATTTATCTATAGGAATCCATTCAGTACTTTTTCTCCACATTCAACAACAAAGAAAAAAAAAAAAGGTACAAAAAATTTAGCAAATTAGAACATGAAATGGTGTTAGAAATAGAAAAACAATTAAGATGATACATAAAATACAATTATTTTCTGTCACATAATCAGAAAATTTGACCTCGATCGAAAGTTGCGATTACCACATTGATTTAATCATCATTAAAATACCATTATAATCGAATGTTAAGCAGGACCAGATCATGAAACGATTAAAAAATAATAAGTGATCATTTTCAATGTTTAAAAATAACAGAAAATATTACGTTAAACACAAATTCATGTATTTGAAAAAATATACAACGATTACAGCTCTATAATTAAGTTTTATCAGCTTTTCTGTTGTTAACGGCTGATTAACATGACTGTTTTGTTTACTGAAGATAAACACCACGTGACTTCTTTGAGAAAACAGAAACGGTCATTGGGATATTTTAGACAAGGAATTACCTGTGTCGCGAGGAAAGCTTTCATTTCTTGATTGGGTTCCTCTATGAGAAGCTCTTCTCCCATGGGCACTGTGGCATAGGGGGTGGGATAGTGTAAGAGAGCTGGATCATGATAGGCCGGCAAGGAACGGGTCTTGTCGATGTCCACATAGCGCTGGGTGGCTGCAGCCGCATAGATGAACCGCTTATCCTCTTGAATGGCTATGACGGAAATAATAAAAGGTTATATTTTAATATACAGGTTAATTCAAAATGAATATAGCTATTGCAAACAGCTATAACTATTTAATGAAAAATAATTTATCCATAAGATTAACATAGAACGAAGAAGGAACCTCAAAATTTCTTTACGAAAGGCGCAGTGAAGCGGAATCCTGCGCATGCGCGAGTTCATTGGTGAAAATGGCGAGTCCCGAGATGAAAACATTCTGCGCGTTCGGTCGAAGAGGAAATGCCGACGATGTCTTCTGCTCTTGGCCACCGTGATCTCCGCACTTGACTCCCTGCGATTTCTATCTATGTGGTTATGTGAAAGCATGAGCTTCTCATGCCCGAATGAATGCTATTTTATAACCTTCGCTGAACGGCCGACCCAATTTTTGGGTTTACGGGTACTAATGCTCAACGCCGTAGCCTTGTCATTTTGAATTCAATCCAGAAGACAGCCTAAACTCCTGGATTTAGCATTGGGAGAAATTTTTCGGGAGGATTTCATTGATGGAACTATCCAGCATTTATGTTACATGGAGAGGAAAAGCAAGAAAATCTTACACGGTTAGCCTGACTGCAAGGGGACACTAACCCATGATTCGTCTACCACTGACGATATTTTTACGTCAGCACTGTGGTCGATGCAAGCCGGCTGCAGAATTTGTATCGACCAGCCATTGCTGTGATTTGAACATGGTTCACCTCATTGGAAGGCTCTATCCTCTAAGTAATCAAGGCTCAATATGTAATGAAACATGTTCCTTTCATATGTATAAACTGCACACTCTCTCAGATATTATAGGTTGCTCGCTATAATCGAACTTTAATTAATAAAGGGAAGATCTTTTTTAAGCTCTTAATTTAAATATTTCGATGGTCTTCTCGGCCACTTAAAAGAAATGGTTTTAAAAAATTACTCTAAAATGGTCTTGTACTTGCTATATTCTTCCAAATAGGCGTAAACTGAATCAAGTGTTTTCAAAATAAGTTATGCCACCAATTATGAAAATCATGTTTTATTTTCCCCCGATTCTGAAGAAATAAAAAATGGTTGATTTTTAATGTTATATCATTCTTCCTTTAAGTGAAGAAGGAATGAAAAATTTTCTGACCTCTTTCCAGCTCTCTTCTGGATTTTGCTTTCAAGATCCAAATGCAGACTGCAATGATGACGACTGTCACCGCCAGGAGAGAGGCTGCCACGGGGATCATCAGTGACATGTCCAGCATCATCGGCTGATCATCATCATTCATCATCGGCTGATCACGGGATGAAAAAATCTTGTTGTTTTCTGCTAATTAGAAAAGAAATTGGGTGTTTCTCATACGTCATCAAATGAAACAAACAAGAATAGCTAAAAGTTGAAAGATTAGAATGAAACAGTAATTCTCATTTACTTTTTTTTAAATTTTTATCGCCGCACACTTTTAACGATTTAAACTTTACTCGTAATAAAAAAATGCATTAATTTTTTTTTTTTTTTTTACTATATCATTTCTAAAAGTTGGTGGCACAATGGTTATGAATCATTGGAGTAAAAGTTTACTCTGCCAATACTAGAGTATGACTGCAATTTTAAATATCGAAAAATTAAATCCGATACAATTAAGAAACCTACTGAGTTTCAACGAGTATTACTGAAACTTTATAATGCACATTCAGAGAAAGAAATGGGATGTAAACAAAAATTTAAGCTTGATTATTATATTCCTTGTTATTAACTACTTAATTGAAGATAAAAATAATAAGAAAAAAAAATTATATTAAAGTTTTAACTCCCTTACTTCCCATTTCTCCTCGAAAAAGTTTCCCGACACAAGCCGTGGGAAGCCTTGAAAAGGTTAAACTTCACACTCACTTCACTAATTTTATATATCGATGGTAAGTTATTTTCCCACCTGTGATTGGTGTGGTTATCTGCTGATAGCTTTAGAAGGTCCAAAATACAGGGGTCTGTCCAGACATTTTGTGAAAGGTCCGTTTCTGTAAAATTGTGAAAAAATTACTCGTAATTTGTAAATATAAAAATTAACGTTAAGTCACATTCTTTCAACCAGGGTCCGCTTTTGTGAATTTGGGCAAATTAGGTCCATTATTGCAAAAAAACTTTTTCAAGGAGTTCATGTAAAGACATACAAGATAATGCTCAACACTGTAAAATTATAATCAAAAAAATAAAATTTTCAAAAATAAACAGCAATTGCTGCTACTAAATTAGAGATGCAACATGCAAATATTTGGTATTTAGCCTATACTTCTGAACGCAGAATATTCATTTCGGACGAATAAAGAAAGCTTCTGCCGAAAACAAAACTTAGTTCATTTGCATTTGTCTTTCTCCCCCCCCTCTTCCTGGGAAGGGTTTATTCGATTAACAAAACAATAATGAAGATAAACAAATTTGTGAAGGGTCCGATTAAAAGATAAATTATTTTGTGAAGAGTCAGTTTCTAGGTTAAAATATTTCGTAAAGGGTCCGTTTTTATGAAAAGATAATTTGTGAAGGGTCCGTTAACGGACCCAAATTTCTTTTAAATAGACCCCTGAAATATTAATACCAATGAAAAGCTTTGGATACATAAATGTGGACAACAGTAAAGGTTAGTGTTGGGTCAAGAGAAGCCAACATTTGAGAACAATTTTCTTTTCATTTGTTCATTTTTCATCCAGTTTGTTTATAGTTATAAATTCAAGCTTATGTCCAATTCTTTACAAAATGTAAAATTCCCACCCATTCCACGAACCTTCCCACTAAAAAAAAATCAAATTTTAGGTAATACGACTAAATGAGTTCCTTATTATAAATCAATCTAAACTACAAATATCAATTAAAAACAATCGCTTTGTATAGGGTTAAGCAATTACCTAGCACCAAGGCCAAAACTGTCTGATATTTCTACAGTACTCGGACAACAGCAATAGCTTATACGTGCTGAGTTATTAAAAAAAAATTATGCATTTAATAGTTAATTCAAATAAAATTAAACAATGTTTTGAGTTATTATTCTTTCTTTTCCATACTATTCTGAATTTATCAAGTAAAAGGAATGTAACTCTTCTTGTTTTCGTAAAAAAAAAAAAAAAAAAAATTATTTTGATTTTAAAAAAAGGAAAACTTATGCTTAGTTTAAAATATTATCATATTAAGATTCATAATAATATATTAATATCTTGATTATTTAATTAAAAATAATATCATGCCATCTGTGGAGTCCTCTTTTTTTAAATTTTATATAATTTTTTTTTAAAACCTATTCACATTTTAAAAAATACTTTTTCTAAAAACCATTTTCTTTCCTTTTTAATTCGAGAAATGTTTTTTTCTCCACAAATGATAGAAAGAAAGTTACTCGTCGCATTTGTGCATGTAAATAATTTTTAATAACGCCCATTTTTAGTCTATTCATTTTTAGTCTATTGTCTAAATGTCTATTTTCTTTCATTTCCTTTTTTATTTTTAAGAAAAATTTTGTTCTCCGGAAACGATAGAAAGAAAGTTACTCAACACGTTGATGCATAGACATGATTTTTAATCACGTCCATATGGAGTAAACTAGTAACACTTTCTATAAAAACCTACTTACATTTTCCAAAATATCTTTTTTAAGATTATAAAGAGACTCTTTGGAAATGATAACAGTATTTAAATACTTTCAAAATAAATAATTTATTTATTATTTCATCAGACTTACAAAAATATAGATAAAATGGATAAATTTAGTAAACAATTTACACTTTTTTTCTATGAAAACCTACTCTCATTTTTTTTAAAAAATTTTTTTTTTTTTTTTTTTTTTTTACATTTTCCTATTTATACCTACAAAAAAAAGTTCTCTGAAAACGATATAAAAATTCTTTAAATTATTTCAAAATAAATAATTTACTTATTACTTCATTTGACTTACAAAAAAATATTAATAAAAAGAAAGCTTTGAAAAATTATCGTTGTAATGTATTTTGAGTCAACTAAATGTTTGTATCGATTCCATTTTCATAAAGGTAGACTTATTGATTTTTTTTGTTACCATATGTTTTGACTGTGACGACATCACTTGGATCTCCCTCCCCGTATTCCCCATTGGCTGTGACATACAGCTGGTAGAAAGAGCCACTGTGAAGTCCCGTTAGTGTGTACGAGTTCTCCGTGGGTGACGTCACCGCCACACGCTGCCAACTCTCACCCTTCCTTCGGTAATGGACAGCGTGACCTGCATAACGAGAGAAACATTTTATTTTTTGTCATTTCCTTATTTTAACGCTATTTAACTACACACTATACATACAGAGTAACAAATACGGCCCCCTAATTTGACTAGAATAATAATTTCCTCTCGTGAGGTACACTAGTACCGTGCAGTGGCGTACGCAAGGGAGGGGTTTAAACTCCCCCTTTGAGCTCAGACTAAATGGCAAAAAAAGATTTTTTAGTAGAAATTATGCGAGCTATTATTTTTTAAGACAATATATTTTTATTTGCCTTATGCCTACTTTTTTTTTCTCACGGTATTTCTCAGAATACTGAAAAAACATTTACTATAATAGGGTTGTACTTTTGAAACCAAATTCACGTGATACTGTTACGGACTGGTTTCTTTCTGTCCTGCCAGTCGCGCTAGTTTTCGTGACAGGTTGTCATTCACGAGGTCTTTACGCGATGATTCTGGAATCCTAGATGTTCTGTCATCTTTGAGACAATTCGAGAATTTTAGAGATGCGGTGAAAAAAATTATACAAAAGGGGGAACGGAGTACAGTGGAGTTAGTTAGTCTAACTAAGAGTTATCTCTTCCGCTTGTCTTTCGGAGCTCCTCGCTAAATCTGTTTTGTTTGTCTTAACAAAAAGTTCATTCAATCGCCGAACCCGTCGTCGCCACTATTTCGACTAGTGAAGAAATCAGTAACAATACCATTGGAGATACTGTGCTCGTTGAAGTTATTCATTCCAGCTCGAAAATTTGAAGGTAGCATAGCGGATATTTCAGTGCCAATATATATACATATATATCTGCTGTTCTTGGATCTTTAAGATGTCAAAACGCAAAATTTTTTTTAAAAATTTTATTTTGAGAAATCACGATCTGAATTTAGTGAGGTAACAGCATCTAGTACCAATGTAAGTTTTTCTGTTGAACAGAAATGTGATACTTCCGTTGAGGAAAACGTTTCTAGCATAACAAAATCTGATGAATGTGAAAGTGGCCCTCAAAGTGTTACTTCCCCTTCCCACCCATATGAATTTTTTCATAAGATATTACAAGCGAAAAGATATTACATTATGTTCTTAAACTTAAAAAATCAAATCAAAATTTAACTAAACAATGTTGTCTACATAAAAAGTCAAGATTGTCTAACTGGCTAAATTAGGGAAATAATAATGTTTTAAACATACTCGAATTTCTTTTAGTAGTTTCAGAAAATTATGAACACCCCCTTGAAAAAATTCTGCGTACGCCACTGGTACCGTGTAATAATACTACGTGGCACAGTTTAAATATTATGGGTCAATATTAAAGAGTGGTATAGGGCCATGTAGTAATACAGTATATTAACACTAGAAAGACAAACATAGTATATACCTATATTACCCAAAAGCAGTCAAAATGACTGCATTGTGAAGGAATAACTAATGTGTAAAGAAATTTGTTTAAAGTTAATTTAATATTTTTTATATTATTTACAGTTATATAATAAGTTATTAGTAAATATTAACTATAAAAAAATTATATGTTGTACAAAAAGTCAAAATTCTAAGAATTGTGTCATTATATACATTGTTTTCCTAATTGAAATTAAAAAGCAGTCAAAATGACTTCCTTAGGCAATCTAGAACCTAGCGTTAAGCTTGAATTTCCTCATTTTAACGCTATTCAACTGTTATATTATATATATATATATACACCCCTGATTGACCCTGTAATATAATACGTGGCCCGGTTTGAATATTATGGATCAATATTAAGAGGAGATGAGGGCCACAATTTAATATTGCTGGCTCACAACTTAATACACGAAACAAAAAAAACAAAAATAACAACAAAAAAAAACAAAAAAAAAATTGTCATTTTTGTCTTTCAAAAATAATTATTTGTTTCCTTTTTTTTTAAAAATAATAAGCAATGAATATGCTTTCTAATCAGGTTCTTATAGCAATACATTTTGTAGAACCATTCATTAAGTGGCTAAAATTCACAAAACAATGATTAAGAAAAACCTTTGGACAATAATGCAAAAATCACATAATTGCATAGCAATAAATAAATTATTATCATGTTTATAATGTATAATTATTAATAATAACTTTTTTTATTTTCACATTTAATATGTACGTTACTGTAAACATGTTGAATTCGGAATAAAAGTGTCAAAAATTGACCAGTAAAGCATGAAATAAATTATATTTTATGCATTTATCCTAGGTATTCCGTAGGATGAATAATGACAAATCAACTCGGACGTATTATACAATGACAAAGCAAAATAATTTTTATATTTCATACCTCACAAAGCATTATTTGCAATGAATATTCATTTATATAGTATGCATACATTTAATAGGTTAACGGTAACATATATAATAATACAGTCAAATCCCGTTTCAGCGAAATCCGAAGTAGCGAAAATTTCAATGCAACGAATATTTTCCGAATCCCGAAATGAATCCTCATAGAAACAATAAATTAAAAATACTAATTTTACGAAATTGGAAATCCAAGAGAAAGAAGGTGAAAATAAGCATTTTCTCTCATAATTATAGCATTTTTCCATTCTTCAAAAGTACATAATGATTTCAGAATTCAAATAATTTTGTATCTTCAAAATAAAAAGTTTCTGACAGGAAAGGCCGAAAGGGGAGGGGGAGAGACGAATCACTCGAAAGGGACCACTCTGAAACCCCTACCCATTCATGTTTGAAGAAGTAAAAATGCATGTGGCTTTTCAAAAGAGTGATTTCCAGTTCAGTTGTTTGAAAATGTAAATCATTTGGGGAAGTTTTTGTGATAAGTAATCTGCTAATAAATCCATTGTTCCTTTTAATTCAGTTGTTTTTGCGAGCTTTTAAAACATTGATTCGATATTTTCTACATGTAGAGTTCAAATAGATCAAAACTGTCATTAAATGCTATATTTATTATTTTTTTGTGCGAAAAATTCCAATGTAACAAAATAATTTTAGTTAATTTTGAAATTCGTAATATCCGTAGAACGAATTTTCGTTATTCCGTAGCGATTGCTTCTGTCCCTAGGAATTCGCTGATACGACGGGATTAGAGTGCATATAATAAAATTACACTTAATTCGTGTTATGGAAAACATAAAACAAATCAGAACATATGAATTTATTACGCCAATGGGTCAGTGTTATCGGGTAAGTGTTATCATATACTCATCACATTTTATTATTATTTTTTTTAACTTTTATTATTTATTTTTAGGGTGTGGGGAGGATAGTTTATGAAAAGAAAGAGTGAAACATACCAGATACTTTACTTTTGGTGTCAACAGATCTCCATTGAATTTTTATTGTGTTTTCAGTAGTTGAGACAACGAAAACAACAGGTGGCGCTGGCAAGTCTAAGATTAAATACAAAACATTAAAGAATGTCTACAAGAAATGGCAATGCAAGTTTATTTGAATTCCCCTATAGATTACATTTTATCGTTCTGTATTTCCTTTACATTTTATTTTCTGTTTTTTGCTTGATATGTTTCATTTCGTATGTACTTTTTACTTATCTGTATTATTTTAGTTTGCTCTTCACACTATTGTATTGATATATTTTGCTTTGGCTATATTGAGGTAATATAGGAAAGCTCTCCTTTTTGCACATAGGGTTGTGTGAGTTGATGAAGGGACTATATCTTTTCATTATTTTGTTGTCCAGCTTTTTATTATTTTCTTTAAATAAATAAAAATTAAATATTTTTAAAAATAATTTTTTCTATTACTCTTTATCATTTTTCGTGTTTATATATATAAATTGATTGTTCTTAGTCATTAGTCAAAATGGTGTAAGTCTATATTTTCATTTATTCTCTCTTCTTTTTCCAGTCGTGCAAATTAATAGTGCCTGAATTTTTTTTTCACAATTTAATAAAGCTCGTTATTGCAAAATTCCTTTTCCAGAATATCATCTACCTAAATTGAATATACCTACATTAATGATCTGCCTATATTGAATTTTTTATGGCTATAGCAATTTCTTCTGCTCTGAAAGGAATTTGTCTCTTTGAGGTAGAATACTAGTTAAAACGGTAGGTTTCTATAGTTGTTTAGGTCGTTGACAAAATTGTCATGACATCATTTATAAACGCTGCGAAAAGAGTTTTCATCAGTTCTATTAAAAACCAAACATCTTTACAAATTAAGAATAATTCATTTAAAAATTGAGATGATTTGCTCACAGACAATCAGGATATTTCAACACTTAGAAAGGATAAGCTTGAAAATAATTAAAAATGCTTTAGATTTTTAAAAAAGCCGTAACAATTGTGGTGTTTACAAAAGCTTAGTTTTTAATGTCCATTATCATATCAGACTATCGAAATAAGTGTCACGTGATTTATTCACGTGACAAACTTTGTAAACAAGGACTCATTCTTTCTATTAAAAAGATGCTCTACAGCCATTCACGGCAAATTCTCTTTCAACAATTTTAAAGCTTATGGAAAAGTGAGTTCAAATAAACTATGAAGTTTCAAACGCTGAAATTCAATCAAATAATAGAAGAAATATTACGCAATGGGAAAGTAATTCTGTAATAATTTGTTGACATTTTACTATATTTTTTAAAAACATTACAGTATTATTGTTGACTCACTTCATTTCCTTCTATCTGAACTCACTCTCTCTAAACTTGAAATTTTGAAATGCCAATGGAGGTGAAACAGAATTTATCATAAAGGATTTTTCTCGTGGTATAGTGTCCTATCAAGTGTTCCCCCTGTAGCATACTTACCGACCTTGGAGAGAAAAAAATAACTGATTTTTACGAGTGACATTTTCGGGCTAGGCGTACGTTTTTATACACCACATAAAAACCGGAAAATTAAAAAAATAAATGCCGAGTGCAAAATACTATAAGCACTTGCTTTAAACATAGAAAAACTTATTTATGTAAGCCTTAACGAACCTTTTTAAACCAATTATCACAATTCCCTCCACATTTATGTCGTTTCTATAATTCTTGGTAATAAATTTTATTTTTCAGAATCAACGAACATATGTAGTTGCTTTGGTCTTGTATAGGACATTTTTGTCAAAGTTCAGTTCATAATAGTTACGAGAAAAATTACTTTTCATCATAAAGCGAAATAAGGTGAATTTTTTTTTAATAACCGTCGTTGAACAGGCGATCCAATTTTTTGGGTTGACGACTACTCATGTTCAACTCTGTAGCCTTGTCACTTTAAACCCAATCCAGAAGACAGGGAAAATCCTGGATCAAGTAGTGGGACAAATTTGCCTTCGTGGAGGACATTTTGATGGAACTAACTCGTGTTTGTGTTACATGGAGAGGGAGACCACGAATACTTCCCATGGTTAGCTTGACGGCAAAGGGACTCTAACCCATCATACGACTACCACTGAGGATATTTCACTTCACTGTGGTTGGTTCAAGCCGGATTCGTATCGACCCACCATAGCTGGGATTCGCCTCATTGGAAGGTGAACGCTCCTGAGTCACTCTTCTTTTTACTTTACAGAATATTTCTCTTGCTTTGCAATGTTAGTATCTGCGATATTTTTATAAAATTACAATCCATTTCATAGTGCCCAGTTGAGAGAAATATTTTTTCCATTAGCGTCAATTTTATTGCGAAGAAAAGTTCATTTTTTATTTTCTGCAGAAAATTCGGAGAAATTTGAGAATATGAGTAAAAAGTAAATAATTATAACATACAGGAGGCTTGGCAGGTATGTTGTACCCATCATGTTAAAAAAAAAAAATTATTGATTTAGTAAGTAATTGATTGATTTTGAACTCCAATGATGATGATGGTGACATAAAAATATACCTCCTCCTAATGTTCTGATGATGACCTCCTGCGAGGGTGGACCACTGCCCGCCGAATTGAATGCCTTCACAATGACACTGTACTCTGTGTCCTTTCTGAGACTGCTAATCATATGTTCCTGTATTCCTCCCGGTACATACTCCACTGTCTTGAAGGAATAAGGGTGACTGGAATCCTGGAGCATCTTGTAACCCACGTAGTAACCCTTCAGCTTTCCATTCCATTCACTCTTCAGAGGTGGCTTTAAGAGACAAAATGAGAACCTAATTAGTAAGTTCTCTGTATTTATTATGTAAATAGTGTGGATTTTATTATAAATTGGGAAAGGAAGATCATTAACTAAATTTTTCAAAATATGAAATGATTCCCCAAAATCAAGGTTGACATATGAAGAGCAGTGTTGAATGATTTTAGTAGAAAAAAATCCAAACCTATGATTAGAATTTCATTCATGTAAAGCAAAGGAAAAAACGTTTAATATCCTGATTTTGGACATATCTTTCATGTTCTGTAAGTCGAAATGTTCTGTACTATGCATTCTCTCAGTTGTTGATATATGTGTGCTCAATTTTCGTGCGATTCATTTGGCTCGCATAAGATGCTGTCCCAAATTATTTATGTTGCTCTTACATAACATACTCTTATTTTATTTTAATTTTATAACCGTCGTTGAACAGCCAATTCAATTTTGGGTTTACGACTGCGAAAGTTCAACTCCGTAGCCTTGTCACTTTGGACCCAATCCAGAAGACAAGGCAACTCTTGGACTGAGTATTGGGAGACATTTTGCCCCGCATTTGCGCTACATGGAGAGAAAAACCACGAAAACATTCCACGGTTAACCTGATAGCAAGGGATCTCAAACGCATGACCCGTCTACCACTGAGGATATTTTACGTCAGCACTGTGGTCGGTGCAAACGGGATGTGGAATTCGTGTCGATCAGCCATCGCTGGGTTTCGAACACGCTCAACTGATTGGAGAGCGTGTAGAAAAATGTAAAGGGAGTACGGTAGAATAAAAAAAAAACATTCGAAAGTTAATTCGAGAATCGTTAATTGTTAAATCCGCAAAGTTCAAATTCAGAGCTGGAATTGAACACGTTGAAAATACCTTCTTTATTTATGATTTGAAAGCATTTATTTTTTTTTTTCGAATTTGAATTTAAGAAATTTTTGGTAAGTTACTGCATTTTGCTGTTCTATTTAAAAAAAAAAAAATTAAGAAATTATCTTATTAAATATTTCTGAATTATTTTAGAAAAAAATTATTTCTCTCGGTACATCCTGTTATAAACTCTTGCTTGTCTTAAAATGTCTAAAGTAATGAAAAAATATAATAAAAAAGGAGAAATAGATTAGATTTTGCTAAATATAAATCATAAGAGTTAAAAAAATTATTTCTCTCGGTACATCCTGTTATAAACTCTTGCTTGTCTTAAAATGTCTAAAGTAATGAAAAAATATAATAAAAAAGGAGAAATAGATTAGATTTTGCTAAATATAAATCATAAGAGTTAAAAAAATTATTTCTCTCGGTACATCCTGTTATAAACTCTTGCTTGTCTTAAAATGTCTAAAGTAATGAAAAAATATAATAAAAAAGGAGAAATAGATTAGATTTTGCTAAATATAAATCATAAGAGTTAAAAAAATTATTTCTCTCGGTACATCCTGTTATAAACTCTTGCTTGTCTTAAAATGTCTAAAGTAATGAAAAAATATAATAAAAAAGGAGAAATAGATTAGATTTTGCTAAATATAAATCATAAGAGTTAAAAAAATTATTTCTCTCGGTACATCCTGTTATAAACTCTTGCTTGTCTTAAAATGTCTAAAGTAATGAAAAAATATAATAAAAAAAGAGAAATAGATTAGATTTTGCTAAATATAAATCATAAGAGTTAAAAAATTTTTTTAATAACATAAAATGATCGAAAGACAGAAAAACAGTTTCCAAATTGAACTATTACTTGTTATAAGGTTATCGTTATTAATTATTAACAAGTAAAATTATTTTTCATTATCACTTCTTAGTGGTCCTTTTTTTCAAGTACAGTTTATTATTATTTTTCAGTTCATTTCGTTTCAACTAACATATTAAAAAAATTTTATTAATTACATTTCCTTATAATTAAAATATTTTTTTTCAACTTTAAAGAAAAAAACAATAATGAATGAGAAACAACAACCTCATGGACGAGATGAGAGTGTTTTGAAAAACTGCACAGATATGAACATTTTTTATATTAATATTTCACTGTAATATTTATCTCAATAGAATTTCTTTATTAATCGAAATAATCATAAAAAATGCTTTGTGAAAATTTGAATTAATCTTTCTCATGTTCATTAATATGCAAAAACTAATTAATTGTATTTTTTAAAAAATATGTGTTGGGTTTGCTGTTATAGTAACGATAAATAAATACATCTTGTTATGAAGTTGTTATTTTTATATTGAATGTAGGAATTTACTTTTTTTAAATGAAAAAGATAGCCATAATATTCTATCTTGTTTTAAAGTTAGAATATTATAGCTATCTTTTTCATTTAAGAAAAAGTAAATTTCTATGTTCAATAAAAATATTAAAAATTTAAAGAAATATGTATTTCTTTAGATTTTGAGAGAGGTGAATGATAAAATAAACTATTTTAAATAGAATTTCTTAGATACTTTTAACTATCAACATATGGAGTAGTAACTACAAAACGTTTTTCTTTAGATATACTAATTATATACTAAGTATACTAATGATATCGAAACATTAATCATTAGTTATGATATAATAATTATTAATATTTAGATACATTAAAATTTAACTTCAAATTATAAACTTTCAGGTGGACTTTAAATAAAAGTAATGATATTTTCTTACAAAACAGAAAGTCTTATTTTTCTTCTCTATACAAATTTGGGAAGAATAAAAAACACTTATAACAGAAATAAACTGCAAAAAAAAAAAAAAAAAAAAAAAAATCAAATCAAAGAGTGCACAAATGAAAAGAATTAGCAATAAAGTGTGTTATTATTAAGAAATTGATCAGAGAATCAGATTAGTGTTCGTTTTTAAACAGTGTTATTTCTCAAAAAAAAAAAAATAATAATAATAATAATAATAAAACGATATAACAACGCGATATAAACATCAGCGGCATAATACGAGAAGCCCACTATTTCGACAATTTTGAAAGTTACCGTTAAAATGCTAATATTAAAGCAGGGCTGCCAACTTTCTACGCCTTTTGTAAACATTCATTCTAGTGGTAGCTATGTTTATGTTTTAATTATTATTTTTTTTTAATCATTTCAATTTATTTTCCACACCACTATACATATACATGATTTAAAAGTTCATATGCAAAGCCAACTTTGTTCCAGATCTTCCGTGGTAAGGCTTTTAAAATGTTGAAAAAATGACCAAAGATTCAGAAAGTTTCGGTTTTGAAATGTCTACCACTTTATAAAACAGTTTGAAAAAAAGCGTATTAGTTGGAAGGCTTGTTAAAGATACCAAAAGATTTACAACGAGATGGAAAGTACTATTTTCAGAAAATAGATGGAAAAATTTTTTTTACCGGGGGAAATTTTTTTTTTTTTTTTTTGGCTACGTGAGGAATGTTATACAAAAAAGAACTGACTGTAAAGTAATTTTATTCATTTATTTCTTATAACAGTCATTGAACAACCGATCCAATTTTTTGAGTTTATGATTACTAATCCTCAACTCCGTAGTCTTCTCATTTTGAACCTAATCCAGAAGACACAAGAGAACGCCTGGATCAAGTAATGGGAGAAATTTTGCCTTCGTGGCTTTCCTTGTTATAAAACTAATCTGCATTTTCGTAACATGGAGAGGGAAACCACGAAAACCTTCCATGGTTATCCCGAGGATCTACTACAGGGGATATTTTACGTCAGCACTGTGGTTGGTGCGAGCCAGGTGCGGAATTCGAATCAGCCAGCTGTCGATGGAATCGAACCCGGGTCACCTCATTCGGAGACGATCACTTTATCGCCTGAGTCACCAAGTATCATTAATAACACGAAAATCTACTGTACATTATTTAGTTTTATTATGTTAAATAAGTGCATTCACTTATAACGATAAGTTTGCTGTGACAAGCATTTCATTTGATATAAATTGTAGTTATTAACGAACTTTTTCTGTATTTCTCTTCTCTTGTATAATTTATATGAAAAAGAAACTACCTTTCTCCTTTAACAAGTCTGAATGTTCTTACTTTCCATGCGACGAGTAATGATGCAGTTCCTTTCACATCTACATTCACATCCATCGGTGCAGAGGAAGGCTCTGAAAAAAAAACAAAGAAGATGTAAAATCATTCAATCCATGATTCATTATAATCAATCGGAATAAAAACATACAGTCCCTAGGGAAATTATTATACGTACTATAAGATTCTACATAATATCTTAATCATCAGGTGATACTAAATAGCTTTAATGTTTTTACGTGGTTTGCACTTGTTTACCTTAGTATATCAACTGGTTAACATTGTAATGCAATACGTTAAAAATAAATACAAATAGGAAGTAAGTAAAAAAAATCTCCAGAATAAAAACCCATTACATGTGTGTTAAACTATGAACTCGCGCAAAACATGTCATTATTGAAACACTGTAGTGCGTCTATTAATTTGGACTGATTATTATAATATACTATTATAAAATCTGATATAGTAAATATTCGATATTTATATAATATATCGTCTAATTTATCCTATCCTTGAATTTATATTATATATCGTCTAATTTAATCCACTGATGCAAACCGGTTCCAGTCGCATAAAAACAATAAAGTTGTCTAGTATCACCTGATAATTAAGATTTTACACAGAATCCTAAAGTGGGTGTAATAGTTTGGAAAGACTGTATGCATTTTTTCCTAATTTTTAGTTTGGAAAAAAAACGAGCGTTATACTTGTTTCGAGTTCACATTGTCAGACTCATTTATTTTTGTAATTAGTATTTAAAATTACATTTTTATTTAAAAAAAATCCTTAGGTTGAAAAGAGTTTTTGTAGTGAAGTTTTCGAAATAGTAACAACTTCTTTCTTTATTTATTCATAAACAATTAAGTAACCAATCGTTCTACGCTTGTTCTTTCATTCAAAATTAGTAACTTTATTATTCATTGATATTTGTATGAAGATCTTTCACAAAAGAAACTTTACTTTCATAATCTGGACTGTGAAGAGGTCAGGGAATCTGAAAGATTTTTGATTCGAATCCCGGGCAAGGCATGGATGCTCATTCATTCGCTGTCCTTACTGTGGGAGCAATGTTGGCCCACCTAATAGGGTGCGTCTGAAAGAGTGGCCAACAAATTAGCCCTGTCAATGCCTGAATTGACGAAGTGTTAACACAGGTGAGAATTGGTGGGAAAAGAAAAAAAAAAGAAGACTTTCATAACCAGAATCAGAGAGGAGGCAGAGGAAGAAAAAATAATGAATTTTGAAGTGAGAATTAAAGGAGGTTTTATACCCGCCATTAATTAATAAGTAATGTAAATGACTGGTAAAATGGATTTTCATAATTCTGAAACGCTCTCTCAATTTTCATTACACAATGTGACACGAGACTATCAGGGGTCTGTCCAGACATTTTGTGAAAGATCCAGTTTTCGTGAAATTGTGAAAAAATTACTCACATTCTTTCAACCAGGGTCCGCTTTTATGAATTTGTGAAAATAGGGTCCGGTTACTGCAAAAAACTTTCTCAAGGAGTTTTTAAATTGTAAATAGATACAAGATGATGCTCGGCACTGTAAAATTATAATAAAAAAATTTCATTTTTAAAAATAAACAGCAATTGCTGCTTCTAAATTAGAGATGCAACATTAAAATATTTGGTATTTCGCCTATACTGCTGAACGCAGAATATTCATTTCGGACGAATAATGGAAGAATCGTCTGCCGAAGACAAAACTTAATTCGTTTACATCCATCTTTGTTTTCTGCCCTGGAAAGGGTTTATTCGATTAACAAAACAATAATGAAGATAAACAAATTTGTGAAGGGTCCGATTAAAAGAAAAATCATTTTGTGAAGGGTCCGTTAACGGACCCAAATATCTTCTAAATAGACCCCTGACCATTTAAATTGTAAATTTTTTGCTACTGAATTTTTTGCACCAAACAAATCGGATTGTCGCTATGTTTTAGGAGGGAGCTACGAATTACAAAGAAGAAAATCAAAGTCAGTTTAAAAAAAAGATACGCAGATAATATCTGCTTTCCTTTGTCATGTATCTTAACCCTTTCCGGCTCAGTGTGTTCAATCTGTCAACACTTATTCAAAAAATATTGCAAACCATTAAAGTATAAAGCTATTAAAGGTACATTTTTTGCAACCACTATTATTTGAAACATCTCCTTATTAAGAATTTGCTAATATGTTTTTAGACAACGATTCTTTTTAATTTGAATTACTAAAATGGAAACAAACGTGTAAGAAAATAAGCAAATATTTCGGAAATCTGGTATATCGTAAGGATCTCAGAATGGTGATCTCAAAAACTCTCTAAATTATGTTTTCACTGAGAATAAGATATATTTCTTCTTTTGGGAGGGGAGAATTTTTAAAAATTAATTCGGTTTTGGGAGAAGTTAAAATTGATATATTAAACCATAAAATATCAATCACATACTAAAAATAAAGGTAATCAACCGAAAAGAAAAAATAGAATATAATTTCTTTCCAATATAAAATCTTTATTGGCGAGTGCAAAAACACAAATTTGAACAAGATCTAATGAAAAAATAACACACATTTGGACAATCTCTAGACTGAAAATGATACAAAATTGAACATAAAGAACAGCAAAAAATCAACGAATTACAAATAAAGCGAAGTGATACTTTTTACACATGAAATAATTTTGAGTCAATTTTTTTTCTCCTTTAGGGATCAATAGAAAGTAAAAATCCTTCATCTTAAAGTCAATGATTTAACATACGACTTATGAAAAAAAAGTTCATTCAATGATTTTCGACTTATGAAAAAAAAGTTCAAAAAATGAATTTTAAACACCCGACAATAAATAAATGAATTGCCGATTGACATTTTAATTTTCTCACCAGAAATATTTTATTTTATATCAAATTTTTAAACCGGCGTTTAACCGCAAATCTAATTCTGAGCTATCAATATTCAACTTCGTAGCCTTGTAACTTTGAACTCAACCCAGAAGACAAGGAAACGCCGGGATCAAGCATTGTGATAAGCTTTCATGGAGAACTTTTTAATGAAACCAACGTGCATTTGCGTTACATGGAGAGGAAAACCACGAAATGTACGAGCCCGAAGACAAGGGGGTTCAAACCGATAATCCCCAGAGAATGTTGTCACTGCGTTCTTGGTGAGCCAAGAGCATATCAATTCATATCACCTGATTGGTTTGCGAACACAATTTCCTGGACCATCGCTGTTCCCATCATAAATATTGATAAAGCAGAAACATTTCTCACTATTTAAAAAGTTATTTCATTTTTACGATTTCTTTTGCTGCACAAAAATTATTAAGACTTGAAAATACGAAGGAAAATTTTGGAATAAAAATAATTGATGTATTCAAAAGAACCATTTTTTTATATACTGAAGTTACGACCATTAACCATTTTCTTTTGACGTAACAGTGTTTTTAGATACGATTTATTTTTCCAATTTCAATTTGTTTAAAAGTTATTGCACTTTAATATTTCACGATTTTATTTTCCCATTTGTTTGCTTTAATTAATGACTATATATCCATTGTTGTAAGAAAATTTCTCTCTCTCTCTCGATCCTCCTTTTATAACCTCGTTCTTGATTGACGTTAAAATGAACAGAAAAATGAATAAATAAAATAAAAAGCACAAGAGAGAGACTTGATGTTTCTAGATATAAATCTCAACATTTTGTATCGAAATTTTTAAAAAAGCACAGAAGATAGATAAAGCAGTTTCCAACTATTATATGTTATAATATTGCCATTATGGATTGTTTGTTATCAATCAAAATTTCATCTCATATTACTTTTTATTGTGTCGAGCATTCTGTATTCTTAAGTAAACGCACAGTTTACATTATAGGTAATCATTCATTTCTTTATGACTAACAAAACGGTCTTACACAAAATTATAATAACTGTATATTTTGTGCGCAAAATGATCTATTATTTTAGAAACATTTTGGTTTTTGAGAGGGAAAAAACAATGATAAATGCAAATCAACCTCGAGAATTGGTGAGTGGAGCCTTTTTGTGTGTTTAATGGCTTCCCTTGCCAATTTTTTTGAAAGAAAAAAAAATGAAAAATATCATCATATTTTTTAATTTATTAAATCAATACAAGGAACTGAAACAAAACATACTACACAAGTTCTAAGTTGAAATTTTAATTTTATTATATGTAAAAAATATTTAATTCACCTTCAGTTTACTGTTCAAAATTATCTCTTGAAAATGGAAAAAAGTTAAATATTAGTCTTTGTTCACATCTTCATAATCTGGAAAATCATCTGCGTTAATTTCACTTTTGCTCGTGAACGCCATTTTTTTTACTCTTTATTTCTATGTAAATTCATCAGCCATTGTATATACAATTGCACGAAACTCGTCTGCAGTCTCAGAAATAGCAAAACTCCCAAACAAATATTGGTAAATTTCTAGTCATAGCAGATTTTTTTTATTTTTTGCTCTGCTTCCGGCCGAATAAAAACGTGATAAAACTAGACGTTTTGACAAATTCTGCTATGCCCGAGTTTACTCGGGATAATAAATATTTGTAATATATACATACCCGAGTTAACTCGGGATAATCAGGGAAGCGGTTAAAAAATCATTGATTTAAAATTTCTACAATTCACATAATATTGCCCAATTTTCAGTTTTAATCAAATATTTCAAAATTTGAAAAAAAAAAAAAATGAAGTGCATCGATTAAACACATCTTTAATAATAAATAGAGAATGTTCTCGTACCTTCGTCTCCCGTCGTAAAAGATAAAGTATCCGAAGGTTCACCGCGTCCCACGGTATTCTCAGCTACTATGGCTAGTCCGTAATTAGTTCCCGGATGAAGATCTTTAATGAGGGCAGAGGTCTGGGCACTCGTCACTCCCTTCTCTTCTAAGCGATGACCGCCACCGGACACTACATTGAAAGAGATAAAAACTATTCAAGAAACAAAGACAATAAGAAATAAACAGATTCCATTTTCAAAACGTTTTATGTGCACACTCAGGATATGGAGTCATTTTCAATTCGTACATGTTATTATAGAGAGTTACTTTACATTGATTTCCAGGTTAGATAAAATATCTGCTCTTTGAATGCATATGAGGTTTACAGGAATAATTAAAATGCTGGAATCAAACGCAAGAAATATTTTTTAAAATTTTCATTTTTAATATTTGTTGGCGCAAACATGCACATCAATTTTTTTCTTCATCGCTTTACGAGAACAATGCAATTTTCACAGTCGTCAAAGGTGATCGACATTTTTGAAATCGACAAAGCTTCTAAAAGAAGACAGAAATATATGCCTTTATAAAAGTCGATATGCAATTTTTATTTATTCATCTTACGTATTAGCATTTGTTAAACATTATATTTCAATAAGGTAAAAAAAAAATTTCAAAACAATCTATAAAGTCAAAGTTTTCGAAAATGTTAATTCTTATTTTTCCATTCTTTCGTGATGATAAAAAAATTTCCCAAATTATTTAAGTAGGAAAAAATAATAAAAACATAATAAATTTTATTTTTTAATTACATTGCTCTATGGACGTATGTTTTTGTTTTGATGCAAAAAAGTTTAAAAGCGTTTTCTTCTTTATAATTTTGATCTGATTCTTTTCGGTTGCAAGATTGTCCTGAGCTGAAAAATCCCCTCCAAGGAAGGGCAGTTATGGAAGGAGGAGTTTTATTCTATTTTATAACCGTTGTTGAACAGCTGAACCAATTTTTGGATTTACAACTACGAACGTTCACCTTCGTAGCCTTGTGTTTCGAACCCGATCCAGAAAACATGGAAACTCTTGGATTGGGAGAAATTCGTGGAGGACTTTTTGATGGAACTAACCCGCATTCCACGGAGAGGGAAACCATGAAAATCTCAAAACATTTAGCCCGGCGGCAAGAGCACTCTAACCCATGATCCGTCTACCACTGATGATATTTTACGTCAGCACTGTAATCGGTTAGAGCCGGGTGCGGAATTTGTATCGACCAGACATCGCTAGAATTCGAACCCAGATCGCATCATCTGGATTAAAACTACATACAAACCAATGCTTGGAAACGTCATCAAACGCTGCTAAGGGAGCAGCCCTATTATGATTTATTTCTTATGATTTTGAACAGTTTAAAATAGGGAAGTGCCCTTAGCCGCATATGACGATATTTCCGGGCATTGTTTCATATGCAATTTTATTCCTGTTGATGAAACTTAACTCTCCAAGAAGTTTGTCGCAGCATTTGCGTGACTCAGAGAAAGAAACCAATTTCAGAATTTCAAATTTGTTAACTACTTACACTACAGCCAAATCAGACAGGATCAAGTCTTTGTAGACATGCAACGAAAAATTTATTCCACCGTGGTAGGTAGGTACTTTATTTTACGCCGTACTAAAGCTGAACAATGGGCTATTTGCGACGGTCTGGGAAACGTCCGTGAGGATGATCCTCTGATGAGGGGATGGCTCCCCTGTTTTTGTAGCCCGATGACCTGCACGCGAAGTCAAGCACTTTACGATAGAACAGTTTAACGAGGAACGATACCGTTCACCTTCGGTCCCTACGCAGGCCGATCAAAGTGGTCACCCACTCGCTTACAGACCGCAGCCAGTGAAGCTTGACTTCGGTCTTCTACTTAGAACCGTGTCTTTACGAACGTGCGGGACTGCGTGTCACTGCGGGACTAACCAAAACCAGAAAAAAAAGATATTATCAGAGATCTCTCAGAAACAACACTCTTTCTAAATAGCTACAAATATTCTAGTACCTGCATCTTTCCAGTACTGAATCACGTATTTTGTGATTGGACTGTTCCCTGTGTAAGGGGGGGACCAAGAAACACTCACACTCCGGCTCCAGATTTCTTGCACTTTCAGGTCCAATGGGGTCGCCGGCACTTCTGTACCAAAAGAAACACATAGTTTTTTATATTCTTTTTTTTTTTTTTTTTTTTGTAAACAAATAGTTACGTATACACTATGTGGCCAAAAGTAACTGGACATTCGGTTGTCATGGAGGTGAAAGTATAATGGTGTGGGGGGGGGGTGTTTCCCGTGGTTGGCCTGTTAATTCTTGTGGTTGGAACTCTGAGATGTATATGGACAATGCTGCTCTATGGGAATATTTCGGGCCCATTTATCTTCCAGAATTCACACATCGAGGTTTGCACAGAGGTGGTTTGACGAAATGGGTGTTCAAAACTGCTTTTCTCAAAGCCAAGACTCTATTTTGGGACGAATTAGAGAACATCCAGTCACTCCCTTCAGCTGTGTTAGAAGTTCATTCAGAAACTGCTGTTTCGTGTCATGGATGCAAAAGGGGGAACCAACATCCTTTTAACATGTGACTCAGGGCACTGGGTGTCCAGATACTTTTGACCAGTTAGTGTATCCTTTAAATGATTAGTATTGTTTCAAAACTACACTTTCTGAATATTTTTTTCTCTTTCTTAGCTAGTTAACATGAAGGTTGTATACAGCGGAAGAAACCCTGCATAGTCTCTTTCAACTCCACTCAAAGATCAATCCAGAGTAAAACAGTTTTAAATACTGAATAAATAAATGTTTTTAAAAATGCAGTAAATTATTGTAGGATTACTTGCCCCTAATTCCGAGTTTGCTTTTTTTAAAATTTATTTCATAATTTGAGACTTCATTCTATACTTTATAATTATGTGGATGAAAGAGAAGCGTTTGATCCCGATATTCATTATTTTATCATAACGAAATCACGTTCGTGAGAACGAGAGTTCGAATCCAAAGACTGCCCGTTTAGTAAATGGTGACTGATGCACGTTAAATCTGTCGGGTCACAAACTGCTCCATGTTCCTATAACAAATCAGTACCCCTGGGAGTACTGAAGTGGTGTGGGATCGTTCTCTGGTACAGATCAAAATTACGTTCGGTGCATGAATGAATGGGTCCACCCTATGAACGGGTGTGACGTATGGGTGTGGCAGAAGTCAAATTCTTGGTCATAGATGGCCACTGGAAAACAAGAACAATCGCACCGCAATACCTTAATGGCTTACGATAACATCCTTAAGAAATATTCTCCATTTAGTGAGCATTTGGTGTAAATAAATGTAATTAATAATACCACACGATATAGTTTTAAAAAAAGAAAAACACTTTGAAAGGCATAAAAAGTAACTCACCCATAACCAAAAGTTTGATGTTCCTCTCATCTTTACCGTACGGGTTTTCTGTCACACAAGTGTAGAGTTGACCGTCTGCTCGATTTGCTTCTCGGAGAACAAGTTCAGACTTTAAACCTTTGGGGGTGAGTGTCTCAAATATCTCATACCTGAAAGAATCGATCATAATTCTTGTGTCGATATAATACTAGAAAATCACAGCTCAGTCGAACTCACCACTTAATAGGTCAACGAACCTACCCGTAATTAGAGAAATGAAATCTTTACTATATTTCTTAAGATTACATGGTTTAAGATTTCTGTCTCGGTTAAAACGCGTTATTTAACATACAATCAATTAATTAAAACATTTCAAAATGAAACTTATTTGTCTTATAAAAAACACATTGTCTAAATTTGAGACATTTTGGTAAAAACGTGTTATTTAGCCTTACTCTGTCAATTAGGTTAATAACCTTAATAATTATTAAATATCGAAATATAAAAATGTTCTATTTATTTCATATTTAGCGCAAGTTCCAAATTTTCTAACTTCATTAGAAGTGGAAGAATGAGTGTTATTTATAAAGAAAGATAATGTTCTAAAACAGTTTCTTATTACTGTTGGCGCATTTTTTGTTGGCAAGAAAAATTATGTGGTTCCTGAACTAAAAAAAGAAGATTCAGTTCTGTTTTTTACTCGCTATTGGCGTGAAATTAAGACAAGCTTCTTTATCCTTTAGTTAAAATTATTTAGCTAAATTATTTATTGATCAATACTAATTAATATTATTTTCTGCTATTATTATGTTTTTGATTTTGATTATTCCCAATGAAAAGAATAAAATTAAGTCCTTTTCTTTTTTTAATAAATTGGTCTTATGATTTTAATGTATGACTCAACCCATTCTTAGATATTTGAATCGGTACCAAGATTATAAAATTAACACTTATGAACAGTAAAGAAGTGTATATCTCCTTTTTTATAAAAGAAACTTTATGTAAAGTTAACAAATACAATTGAAATAATCCATGCAACAATTATTAGGAATCAGCCTTCCCCTCTTTTACGAAATAATCTTTTTGGCGAAAAATAAGTTACTTGTTTTTATACTAACCAAACAATTATATGAATATTAATTTCAAAAATAAAATTGCAGATTACATTGAACGCAATAGAGAAACAAAAGATTCATGTTTAAACTTTTCAGCAGCAAAATAGGCAACTAAACTTGAGTTGATACAATAAAACTTTGCGAAAATATTTTAATTGCATAGTTTTTAATGTTGGTGTCATCATTCTATTTATTATTAAGAAATGTAAATGAAAATCTCAAGGAGACTCTGATTTGCAGCTTTTCAGAAAGTTTAATGCAAAATCTATTTTCATTCAATTAAACTTGGATTATTTCTTAGAATCAGATAACCAGGTTCGAGTTACAAAATATTTTCTCTTATGATTTTTGGCAACATTTATTATTAAAAAGGGTGTTGTGGTGGTAAAATTTTTCCCGAAACATCCTCTTTGCCTATGTGGTCAAAACACTATGCTATGTGTACACTATCCGGCTAAAAGTGCTCGGACACCCGGTTGTTATAGAGGTGGGAGTATAATGGTGTGGGAAGTATTTCTCGTGGTTTAGCCTGGGTGGGTTAGTTCCTGTGTTTGGAAACATGAACTCTGAGCTGTATGTGGACAATGATGTTCTATGGCAATCAACCATCAAATGATGGTTGACCATTATGAAGCGCAATGAAACAAGCATGATTTATCAAGAATTTTGACTTGGCTAAGGAAACTGACTACTCACCTTCCTCCATTGATCTTTCTCAACTCTTTTCCCTCTCGTTTCCAAATGACTGATAGTGGCTGATCACCGACAGCTTCACACCTCACATTGGCACTGTCACCCTTCTTGACTGTGATCACAGTGAACTTATCTTCAAAACGAGCAGGAACTAAAGGAAAGAAAAGGCTCTCTTTAGTGTGCCACATTTCTCAATTAGGTCTATATTTTCTACCGTAAGAATATATTTGTCTACCGTAAGAACTCCCTCCACCACAAAGTCTAAGGTCGCCTGCTGTTATGGAAACAAGAATGGCGCATTTAAGGGAGGACAGATTCTCTTCACACAATAGACCGAAGAGAAAAAAAATTCCCTTTTTCTCGCAGACCTGAGCCAAAACTTGTCCTAAACAGTTTTAAATAGTTATTACCATAGTCAACACCACGGACTAAGAGAGTTCTTACTTTAGACAAATTCTATTTATGATAAACATAAATGGTTGGTTTTTACTCTTATAAAACATTCATATTTTACAAATTTCATATTTAGAACATATATAACAGCACATGGCTAAAAAAATGTCATCATTATTAATGTATCTTTTTTGAAAAAGTAAAATAGCGCATAAAATAACTATTATTTCATGCGCCATTTGGTTAACGCACTGTGTGGCCACTCGAAGCCCACCCCGCTTCAAATCGACGAGTCTAGGCCGATGGCAATCATTCTATCGTTAATTGCATATTGCGGTAACGCTTCGCTCATACTATTTATGACAATTTTAAGTTAAAGAGCCGGGTAGCTCAGGGGATTGAGCTCTCACTCCTCTATGAGGTGACCCGGTTTCAATTCTCATCTATGGCTGGTTGATACGAATTGAACGATACCTCATTGGAAGGTGAACGCTCGATCTCCTGAACCATCGAGGCTCTATTATTAAAATTTTAATAGTTTTATCTCTTAAATAACTTATAAATTGTCTAAAATAGTTGTCTTCCCACCTTGAAAAAGTTGCAACGCATATTTTTTCAATGCGAGAATCCTTCGATAACCAATACATGTGATATGATCGTGACGCGGGATTTAGTTAACTTTATGGCTTCTTCATTTTCAGTAAAATAGACGCCGAGAAGATAAAGGCTTCAAATTGAAATTGAAACAAATCTTTCAGAAGGAAATGCATCACCCTGTCTTTCAAAGCAGAAAAGAATTACAGATTCATCACAAGATTTGACAATAAAATATAGTAGTTTAAAACAATTTCTATAATTTTGCTCGAAGAAGTAAAAAATAAAATATTGGTTGTCGAGTTGATATAATCTCATTTAATTCCCCAAATATGTTAATTTTAAATGAATTTCATCTTGAAATATGTTCCGAGAACTCTTTATAAAATTTTTAAGGAAAGCAGATGAAAAGTTTATTTAATATTATTTTATTGTAATTAGAAAAGCACTGAATTTTCTTTTGCCTTTTTAAAAATTGTATGCGAGATTTTTTGGAACATATTTTAGGATAAAATTTACATGAAATGAACATAAAACTTTAACTGAGACTATGTCAACTTGATTCTTATAATTTGCACTCATTATTTACTTTTACGAGCAAAATTATACAAACATTGTCTTTTAAATTATTTGAAACTATTTTATTTCACCTTAGGATTCGACAAGTCTTTGAAAATTCACGCATTTCCCAATATTTTATGATCTTCATAAATTTAGTACTAACATTAAAACTCAATATAAGGTCAGATGTAATGCATATATCAACAGGGAAAAGCTTGCCTCATATTATTAACAGAATATATAGATGGAAAAGACAGATGCTAAAGATCGAGATTTTTTTATTAGTATATGAGTATTATAGAATATCTATCAAATTATTTAGTAATAATGTAAAACTAGATACATATCAAAGATGACATTATAACAATTAACATTTTCCTGAGATTTGGTAAAATTGAATCGGAACAGGAGTCGAAATCTCTGTAAATTCAAAAACTAATAAAAAACTAATCAACTCCCCCGTGATGTAAATATAGTGACTAGTGCACTTTAAATCTATTGGGTCACAAAGTCCACCATGTTCCTTAATCAAATTATACTTTTGGGGGTATTGAATTGGAGAGCGTTCATTTTCTGGTTCAGGTCAAAACTGCGATCTGTGTATGAATGAACGGATGTATGAATAGGTCCTCTCTATAAACGGGTATGACGGATGGATGTGTCAGAAGTCAATTTTGGGCTACTGGAAAACAAGAAAAATCGCACTCCTTGCCTTAATGGCCCACAACAATAGTTCACTATATTGTTATATTTAATACTTATTAAAAACAGCACAAGTTATCATAATACCAATAGTAATTATCAAAATTAATTAAGCATTATTACTGTCGATAATATATATTGAGTTGTTCCCTCAGAAAGCTCTCTATGGATTTTGATTTTTTAGTGCATAACTCTTCATCATTTCAATTACCGTTGATTATAATTCTATGGAAACAAGTTTTAAAATTGCAACCATAAACACGTGGTTCCATATAATGTTCGAAATAGTGACGTACCACCTTCATGTTGATGACTGAGGTGGATAAAGAACGTGTGATAAAATCTTAAAACATAATCATCTACAGTTTAATTTATAACAATGCGTAAAAATCATTTTTCAAACATTGATCCCGGAGAGACAAGTTAAAATTTTAAATCGATTTTTAAGAAGGAGAGCTAAAATTACTCATCGTAGTCGATGTTCGTATTACAAAAGCTCAGAACCAACGGTTTTAGAGTTATAAGAGGCTTTCCGCAAACAAAGACCGAGAAGTTAACATACAAGAAAAGTTTAAAACAAACGTTACTCCACAATAAAATAATATTTTTAAATTTCGATAAGATACGAGTTCAGTAGCTAACTTTTACTCTTACACAGAAAATTTTGTTTGCAGGTAATGAAAAAGAAAGAGGGTAAACTGTAAAAAATTCCGGATCAAATTACGGTATAAAGTACTAGCACTTTGGTTGCATGTAAAGTATTAAACAATAATTTTTACAGTTATATTTATTTATTGATTTGTTGATTATATTATAGATCAAATTACGGTATAAAGTACTAGCATTTTGGTTGCATGTAAAATATTAAACAATAATTTTTACAGTTATATTTATTTATTTAACTAGACTAATTTAATAATTATTACGTAAAAATTTCGCTTTAATCAGATTTTTTGCTCCGCAACATGTTCCGGTAATAATGGATTGTACTATAAAATGTACCAGCACTCTGAACGCCGGTACCTAATTTGATCCGACATATTTTACGTAAAAATAAAATTGAGCATATTTTTGCTTCTTGATTACTAGAAATCACAAACAGAAGGCAAAAACTATTACAAAAATTTTATCAAAAACTTGTGGGGAAAAAACTGCAGTTTGAAAAAAAAAAGAAAAAAGCAGACCTATAAAAACTTTTAAATGATTTTATAGTAATAGTTTAATTTATCATAAAAATACTATTGGATTTATAAATAAAAATTTTATATTTCATGTCATTTTGCATTACTTTTTGAAATTTTTCCTAAATTTGATGAGATTCACCAAAACTCATTCTCATGAGCACATTTTTTATTTCATAAAATGAATATTTATTACTGGCAAAATTGAAAAAAAAAATATATATATATTTAATTTTAATAACCATATTTTTATTAAGTACTGAAGGACAGAAATTGCAATATTTTGAACAGTGACAAACGTGAAAAAAAAAGTTAGATTATTTTCAGCCAGGAAAATAATATACGTATAAAAAGTTTTCTATTTGAAATTGAATTTCAAGGAAAGTTTACTTTTATTTATTTATTAATTTTTTGCAAGCCTTTATCTAACTGCTTATTTAGAATAACCGAGTCAGTCAACAGAGCCTAGTATGAGATAAAAATATTTACTATCACTGTTTTGTTTGATCTTGAATCTGGTAAAAAATAAAATATTTGTAATCCTTGTTTCTATTTTATATGTATATTTACGAATTAAAGGTATCAAATTTATCACATGAATGTTTAAAATAAATTGCGTCTCATTTAGGAAATTAAGTGTCTCATACTATATATTTCATACAGGATTAATGTATATAAATATAGGATTAATGTCATAGTAACTGATCTCCTCTTCAATATTAAAAATTATATATTTTAAAGTCATTTCCCGTTTCAAATTTAATGCAACTGCGCTTATCATTTAGTTTCTTTTATTGCATAAGTATTTAAAAACACCAGATTGGAAATGGAAAAATATCATACATTTATGAAATGATAGTAACAGCGCATTTAACAAATCAGAATGATATGAATTGGATTTATAGCGAATTTGCTAGTTATAACGATGAAACACGTTATTAAATCATGATAAATACTCATTTCATGAGCCCGTATGGGGAGGAAAAAACATTTTAACAGCAGTAAAATATTAAAATCTTTGCTTATACATTTTTAATCAAGAATATTGAAAAAGAAATGTGGACAGTTCGTGACTTGAAATTCTAAAACACTTTTTATTATCTTTTTATCTTCTTAGGTTTTTCGTTTTTATCTTTGTCTTTTTTGGGTAATATATACAAGTATTATTACTTAAGCATTTAAGCTTACTAAAGAACAAATTATAAAACATCGGAACGAGACTGGAAAGGCTGAAATGTACGCATCAAAAATATTAAAAATTTAGAATAAGTAAGAAAATAAATTATAACGTTCACTCTCTCACAAAGTATAAACTCAGAAATGAAGTACTTCGAGTACTAATGAGTAGTAATGTGTGAATTATTATTTTTCGATGGTATTCTCCCTTCATCCTCCGGTTGATTGCGTATTACAAAATATGTTAATGGATAAAGAGGCGCAAAACCGAGAGACAGTTTTACCGTTGACAAATATTTTGAATTGTTTGGTGAGGGTCTCTCCCACTCCATTGTGGGCGAGGCATCTGTACAGAGCCTCATCCTCCTCATTCAGGATACTTATTATGAGGGAGCCGTTGCCAGGGGCAACCACTCTTCCTCCCGTTGAAACAATGACCTCATCTCCTTTGAACCACGTGACGCGAGGAGGAGGCAAACCGCTTGCCAGGCAGTGAAGGTGCACATAAGAACCGTGGGTGCCGGTTGTATCATCGGGAGCTTCAAGCCACTGAGGGGATGCTAGAATAAAAAGCAAACTATTTCAAAAAACAAAATTTATTTACATATGAAGGGTGAGAAAGGTTTGAAGTTTTTTTTTTTTTTCATTTTGAAAAAAAAGTGGTTTATATATAAACGTTACTAACTCTGTATTAAGAGTGATTAAAAATAATAGACAAAAGCAATGTCTCACACAATATAAAAATAAGAAAAACTATTACAATGCAATATTATATATTTAATATAAAAGAGTGCTTTCTAATATTGTATTAATTTTCCAAAGCAAAGTAGATCAATACAATAATGTAAGGTGAACCAAAAAATTAAAAAAATAAAACATTAAAAATCTAAAATCATAAAACAAAAAATAAAACACATTAAACATAAAATACAAAAAAAAGGCAACTATTGAATCAAATGATGTTCTGTACTTTAGGAAAAACGCGTCATAAAATTCATCACGCTATCCTCCCATTTACGCTTTTGTTTTCAAATTTTTTAATTTGGCAAACTTTATAAGAAAATATTTATAAGCATTTTTGCAGGATGTCAGTTAGTAAAAAGGCACTATTTAGCTACTCGCTTTAATTGTTACGTTTTGTGTTTTATTCTGCAAATTTCTTTCCCTTTTTTTTTTTTGCACATGTTTAATGTTGTAATTTTTACTTAATATGTTTCATTTTAATTTCAACTTTTTTACTGCTCCTCACATTATTGTATTGATATATTTTGATTTGGCTATATTAATACTATGTACAATAATCACCTTTTTACCCAATATAATCACGTGAACTGACGTTGAGATACCTTTTTTTTTTCTTCTGAATTCTTTTAATAATTTTAACAATAAATTAATAAATTTACTTCCTTTCTTTTGAAATATATTATTTTTCTTGTTTTCTTTGTTGTAATTTCTTTTATGGGTTCTATGTACTAGCAGCTTGTGCGCAGTAAATAAAACTTTTTTTTCTTAATTAATCTCCTTTTCCTTTAATATATATATATATATATATATATATATATATATATATATATATATATATATATATATATATATATATATATATATATATATATATATATATATATATATATATATATATATATATATATATATATATATATTAAAGAAAGTTAAAAATGTGAAGAACACTTAGAAAATAATAAAGATTAATTAAAAGAAAAGTAAAATTAATAAAACAAAATATTTAAAAAATATATATTAAAACTCAGGAGAACAAAATGAAAAGATCAGTACGATTATTTGCGCAGAAATGAGTGCTTTCTAATATTGAATCAATATACTCACAAAATAAAACTCATTAACAGAAAAAACCAAAAAGAGAAATGTAAAGAACGAAATCTAAGAATCGAATTCAAATGAACTAACATGTTATGAGTTGTATATGACTGCAACGTCTTTATTGTGTTAAAAGTATTGTTTCCACTTTTATATGGATCCCATGTAGGGGTATAAGGGTAACATTTTCTGCATTAAGTTGCACATTTTTTCAATTTCTTGTATCTTCGAAATTTAATTTTTTGCATAACGTCGAGTCATTCAACTACTTCATTTCTTAAATGCTTTTTAGGGGACTTTTATGGAAAGTTCATTTTTAGTGTCTTAATAATCGCAATTAAGCTACTTTAAAGTATCCCGATTATCCGAGTTAATGTGGACCAAGACTAACTGGGATAAATAAGGGTTTATATATATATTTCTTTTGTTTTATCCATGCAATACTGTTGGGTCCCGATTATCCGAGTTAATGTGGACCAAGACTAACTGGGATAAATAAGGGTTTATATATATATTTCTTTTGTTTTATCCATGCAATACTGTTGGGTCCCGATTATCCGAGTTAATGTGGACCAAGACTAACTGGGATAAATAAGGGTTTATATATATATTTCTTTTGTTTTATCCATGCAATACTGTTGGGTCCCGATTATCCGAGTTAATGTGGACCAAGACTAACTGGGATAAATAAGGGTTTATATATATATTTCTTTTGTTTTATCCATGCAATACTGTTGGGTCCCGATTATCCGAGTTAATGTGGACCAAGACTAACTGGGATAAATAAGGGTTTATATATATATTTCTTTTGTTTTATCCATGCAATACTGTTGGGTCCCGATTATCCGAGTTAATGTGGACCAAGACTAACTGGGATAAATAAGGGTTTATATATATATTTCTTTTGTTTTATCCATGCAATACTGTTGGGTCCCGATTATCCGAGTTAATGTGGACCAAGACTAACTGGGATAAATAAGGGTTTATATATATATTTCTTTTGTTTTATCCATGCAATACTGTTGGGTCCCGATTATCCGAGTTAATGTGGACCAAGACTAACTGGGATAAATAAGGGTTTATATATATATTTCTTTTGTTTTATCCATGCAATACTGTTGGGTCCCGATTATCCGAGTTAATGTGGACCAAGACTAACTGGGATAAATAAGGGTTTATATATATATTTCTTTTGTTTTATCCATGCAATACTGTTGGGTCCCGATTATCCGAGTTAATGTGGACCAAGACTAACTGGGATAAATAAGGGTTTATATATATATTTCTTTTGTTTTATCCATGCAATACTGTTGGGTCCCGATTATCCGAGTTAATGTGGACCAAGACTAACTGGGATAAATAAGGGTTTATATATATATTTCTTTTGTTTTATCCATGCAATACTGTTGGGTCCCGATTATCCGAGTTAATGTGGATAACCAAAAAAGCTCTGTTAAAGCGAAAGAAAAAGAGTAGATACAAAAGTATTACATTTATATCAATGTAATATATTTATATTATAAATGTAATATATTATATTATTCAGATGCATAGTGCAATACAAAGTTTATAACACATACAATTCATATTATAATTAAAAAGCTTACTTAAAGAGTATACTTTACGAGAGAGAGAGTTTTTTGTTAAAAATGTACTTAATCGTTTTTGGTTTTACATTACTTGGGTCGTTTTGGGAAACAATTTTTCGTCATTTTCAAGTGATAACAAGAAGGCTGGTGTTGCCTCTTCTTGTTGTTCTATACATTCAATAGCACTTTCGATAGCTTTTAGTTCATCTGTATGAGAGATTTTTATGCGTTGATTTTCATCATCACTGTCTTCATCTTCGCTAGATTCCTTTTCATTATTGACGATAATAACGATCCTTTCATCGGATCAAGTTGTTGGGTTTTATTTTCTTGAGTGTTTGGAAGATAAAAAATCAGACTGTAGTTTTAAAAAATGAAAAATAAATTAGAGCATAAAAATAAAATTCTTGAAATATTTGATAGCTCGGTTAAAACTGTAACTGGGATAATCGAGGTTCGGATAATCAGTACTCTACTGTATTCTCTGTTCATACAAAGATTTTTTTTTTTCAATGCAGTATACGCAATTTAATAAAAAATATTTAATCATACGAGAAATAAGACTTTTTTTAATTTTTACTGATAAGTGTAAGCAATAAAAATTTTAAACAAAACTCTTTGATGTAGAAATTGGGTCGAAGTAGTTTCTAGAAATTAATGAGGAGAAAATGTATTTAGTCTAGAAAAATTGGTAAATACTTTTCAATTATGTTATAAACATATTTTAACCTTTTTTGATGTGTTATGAGTGTCATAAATAGATTATCAATAGTATAATAATAGTACAGTGTTATAACAGTACAATAAATAAATAATTAAAATGTAATAAATGAGTAAAAATAGCTATGAATATAAATTTTAAATAAAACTAACAAAAAAGTAAGCAGAATGTTTCTTTTTTCGTATATAATAAACACCTGATAAAAAATAGAAAAAATCATTATTATACTAAAAGAAGTAGTTTTAGAATTTTGTTGCAGTAGTTGTTTACCTTCGACTGTGAGTTGTGCAGAGTGTCGAGCCGCTCCTTCCTCGTTGGATGCAATGCAAGTGTAATTTCCCCCATCATCGCTCCCAATGTTATTAACGATGAGCACCGAAAAGTCACCCTGATTTGAGATTTTATTCTTTTCGCTTATTTTCTCTCCGTTTCGTAACCATTCGAAAGAAATTGGACGTTTTCCCTGCAATATGTTGCACAGCACTTTAGCACTCTGTCCTTCGCTCAAACGAGGAGGAAAATTAAAAGGTTGAATTGCAGGCACATCTGAAAAAAATTCATGTATATAAAAAACTATTATCATACAAGTATGTAATATGGAATAAATGAATTAAATAATAAGTACGTGCATTATATTACATTAATACTATACAACTATATTGTGTCACTAACTTTTAAATCAATATATTGTATCAATTCTTAGTTAAATATTTCCATGCAAACAGAATGTTTCATTGACTTGAAATTATTTAGTAATCATTGATAAAATTTGATAATAACGACTTCATTATAATAAGAGTAGTTAAATATCTAATTATAAATCAATGCTAAGGAAAATACTTCAAATTTCCTATCACAGACAGCGATTACTTCATTTGAGTTTGATAACAGAATAGATTAACTGATATGACAATCAACGTAATATAAATATGATTTTAATAACCATATATTTGTAATTTTTTATATTTCTTTTAGTTAAATAAAAAATGATCTAACTATAAGAAGGAAATTTTGAAAAATATTTGAAATATTTTTAAGCTTTCTAATTCAGCGATTTTGAAAACAAATATCTTCAGTAATCTCGATCCATACAGAAAAGAAATAACAAAGCGTGTTTAAAAATGCTTCTCTTAAACGAGGAAGGAAAATAAAGCGCTGAATCACAGGCAAATCTGAAAGATTTTTATAGAAAATTTTTTAATTTGATTTCTTTCATGCGCATTTTTTGTATAACTTTCATAATAATTGTGCAAAATTATTGTATCAATTTTAAATGAAACAGCAAATATCTAGAGAGAACGTTTAACACCATTAGTTGATAATAAAGTGTGGACATTACTAAAATAAGGAATCGTAAAATTTTATATTTAACAAACGATTTAAAATTTCTTCGGAAAAACGTGACTGCACATTTTATAACAAAACAGATAACCTGATAACATCAATTTTAATATAAAAAGGAATGCTTTGGTTAATAAAATATCATATTAGTAATTCTAAGTTGGACTTATTCCCTTCAGATCTGTTGCGTTTATGAGAATAATTGCTTTGAAAAACGACATCAAAATATGCTAGGTTTCATACTATAGCAGCTATGTATTAAATAAACAGGTATATATTAAATAAACAGGTTTATATCAAATTATGTTTCATACTATAGAATAAGATTATAAGTTTTGAAAACCAATTGCTTTAGTAGATTGAATAATACATGTAAAAGATCAAAAACTTCTTTGAAATTTGCGAAATCCAATATTTTATTTGGGTTGACACTTGTAACTGTACAACAATAAATGCCATTTCAAAACTTTTCTCGAGTTACAATTATTGAGTAACACCATCTGAATCAAATTGCTTCAGAAATCACAATCAATACAAAGAAGAAAGATCAATTGTTTAAGATTTACTAAACGTAATAAGTGATTTGTATACGCATCTGTAGCATTTCAGAAAGAAAAAAAATACATCACGTATTCAATAGCACAGAATGAGTATATTTAATACAAAGAAACAAAAATTCAAAATAACTCACCTTGTTCTCTTATTGCTGAAATCGTCGTTTGAAGGAACAGGATCCACCAGAATGATTTGGGGAGTGTTTTAAACATCTTCATTCTAATATGTTCTGATCATGCGAATATGTATGGAATAAGAAGCGCTTCCGTCAAGACAACGGGCGCCCTACAGTGTCAGGAAATGATACTAAAATATCTAAATAATTATGACTGCACATAAACTCCAGTTTTTAATCTATGATACTGAAATCTTTCTAAACTTAAAAGAAGCAATTTAACGGTTTTATTAAGAAGAAATAGTGCCGTTTACTTAACATGCAAAAATGTAACCTGAGTATTCATCGGGTACAACTCTCCTGATTATAAATTTATTTATTTATTGGTAAATTCATTTGAATTAAAGAGACAATACAAATAAACCTTTTGTTTAATGCAACATAGCATTTCCTCAGACAACAAACATAAACAATATTTACAACACAACACAACAATAAACTCCCATGAAACACATGTTTAATTTGAATGAAACAAAAGACAAAACAATTCGCGTGTGAAATAAGTTGATAAAAGGCATTTCTTTGTCGACTCACCCAGAACAGAGAGTGTTATAATTTTTCTTAGTTTTAAACCTACGCTGTTCCGAGCCTCGCAGACATAATCTCCTCTGTGTTCATTCAGAAGGGGATTGAAATGCAAAGAGCCATTCCGAACTGTCAATGGAGCCGACGAAGAGCCTAAAAAAGCAGTTGACAAGTAATAGCCTAGCAACTAACAACAAACAATGATAAAGAACAGATTATGTAGGGTATAACTACCTCTATAACAAATGTTTAAAATCCTTGCCAATCCAAAACCTAGAGACATTAAGCTTAGCAAATTATTATTCACATTTTGTAAAACATTATATTTCATATTTTATTTTATATCCGTCGCTGAACAGCTGAGTCAATTTTGGGTTCACGACTACTAATGTTCAATTCCGTAGCCTTGTAATTTTTAACCAATCCAGAAGACAAGGAAACTCCTGGATCAGTACCCTCAGAAGTACTGATTTGCTATGGGAACGTGGAGGACTTTGCGACTCGACAGATTTAACGTGCACCAGTTACCATTTACAACACGGGAAGTCTTCAGTCGACAGGGATCGAACCCACCGTCTCTTGGACATGGGCCTAGTACCATACCAACCAGGCTATCCCGGCCTTTGTAAATCATTATTAGAAAACAAAGCATTTATCTTAACTCACATATGGGATCGCGGTTTACTTTAAAAGAATGTTTAATAAGTGAATTCACTCGCTAAATTTGGCAGAAAATAACGACAATTAAAGAGACGTAAAAAAAATCAACAGGAATAATTTTCAGAATATTTTATGAACAAGCGCGAACTAATGAGTATTTCGAAAGCCCCGATCGAAGAATATCTTTTATTTGAGATGTGATGGCTCAAGGGACAGAACCCTTGCCTTCTAATGATTTGAACTGGGTTAAAATCGTGGCAGTGACTGGTTGGTTCTCATTCTGCACCCGACTCGCACCAATCACAGTGCTAAAGTAAAATATCGTCAGTGTTAGATGGATCATAGGTCAGAGTTCCCTTGTAGTCAGGCTAAACGTGGGAGGTTTTCGAAGTGTTTTTCTTCACGTAACGCAAAAGTGTTCAAAGAAGATAAATTTCTTCCAATACTTGGATCCAGGACTTCCCTTGTCTTCGGGATTGGATTCAAAATTAAAAGGATACTGAGTTGAGCACTGGTAGGTATAAACGGAAAATTTGGTCTGTTGTTCAACGACGATTATAAAATAAAATATTTTTTATTGGACTATAATATTGTCATTATTTGAATGGTATAAAGGATTCTCCTTCGAATAAATCTATTTTGTATGGTGCCAAACCAGTCTTGGAATTTGAAAAAAAATTACGTATATATATATATATATATATATATATATATATATATATAGTCACGTTAAAGTGTTTAGATTTAGTATTAGTGCAGATTACAAGATGAGGTTTTGATAATCAATTCATTAACGTCAAGAAATTACAAACGCCAGGAACCAGTCTGCACCAAGCAGAACCCCTCTTTACAATCACGGGATAGCTTTTATACTAGCATAGAATGTTCTAGAAACTTCCTAGGAACAACGAAAGAGGAAATGACATAATCTGAACATTCCAGAAGCTTCTGGAATGTTCATAAATTAAATAAGAAAAGTTAGTGTCCGCTTGCCGTATCGAACCCCGGACCTTCTGCTTTATAGAAGCGAATTCTACCACTGAGCTACTGAGACTCGACATTACTCCAGTCTTAAAAGAACAGCGTCTCGCTGTTACAGGTTCTTGCGTGATCTTCTTATTGGTTCGGTATAGGCCGTAATCGCCTTGGAGACATCAGTTCTTGCATTTTGATTTTGAACTCTGGCGACCCGCATGTTTTGGTCTGTACTCTGTGTGCCTGGAAACAAGTCCTCTTGTGCCTCTGGTGCGTAGTAGGGTTTCATCCTGAGTACATGAACGATGTCCTTTGGTTTACGTCTTCTGGATGTAGGGTCAAAATCTTGAACTTCATATGTGACCTCCGAAATGAGACTCAAAACTTGATACGGGCCGAAATACTTTTTGAGAAGTTTTTCGGAGCGACCTACCTTGCGCAAAGGAATAAAAATCCACACCAAGTCACCAGGCTGATAGAACACTGCGCGATGCTTGGAATCATAGCGACGTCTGTCTTTCTCTTGCGCTTCCAAAGTGCGGATCCGAGCCAACTGGCGAGATTCCTCTGCACGGGTCTTCAACCTCGCGATGAAGTCTGTTTCCGAATCCTCGATGGGGTACTGGAACATGGTATCTATTGTTGTGGTTTCAGCCTCTCGTCCAAACGTCAAGAAGAATGGAGTATTCTTAGTGGTATCTTGCTTAACTGTGTTATAAGCAAACGTGACGAATGGCAAAATCAGATCCCAGGTCTTGTGTTCCACGTCTATGTACATGGATAGCATGTCTGCTAACGTTTTGCTGAAGCGCTCTGTGAGTCCATTCGTCTGAGGGTGGTATGCGGTCGTCATTCGGTGAACTACGCTGCACTGCTGGTTGATCTCGGCAATGAGTCTCGACTGAAAAACTTGACCACGATCCGTTATGATGGTTCTAGGAGCCCCGTGATTTAGAAGAATCTCTTCAACAAAGAATTTTGCTACTTCTGGAGCTTCTGCATTGGGAATAGCTTTTGTCACAGCGTATCGTGTAAGATGGTCGGTGCATACGATTACCCATTTATATCCATCCTGTGATTTTGGAAAACGTCCAAGCAAGTCCATACATATACGCTGAAATGGGACTTCGGCTGGAGGTATGGGGATCAGGTATCCGGGTGGCTTCAGCGGAATAGCTTTTCGACGTTGGCACTCTTTGCAATGTGTTACGTAGTGGCGCACGCTTCGGAAAATCCCCAGCCTGAAGAATCTCTTTCGGAGACGATCATATGTTCTTGTCAGTCCCAGGTGTAGGTTCATCATGAAAATGGCGAAGAATTTCCAACCGCAGTTTCTTGGGAATGACTGGTAGCCACTGTTTTCCGGATGGGTCAAAATTCTTCTCGCAAAGGATGCCATTCACCATGGAGAACCCTGTGCTTGACAAGTCGGCTGAATTTTTGCAGGCTCTGATGTGCTCGACAAGTTGCGGGTCGTCACGTTGCTCCGAAGCCAAGTTAGTCACTGCAGCAAGGAACTCAACTCCTGGACTGTTTTTGTCAGGAACAGGATTTCGTGATAGGCAATCTGCGTCAGCATGCTTCCTTCCACTTTTATAAATAATAGAGACGTCGTATTCTTGAAGCTTCAAAGCCCATCTTGCTAGTCGACCAGATGTATCTCTTAAATTGGCTTACCAACATAGAGAGTGGTGATCTGTAATAATTTTGAAGGACTTCCCAAAGAGGTATGGACGGAATTTAGCTATTGCCCATATAGCTGCCAGACATTCACGTTCAGTGGTCGAATAATTTCTCTCAGCTTTAGATAGGGTCCTCGAAGCATATGCGATGACTCTTTCTTCTTCGTCTTGTTTCTGGACCAACACAGCTCCTATACCGTATCCACTGGCGTCGGTATGCAGCTCGGTGGATGCGTTTTCATCGAATAATGCCAATACAGGTTGTGAAGTCAGAACCGATTTGAGGTCCTTGAATGAATCTATGTGGGCCTGATCCCAGCAGAATCTTGAGTCTCCCTTTAACAACTCTTGAAGGGGTTTAGCACGGGAACAAAAGTTTGGGATGAATCGTCTGTAGTAAGAACACAGACCCAGAAAACTTCTGACATCATGCACAGTCTTAGGTGTAGGGAAATTTTGCACAGCTGCGACTTTATCTGGATCAGGTTTTACTCCTCGTCCGGATACAAGATGCCCAAGGATTTTAATTGCTAAGGATTTGAAGGATTTAGTTGGATGTTAGCTCCAAATTGGCACTTTTTGGGATTTAAAGTAAGTCCGGCTTCTTGGATGCAGGATAGCACGCAGTGTAACCGTCGAAGGTGTTCAGGAAATGTGTGCGAAAATACAACTATATCGTCTAAATAACAAAGGCACATTTTCCATTTTAGGTGACGTAATAAGTTATCCATAGTTCTCTCGAACGTTGCAGGAGAATTACATAATCCGAACGGCATCACCTGGAATTCATATAGCCCTTCACTAGTGATGAACGCTGTTTTTCCCGATCAGCCTCGTCCACTTCCATTTGCCAATAACCAGAGCGCAGATCATCTATGCGTATTGGGCCCCTTTAAGGCAGTCTAAAGTATCGTCTATTCTGGGCAAAGGATAAACGTCTTTTTTGGTGACCTTGTTGAGCGACGATATTCAACGCAAAATCGCCAGCTTCCATCTTTCTTTCGAACTAGCACATCCGGAGACGACCACGGACTCTCTGATGGTCGAATGATGTCCCGTTTCAGCATTTTGTCAACTTCGTCATTGATTATACGTCGTTCTGTAGGAGATACTCGATATGGTCTTTGGCTGATTGCTGGGTGGCTTCCGGTGTTTATTTTGTGTTTCACTTTTATTTTGTAATTATGGCGTGGTAGTCCGTAGTAGAATGCGTCTTGAAAGCTTTTCAGCAGACTTTGCAATTGCATCCGCTGCTCAGTGCTCAGGGTTGCGGCCATAATTTGAGAGTAGTCGACCAGGCCAGTACGCTTTGAGTCTTCAACATCAGCGCATGAAGGTACTTCCGTCAACGTGTTCAAACAGTCGGAGTTAGCGGGCTCAGCGTAACCAATACACATGCCTTTCGGGATGTGACGTGCTTGTGCATGCCCATTAGCCACCCATATTGAAGTTTCGCTATTGATAAAGGAGACTATAGTGGAGGGGATAGCAGTTCCTTGATTAATGCACAGAATTTTATTTCCTTCGACTATTAAATCTATGTCTTCCTGTTTTTCTGGGGCTTTTACTGTAATGCGTTTGACGGAACGGCCAGGGATGATGAAATCAGATACGGCATGAAGGTTGAAGGCACAGGGCTTCGTTGGTTGATCTTGTAAAAGTTCGTCAAAGGTAAGTTCAGCTCGGCCACAATCAATTACGGCTTGTGATGCTTTCAAAAAGTCAAAGCCAAGAATAACGTTATGGCTGCACTTCGGCATCACGGTAAACTGGTAGGGCTGTGTTCGATCATCTATGGTCAGTTGTAATACACAAGTACCCAGTGGTCTCACAAAAATTGCCGTCGGCGACCTTAAGGATAGTATCCTTTGAGGCTCGGAACATAACTTTTCGTCGTTTTTGTCTGTATGCTTCTGAGATAACGGAAAAGGATGCCCCAGAGTCCACTAGTGCTCTTACAGGCTCGTCGTCGATGAGAATGTTGATGTGGTTTCCCTGTAATTTAGCGGCCAATGGAGGATTTCGAAAAATTGCAGCCTCACCTCCCACTGAGGGCGCAAGGCTTAGTTTTCCTCTCGGTTAGGCGACTGACTGGAACGGCGGTGCTGCATAGGAGATGGGGATCTCATACGGCGTATCGGGGATCGTCCTCGGGCAGGACTAGGTAATCTTCGTCTGGGAGGTAGTATCCTCTTCATAGTCAGCTGGCGGGTATCTTCTCGGGTTGTTGGATCGGTAGTCGTTAAATATGGTTCGGCGTTCCCGACAATAGCGAACGACATGCCCGGGTCGTCCGCAATGAAAGCACACCGGACGGTTATCCGTGGTACGCCACAGGTCAGTCATTCGTTGAGGTTCACTCCAAGGAACATTATTTTTTGGCCTTGCGGCGTATGCCGTCAAACGTCTAGGAGGTCTTGCAACCGGGCGTCTTGTTGTGAAGAAGGGAAGTCGGTTGTTTGTAAGGGTTGCTATGGATCGATCCATCTCGTTCCGAAGGGAAGCCTCAGTAGTTTGCAGTTCATGTGGATGGACTTCGAATGGCTGCGCGTTTACATGTTGAATTTCATCTCTGACAATCTTACGAATTAGCACTGCCAAGTCAGGTCCTTCATCCACGGCGGCCATAGGAACAACATTAGGTAATCTGGCAAACTTGTATCGTCCCACTCTCTTTTGTCTCATTTCTTCAATGTACAGGCACCACTTTGAAAAATCGGATGTTGTTAGGATTTCTCTCGTAAGAAGGGCCTGGAACACGTCTTCTGCGACGCCCTTCATGAGGTGGGAAACCTTATCTCCTTCGGACATGGTCGGGTCAACCTGAATGCAAAGTCCGAGAACGTCTTGGATATAAGACTGGATGCTTTCGCCGGATTTTTGTGCGCGAGACTTGAGGTGGTCTTTGGCTCGTCTGAGGTAAGATTGGGTGTCTCCAAAGGTCACTTTCAAACCATTTTAGGATAGAGTCCAAGACGTCAGTGAGTCCTCATTGTTTTCGTACCATTGTCTTGCGGTGCCGTCCAGGAAGAAGTACGCATTAGCTAATTGCATAGTGTCGTCCCAATGAGCCTTCAGCCATTTTGTCGGGTCTTGTCCGGATCACCCCGGAAGATTGTTGGTTTCCTGGCTACAGCAGCAACTGTTGGCGTCATCCAAAAGGCAGGCTTCACATCCTGTTGGTCCCCAGTGGGCATGTCTGTCTCTGGCACAGTGGCCATGGCTGTATCTGGCACAGTGGTTTCACGAACGTTTTTTTTAGATTTTTCGTATAGTCCAAATTCAGGTGGAAATCCTTGAACTCGACGGCTTCTCCTAAGCCGGTCAGTGTTTTGCTCCGTGATATTGATTGAGAGGTTAACTCGTACCCGGCGCCTCAACCAAATTTGTCACGTTAAAGTGTTTAGATTTAGTGTTAGTGCAGATTACAAGATGAGGTTTTGATAATCAGTTTATTAACGTCAAGAAATTACAAACGCCAGAAACCAGTCTGCACCAAGCAGAACCCCTCTTTACAATCACGGGATCGCTTTTATACTAGCATAGAATGTTCTAGAAACTTCCTAGGAACAACGGAAGAGGAAATGACAATCTGAACATTCCAGAAGCTTCTGGAATGTTCATAAATTAAATAAGAAAAGTTAGTGTCCGCTTGCCGTATCGAACCCCGGACCTTCTGCTTTATAGAAGCGAATTCTACCGCTGAGCTACTGAGACTAGACATTATATATATATATATGTATATACGTAATTTTTAAATACGTAATTTGTTAATTACAATAGTTTACTATTGTAATTTAATTTTACGAAAATTTAAGATATTTCAAAAAATTTAACTAACCAACGATGCATTTAAGTTAAAATAGTATTCAAATAAACAAAAAGAAATTTTAAAAAAGTAATTTTAAAGTAGATAAATTCTGAGATGAAGTTTTAAAAGTTTAAAAGATTAAAAGAAGATTTAAAAGAAGTACCTTCATCCCTTGACCACGTGATGTGGGGCTCCGGATAGCCGGATGCAGCACACTCCAGTGCTACTGCTGATCCAAGCTCCATTTCAGCGCTCTGTGGTTCTATTGTCCATTTTGGTGGAGCTGAAACAATTTTTGAAAATAATTTAATTCCATAAAAATTAAACTTTGATATTTTTTAAGGAAAACACCATGATAAATCTCTGTTTACTTTTAGTGTAAATAAAAAGTAACTGAAAGAGTACATTTATACTCAATAATTAAAAGTTTTAAAATAGATTTGAAATTAGTCATAAAATTGTCCTAACTGACGTAAAAAATAAATATGCCTTCAAGTTCAATATTACGTTTTAACTTTTTTTTGTGTGTTTCCAATAGACGATAGTAGTCTACATAATATAAATAAAACTGTAAGAGACACTCCAAACCTAAGATTTTTTTTTTATTATCATTTTGGGAATAGAATAATTTCTTTTTTACCAATTTTTAAACAGTTAACATATAAAGTCTTACACACTTATGTTTAAACATTTTATACACTGCTTATTACAAGGCTCTTCTTCGTGTTAGCTTCATCCAGTAAAAAATTATTCAAGATATCTCATTAAAAATATTCAAGTATCTCATATCATATTTCATAATTGAAATTGTACTGTCATAATAATCATATTGCGTAATTGAAATGGCACTGTCCACACGTGTTAAAATAATTCAAAGGATGTTACAGATAGGATAGTACTTTTTATACTAACCATTGCTAAGAAAACTTTTGGACACTTTTTTTAGAATAAAATTACAACTAACTAGTTAAGGAGAGACAACGTAAAAGCGTTAACAAAATCACGGACAATTCTATTTTAAAATGTTCATTAGTTAAATAACTGAACGAAGTGAAATTGCTTTAACAATTTAAAAATAAAAACGGAAAAAAACTTTTAGCGTATCGAAAGCATTCGGTATTTCTTACCTTTTAAGATTATTAATTGCATTTAAATACTGAAAAGTATTCTTGGTATATTTTATCAGATGATTTGGTTGATAAATGAAAAGAAAACAAAAGTATTTGAATTGAATAATAAATGATTCTAATAAAAAGAGTCCTATTTAAATCAAATAAATCCAATTTTATTATTTAAATTTTGATTTTTCTTTATTAATGAATTTCAACTCTGTTATACGGTACGGTTTATTTCTAATGTTACAATCTATGCTAGTTTTGGGCACAAAATACTTTGTTTCACCATTTAGAAAGAGATTTAAAGTTCTTTTTCATACTACATATTGTATTCAAGATGTTTTCAAGGGTATGTTTAATAACTGAAATTTATATTTCACTTTTATCAATAACATTTTTTAACATTATTTTAGGCACTTTTAATAGTAAGTATTGCTAAGAAAACTTTTGTAGCACTTTTAATTAAGCAACTAAATTCAAGTGTATAAAAGATCTTACAAAATCATGAACAATTCTATTTGAAAGTGTTTTGGTGAATTTATTAAAAAACTTGATTTAACGAGCATTCAGTATTTCTTACCTTTCAAGACCAAAGATGCAGTGTAAGTATCTTTGCCTGCCGCATTATTTACTTGGCAGGTAAAATTTCCACTATTAAATCCACTCAGCTGTTTAACCACTAGAATTGAAATATCAGGTTGAGTGTTTATATGGAATTTAGATCCATTTTGTATTTCTTTGTTGTTCAAAAACCACCGAAACTTCAGGGGGGAGTCACCTTTAGTGACGACGCAGGCCACTTTAGCATTATCTCCTTCAGACAAATTTTCAGAAAAACTGAAAGGCATTATGACTGGCGACTCACTTGAAAAATCTATGAATAATCAAAACACTCGAGTCAATCTTTACGCAAAAAAATAAATAATAATATATATATTTTTTTTAACTCAAAAGTGAAGGGATATAATATTAAATTATTTTATATTAAACAAAACTTGCAAAGAAATACAATCGATATTTTCAAAATTGTGTAAAATTTAAATAGTAGTTGAAAAGCTTTACTTTTATATTTTAAAATATTTTTCAAATTCAGTTATTTTTCATATATTGTACCTTATAAAAATAGTGTGTCAATAACATGAGTAAAATTATTGTACCAATTTTCAGTGAAATTGTTCAAATTCGTTAAGAATGTTAAAGATATATTCATTTAAAACTATTTAATTACACATTAGTATATAGAAGCTGATAAAATAGCCTTTTAATCACAAGATAAGCGTGTTAGCTATTGAAAAATTAAAAAATATTTCGAATTACACCAAAGGCAATTAAATGCTATTTTGCTTGAATTTTGTAACAAGTCACATCTCCCGATAATAATAAGATCAACTCATTAGTTGTAAAATTTTTAATGATGAATACGTAATTTATGTGCGGTACTCCAATTACATAAATGCACAGCGTTTCGGACGTTATATCTCAGCAATTTAATTATTCACAAACCGCGTAATATAGCAATTCAATTAGTCAATTTTGCAAACAAATTGTTTCATTGATTTCGACCAATACACGAAATGAAAAATCAAAACCCAATAAAGGTTAACGAAGCATGATTTGTTGAAACATTTGAAACGTCCTCGAGGAAAAAAATGCTATCATACAGTTATTAACAGTAGGAACAATCACATTTAAAAAAAAAAAGGCAAAAATTCAAAAATAATGAAAAACTTACCTAATATTGGTACTGCAAAAATCATTTGGAGGTTGATGTATAGGATAATTATCTCCCAGTATGATCGAAAGTAGCATTTAGATAGTGTTCTAAACATCTTTATATGGACATACGTACGGATATTTATCGTTCAACGTTCAAATGGAATATACAGCGCCTCCATCGAATGATTCTTTCAAAAGACAACGGGCGCCCTACAGTGTCAGGAAATGATACTAAAATTTGTATATAATTATAACTGCATATACACTCCAGTTTTTAATGTATGATACTGAAAAAGAACTATTTTGATATTTTAAAAATGCAATTTATTATTTTCATTAAAAAGAAACCATGCTGCTTACTCAACATATAATAAAAAAAGTATGGAATCCTCTTAGAAATATTTATCTAGTATATAAACTCTTTTGATTAGCCCGTTTAGAACACCTGGGAAATTTATTTACAGTTCAAGCAAGAAAATTTTGTACAAGCACTTATGAAATAACAATATAACGTAATATAGCATTTCCTTGGGTAACAAACATAAATGATACAATAAATCTTTAAATACAGATTTTATTTGGTGCAAATCTAAAATAAAATAATTCGAAACACAAGTAGTGAAGGAAGCAAGTTGATAAAAGGCATTTCTTTGTCGACTCACCCAGAACAGAGAGTGTTATGGTTTTTCTTAGTTTTAAACCTACGCTGTTTCTGGCCTCGCAGACATAATCTCCTCTGTGTTCATTCAGAAGGGGATTGAAATGCAAAGAGCCATTCCGAACGGTCTGTGAGACGCTTGACGATGAAGAGTCTGAAACAGAGATTTAGAAACACATCATTAACTCTTATATCACATAATTAAAAGCCTATCCTCCTGATTTACGTAGAACAAGATAAATAAAGAAAACTTGGAAATTAACTTACAACTTCATAAGCAATCATCATAAAACACAGTTTATGCAATAAGTACTATAGAACCGTCTTTATATGTAATAGGGTGTACCTTATTTTAAATTATGCGTACAGTTTAAGCTCAAACGAAAGAAATCAACCCTTGCCTAGTTAAGCGAGGATTATCAATTTTTTAAGTAGTAATATGAAACAAATCAAGTATAGAGATTTATTAAACATTGCGATCGTTTAATTTGTCATCTACTCATATACACTGAGGTGACAAAAATCGTGGGATGGCAATATGCAAAGATACAGATGGTTGTAGCATCCTATTGAAAAATATATACATGGGGGTGCAATGGCAGAACTTTTATTTCATCTAAAAATGCTTCGGATGTGCAAGACTAGAATTAACAGTCTTGGAATGGTAATTGGAACTAGGCTCATGGGACTTTCCATTTTGGAAATAAGGGAATTTAACATTCCTAGTTGTAATTGTCAAGAGTGTGCCAATAATACCTTATTTCAGACACCTGCATTTAATGACCACCGAAGTGTGCTTAGAATTGTCAGAGTTAATAGACAGAGTAACGTGACTGCAAGAATCAATGTGGGTCGTGTAATTGACGTTAAGGACAGTGTAATGAGACCATTAGTAACAGGCTAGTGACCTCATTGGTTGTATTCTAGATGACTGGAAAACTGTAGCTTCGTCACATAAATTGCGATTTCAGCTGGTCAGAGCTGATTGACCAAAGGGTGCACGGTATCGGTTCTCGTTAAACTGTTCAAGCATAAAGCGCTCGGCTTGCCACTCTGGTCTTAGGGCTACCAAAGCGGGGGAGCTATCCTCTCTGCAGAGGATGAAAATTGGGATGTCATGTCTTCGGATCATCCTTTAGAGATGTTTCCCAGACCGTCGCCAATAGCCCATTGTGCAACTCTAGTGCAACGTAAATAAAGTACTAACCTACCATAAAACTTAATCACGTTCTACAGGTTGTTGAGATCACAACAAATGTGTGTTAACACTACCCTTGCTATTCAACTAACTTGGTGTATCGAGATGCTGTTTTTCTTTTCAGTATCTCTTATTATCTATCAAAATCTGGGTAAATATTTTTAGGTTATGTTCTTGAGAGTTTTTCGCCTATCTCTCTTTCCAAAATGATTTCCATCTCTATTATACTATCCTCATTCGAATATCGTTATATATGTTTTTAATGTGCTTTTTAATTTCTTTTATCAATAGTATTCATGACAATTTTTTCTCGATACACGGAAAAGCGGAATTTTAAGACAAATTGCTATGCCACATACTAGTTATGGACAACATTAGGGAAAAGAACTTTAAGCGACAAGGTTTTGACGTAGTTGTGTTATTGAACAAAATCTGTAAGTCATCTATCTGTTCTTGATTTAAATGATTGAAATTAAATTAAATTTTAAAATTGTTTTCTTTTGTTGATATTTCCAAGAAGTGAACTAATTTATTTTCGCCATATAGCTTTGATTTTGTGGAATTTCCCCCTAAATATTAGATTAGCGCTCACACTAATATTTAATTATATCCCCGTAAATCGTAAAGTAAAACAGATAGTACTTGCCTTTCATTGGTAGTTTTTTTTCTGTTATTTAGTGAATGATATATCCTTCCATAGATTAATATATATTCAGGCATAAATACGCTACAGAGCTGCGTTATCCTCGAGTTTTAATTTCAAAACAGGGGCTCTATAACGCCAATTATATAACTTTAATGAAACCTAGGGCAAACTGTTATTACACTATGCCAAGGGCGTCAAATTTAAAACTACTATCGATGTCATGTCTGGCAAAAAAAAAAACAATGGCTTAGCACATTTGGACTTTCACTTGGTTAAAAAAAACGTCAAACCAACAGTCGGAAGCCGGAAAGGGTCCTAGTTTTACGCCTTTTTTCTTGAAGTCAGTTATAATAGATTTATCAATTCAAAAATTTAATAAAGCCGATTTTGCAGTAAATGGAACCGAACTAAGGAGCGGACATTATTTTATTACCGTCGTTGAACAACCGATTCAATTTCTTGCGTTAACGACTACTAATGTTCAACTCCGTAGTCTTGTAGTTTTAAACCCAGTTCAGAAGACAAGGGAACCCCTGGATCAAGTATTGGAAGAAATTTGCCCTTGTGGAGGACTTTTTGATGGAGCTAACCCAAATTTTGCGTTACATGAAGAAGAAAACCAAGAAAACCTCCTCCCACGGTTAGCCTGACAGCAAGGGGACCCTAACCCGTCTACCACTGAGGATATTTTTACGTAAGCACTGCGGTCGGTGCAAGTTGGATGCGGAATTCGTATCAACCAGCCAGCGCAAGGATTCGAACAAGGTTCACCTTAGTCGTAGGCGAGTGCTCCATTCCCTGAGCCATCACGGCTTTTAGGAGTGGACATTCAAAATTTTAAAAACTGAAAAAGAATGTGTTTAAAATCCATGTTTTCAATTGAAGTCCGAAATCTATGCACTATTAAACACTGCAAAAGGTTCAGGATCAAACTCAAACATTTCAACTTATTAAATTGTATTTTAATGAAAATTATTAAATTTAAATTGCAGATATTAAATTAAAATTAAATTACAGATAGTATAAGTTGGAGTACAATTAAAAATATTTGAAGCATTTTTTGGGCGAAATTCTCTTTAAGTAGGAAAAACAATAACATCACTAAAATTTATAATATTTTAGCTGGTAATGTAATATACTCTATGGAGACAAAAATTAAGATCTTTGTAACAAAAGATTTGCATAAAATACCTTTTATCCTCGACCACGTGATCAGGGGCTCCGGATAGCCGGATGCAGCACAGTCCAATGTTATTGCTGATCCAAGCTCCATTTCAACGCTCTGTGGTTCTTTTAACCATTTCGGGGGAGCTAAAGCAATTTTTAAAAAAAATATTTTTATTTAGTAAATAATTAATTTTAAACTTTGATATTTCTTAATTAAAAAAAAGATAGATAGCATATCTAAGTATTTTTAGTATCAATAAAAAGTAGGAGAAAGATTAAAATTTAGCATACTCAGTAATTAGAATTTAAAAATATTCCTATTTTAAATAGTAATTTTAAATATTTGTTAATTTTTATTATTTTTATATACTACACTGTATAAAATTATTCAAGATATCTCAGTAAAATGCACATTTTAAAACACAAATTTCGAAATTTAATCTTTTATCTGCATTATTTAAAGCACTTTTTTCAGTAAACATTGGCCACGAAAACTTCTGAAGGATTTTTGAATCAAAGGACTTGTTTATGAGAGACAATAGAAGAAAAGTTCACAAAATCATAAACAATATGGATTTAAAAAATGTTTGCAATTAAATTATTAAATGGTTCATTTCACGGTAAAAAATAAAACTGCGGAAAAAATGTAAATTTTAGCTTGTAAAAAGCATTGAATATTTCTTACCGTTCAAGATCAATGATGCGGTGTGTGTATCTTTGCCTACTGCATTATTTACTTGGCATGTAAAGTTTCCTCTGCTAAATCCACTCAGTTGCTTCACTACTAGAACAGAAATATCAGCCTGTGTGCTGATGTGGAATTTGGATCCATTTTGTATTTCTTTATTATTCAAAAACCATCGAAACTTCAGAGGGGAGTCTCCTTTTGTGACGATACATCCTACTTTAGCATTGTCTGTTTCAGATAAATTTTCAGGAAAACTGAAAGGCTGTATGAAAGGCGGCTCACCTGAAATATCGATACTCTAATAAAGCACTCGAGCAACAAGAAAGACAAACCAGAAATTAAGATTTTATTTTAAAGTAAAAGGATAGGATACAAAAACATTTTACATTGAACGAAAAATAAAAGAACAATACAATCATTATTTTCAAAATTGGGTAAAAAATAAATATTAGTTTCTGCCATTCCCAAAAACAAAGCTATATAAAAAAATAATAAGTATCTATATAAAATGAAATAAAAGTATGTTTCGAAGATAACTCTTAAAGATTTTTATTTGTGAACAAATTAATGCTTTGCAAGAATAATCTTTAATTGTTAATATTAATCACAATAAATCCTTTAATAATATTTTAATTCTTAATATTATATTACAATTTTTTAATAATAATTACTAGGGAGACAATTTCTTAACCAATCGAAGTCACTGTATACAAATGTAATTCACAAACATATAAAAAACTTGAATTATATCTTATACAGTAATTAATTTAAATTACTTTACCGTGTTTTTAATAAGAAATAGCACAAAACCTTTTAGTTATGAAAAAATTTAGAATCAAGTTTCAACATGAATTTCCAGATAACGAAATATTTTTGACAGCCTTAATTTGTATAAATTTAGCTCACTACATGTATGACAAATTAGTTGCTTAAAAATATTCTTAAATTTATTACAGCAACACTAATTCTATTGGACAACGTTTTCATTGATCTCTATCAATTTACGAAATTTAAAGATCAAAATGTAAGGTAGTTTTAAACTTAAGAAATCAAAGCGTAGTGAAATATAAAAACGTAAATAACTTTTCGATATACGAAATGTATTACTTGGTTTGTCTAAACACTAAAAAAGCCAAATAAGTAAAAAAAAATTGCTATCATAAATATATAGCAGTAGAAGTCATCATATTACAGGAGAAAAAATTCAAAATAATGGATTACTCACCTTGTTCTCGTACTGAAGAAATCACTTGAAGATTGATGAACTGAATTATTATCCACCAGAATGAACGGAAGTTGCATTCAAATGATGTTCTAAACATTTTTCATACTGTGTGTTCTGAACATGCGAAGATATATAATCGTCCAACTGGAATAAGAAACGCCTTCATCATAAAATTCTTTCAAAAGACATCGGGCGCCCTACAGTGTCAGGAAACGGTACTAAAATACGCAAATAATTATGGTATATACTTTCTACTTTCTAACATACGATACGGAAATAGAATTCTTTAAAGCACTTAAAAAATGCAATTTACATTTTTTTTTTTATAGAAAAGCATAAATACAGTTTATTTAACTCAGGATGAAAGAGTAAAAAAGATGAAATCTTTTTAGTCAGAAATAGAAACGTGTTCTTTATCGTTCGTCAGTGAAAGTGAATTAATTTACATTAATTGTGAAGTTTTGGGAAATTTGTTGTACAAGAACGTATAAAAAAACACACGTATAAAACATTTTCTCGGACAACAAATCATAGGTCACTAAGTGCAATGCCTTATTTGTTGTAAACCTTTTTTTGATGGTGGGCACATGGGTCAATTTACCATTGGCTCAGAAATACTAGAATTGCTACTCTCTTATTGTTACCCAGTGGGCACCTGTGACTAAACCACGGAGGTCCACGTCATATAATCACAAATTCCGTTTATAGGGTGGATTGCATTCACACAGAAGAAGGGACATAGAACACAGAGGGAAAGTTACAATCATGTCTACGGTGGAATTCGAACCCATGACCACTGGCCCCTTAGTCCAGTACAGAAACCACTAAACCAATGATCTGCATTTGCAGGAAACCAAAGACACAATAAAATCACACGAGAAGCATTGAATGAAATAAGTTGAAAAACTCACCCAGAACAGAGAGTGTTATAATTTTTCTTAGTTTTAAACCTACGCTGTTTCTGGCCTCGCAGACATAATCTCCTCTGTGCTCATTCAGAAGGGGATTGAAATGCAAAGAGCCATTCCGAACGGTCAGTGGAACGCTTGACGATGAAGAGTCTAAATAAACAGATAGACAAATACATTATTTTAATAGTTGATTTCCTAAATCACATTAATGAAATACCTCTCCCCAGTCTCGTATAGAGCCAGATACACAAAGGAACGTTTGAAATTAGCTTAAAACGTCAGAAACAAATACGAGAGAGTTTGAAATATGCAGCATGTTCCATAAAAGCCTGTTAATTTTTTAAAAAAGTAAAAAAGTATTACAACTAGCGTTTAACTGTGCTATATTTAGTTTGAAATAATATCGAGATTTTGTGAATCGTGAGTCACTAAAAAATAAGAGATGATTTAATCTTTTTTCATTCACTTACTCTTTGAAGTTACTATATCAGATATTTATGATTAGTTTTGCTTCATGAAAATGTAGTACTGTTTAATTTGGTAGAAACAGTAAATTATGTTTTATTTAGTTATTTGATTTGATTTAAAAAAAAAAAACTTTTAAAAATTTCATTTTAACGCATATTATTTGTATAATTTATTCAAGAATTTTAAAAAAAATCCAAACATTAAAAGAGAATTTTCTAAAAAGACGTTAGGTAACAAGTAAACAAAAATTTTTTATATAAAATAAGTGTTTGCTAAAATAAAATAAAAAATATAAAATATTGCAAAAATGCCTCACTCCAAAATTTTTTTCTAATAGTAATCAATTTCTTATGTGAAATTCCAAGTAATTAAAGTACCTTCAACCCTAGACCACGTGATCCGGGGCTCCGGATAGCCGGATGCAGCACAGTCCAGTGTTATTGCTGATCCAAGCTCCATTTCAACGCTCTGCGGTTCTTTTATCCATTTCGGGGGAGCTGAAAGAATTTTTGAAATTTTTTTTTATTCAATAAATAATTAACTTTAAACTTTGATATTTTTAATTAAATATATATAGCTCACACATCTAAGTATTTTTAGCGTAAATAAAAAAGTGAGAAAAAAAGGTAAGTTTTAGCATATTCAATAATTAGAGTTTAAAAAAGACCAAATAATTTTATATACTTACTTTTATTGATATTTTCGTATCTAAGTATTTTTAGAGTGAATAAAAAGTTTAATGTAAGTAAAAAGTTAGAGAAAGAGTACATTTTTTAAACCTTCAATAATTTATCTTTTTCAATTAAAAAATGCATCTCTGATTATTGTGTGAATAAAAGTTGAAGTGAAATGCGAATTTTTAAATACTCAGCATTTGGGGATTATAAACAATACAAAAATTATAAAATCTACAAGCAACCGTTCATAACATATACCTAATAAACGTGAAAACAATTTAAACATGCTCAAGTGAAACTTCATTTGATTTAATTTAATCTAATGTTACTAGTAAATCGAGTAAACAATATATTATATAACATTATGATAACTCAAATACTGAATACATTGGAAATGGTAGATTTTTTTCAATGCTTTGGACATTATTTATTTTTTATTGATTTATACATGTTTCATACGTTATATTTTTTAAATTTCATTTTATAACTGTCATTGGAACAGCCTACCAATTGTTTTGGGGTTTACAACTATCAATAGTCATCTATGAAGCCTTGTAACTTTGAACTAACCAGCATCTGTGTTACACAAAGAGAAAAACCACGATAACCTCCCATAGTTTGCCTCACGGCAAGAGAATCCACGGAGGATATTTTACTTCAATACTGTGGCCGGTGTGAGACGGAATTCGTATAGAGCTGGGATTCGAACCCTTCTCACCTCTTTGGAAATCCCTGAGCCACCACATTATTTTTGAAACATTTTACAATGTTTGAGAAAATTAATTAAAACAACAACTTGATTTTAATTCAAAAACTGCTATCCTCTTGAAAAATTTAAAAAGATTTTTGCAAGCAACCAGCATTTTATATATCTTACCATTAATCACCAATGATGCGGAGTGTGCATCTTTGCCTGCAGCATTATTTACTTGGCAGGTAAAATTTCCACTATTAAATCCACTCAGTTGCTTCAACACTAGAATTGAAATATCAGCTAGTGTGCTGATGTGGAATTTAGATCCATTCTGTATTTCTTTATTGTTCAAAAACCACCGAAACTTCAAAGGGGAGTCACCTTTAGTGACGATACATCCCACTTTAACATCATCCCCTTCAGATAAAATTTCTGAAAAGCTGAAAGGTTGTATGACTGGTGGTTCACCTGAAAAATTTGTGTTTCAGTAAAAAACTCGAACCGATATTTTTCATGAAAAATAAAATTAGAATATAATTTTAAAGCATGCATTTACGTTTTAAACTCAAGAAATTAAATATAGTAACGTTAAATAAAAAGCAATAAAAGCAAATAATGCAATCTGTATTTCAAAGAGTAAACAAACTATTAAAACGTTAGTTTGCACTAAATATCTCACTAAATTAAAGACATACTTAAAATAAATAAAATTAAGCGAAATAATAAATTTACAAGATAACTTTGAGGGATCATTGATTATAAAAGATTCTTAATAAAAGCGAATATTATTTTCTAAGCAAAAAAAAAAAAAAAAAAAAAAAAACTGTCCACACAGTTGGCGAATAGAAAAGTTCCATTTCTTATAGTAACTGTTGAAGCCATTTATTTTCACGCATTTGTTCCACCCATAAACGTAGTGCATATATCATATAATTATTGCATAGATTTCAATTGAAACATTAGTTAATATCCATACAGAATTTGAAACATACATTAGTTGGAGATTATTAAAGCATACATTATAAGAAGACGACGATAAGGTGCAAATTTTTAGTTAAAAATTTAAAATCTTTCGGCATCTACAGTAAATAAGGACATTACCGTTTGAATTTTATTACTAAGTAGATTTTCTGATAATAAAAATTTAATTTAAATGATCAAATAAATAATAGTAACATGGTTAATAATAATATTAGGTTTGCAATTATCGCATCAGAAACAGCGATCTTATCATGACTAACAGAAAGAATATGCACATTAAAAAGAAACAAAAATTCGAAATAATTTATAACTCACCATGCTCCCGTACTGCAGAAATCGTAAGAAAGTTGATCAGCAAGAATATTATGCACCAGAAAGAACTGAAGTGGCCTTTAAATAGTATTCTAAGCATCTTCATTTCAATAGTTATGAACACACGAATATTTATTTTAGTCCAACGTTCAACAAGAATAAGAAGCGTTTCCATCCAATGATTCTTTCGAAAGACAACGGGCGCCCTACAGTGTCAGGAAACGATACTAAAATACGTAAATAATTATGGCTGAATATGCATTTTACTTTCTTATGTATGATACGGAAACAGAATTCTTTAAAGCACTTTAAAATACAATTAATAATTTTTTTTTTTAAAAAAGCCTTCACTGTTTACTAAACGCAGGATGAAAGAGAAAAAAGATGAAATCCTTTTAGTCAAAAATTGAAACGTGTTCTTTTTAGTTTGTTAGTGAAAGTGAACTCATTTACATTCATTGTGAAGTTTTAAGAAAGTTGTTGTACAAGAACGCATAGAAACAAACAAAAAACACACACACATAAGATATTTCCTCAGACAACAAGTATGCACAACACCCTAGATCACTAAATGCAGTGTCAAGTTTTATTTGTTGGAAACTTTTTCTTTTAATGACGGGCTCTGTTTCCCATTGGCCCCAGAAAAAACAGAATTGCTACTCTCTTACCCAGTGGGCACCTGTGACAATGCCACGGCTGTGGAATAGCGTCACCGACGTCATATAACCACAAACTCGTTTATAGGCAGGTTTACAATCACACAGAAAGAAGGAACATCGAGAGAAAGCTACATCCCTGCCTATGGTGGGATTCGAACCCACGACCACTGGCCCCTTAGTCCAGTACAGTTACCCCTAGTCGAGTGATCTGCATTTGTTGGAAACCAAAGAGACAATAAAATCACACGAGAAGCATTGAATGAAATTAATTGCTAAAACTCACCCAGAACAGAGAGTGTTATAATTTTTCTTAGTTTTAAACCTACGCTGTTTCTGGCCTCGCAGACATAATCTCCTCTGTGCTCATTCAGAAGGGGATTAAAATGCAAAGAGCCATTCCGAACATTCAGTGGGCTATCGACCGACAAAGGGCCTAGAAAAAACAGTCAAATAAATTGTTTTAGTAGTTTTTATAATAATTTTTAATAATAAAATATTATTTCAATAATCAATATTTAATTAATTAACAATTTTAATAATTTAATAATTATTACTTTAAAAATAACAATTGTTTTAATAATAAAAATCGCCTCACTCGCTTCAAGTAGAACTAAGTAAACAACATTTAAAATAAGCTTTTTAAACAATTTTGATAAACGATGGTCTAGGTTGTTCCGTACTATTCTTTAATAATTAAAAATAATTACAGAACATTTTTGTAACAAAATTTTTTAGCAAGTGTTATGCTGTGTTATCAATTTGAAAAGAATGAGATTGTGTAAATTAGGATGTAAATGAAAAGCTTATATATTTAGCACAGAGGCCACTAGACCAAATTACTTTCCCTTTATGAAAACGGAATATGCAGTAAAATGCTTTTGTTAAAAGTTAACGTTTAAAAAAACCCCATTTATTAAAGTGTTTTAAATGCAATTAAATCAACCAAATTTTTAGTAATTTATGAAATTCGATTCTTCACTTCTAAAGGATTATATCAAAAAAATAATTTGCAGTTCCGAATTTCTATTTTACATTTTTCCTCATAATAAGGCAAACAAAATATTAATTATAATCTCAGAAGGGGGCAAATAATTTTAGGTACACATACGATGATCTCAGGTAAGTAAAAGAACATAAATATTTCAAATGCTAAATTGAAACATTTATATTCTAAGTAAGAAAGTAGGAACAAACATATTGCTACATTATGGTCTATTTAAATACAATAATGAATAGGTTTAATAAGTATTTAGAATTTTTTTTTTTCTAAAGATATGAAAGTTTGATCTGAGTACAATGCAATACTGCATTAAATCTTAGCTTAAAAACCATTTTAATTATGCAAACCAATCATAATAAATATTTATTAAAAAGAATCTAATGTTAATTATAAAAAAATATTTAATTCTTGGGGTCAAAGTCACAAAATTATAGATAGAAACACAAAATTTAAAGTTGTTAATTATATGTATGTACCTTAATATAAGACAATTAAGATACGCATTAAAATATTATCTAAATAGATTTAAAATTAAATACTCGTAATACTTCATAGTATTATGAGTATTTCATTTTATAATTTATAATTTGTATCATATTTTATCATTTTAAGTATAAGGACATTTTAAGTTAATGACAAATGTTACAAACGATGTTGGTTTGAATTGAATTTGAAATGAATTTTAAATGACACAGTAAAAATGGTTTCATTCTAAAATAAAGTTCCAAGAGATTTATGCAAAGTACCTTTCATCCTTGACCACGTGATCCGAGGCTCCGGATAGCCAGATGCAGCGCAGTCCAGCGTTACTGCGGATCCAAGCTCCATATCAACACTTTGCGGCTCTTTTATCCATTTCGGTGGAGCTGAAACATTCCATTAAATATTTTCTTTCTTATTACTTAAACCTTTGTTTTTTTAAAAAAAAATGCCATTGATAACGGGAATAAGAATGAATTTGCCAATAAGAATTACAAAGCAATTTATTCGTCTCACTAACGCAAACAGTTTGATATATTTTGATTAAACATGCATACAGTCCCTGGCCAAATTATTAGACGAACTATAAGATTCTATGTAAAATCTTAATTATAAGGTGATACTATAGAGCTTTATTGTTTGTTACGCGGCTGAAACCAATTTTGCACTTCATGTATCAATTGGCTAACATTGTAATGCAATACGTTAAAAATAAACACAAATAGGAAATACATAAAAACCCATTACATGTGTGTTCAAATATAAAAGTATTGCCTATAAACTCGTCATGTCAAATCATGTCATTATTAATACACTACAGTGGGTCTAATAATTTGGTCTAATTATTATACTATACTAATATAATAACTGATATAAATATTTTATATTTATGTAATATATGGCCTGATTTATACAGTCGTCGATTTTATAATATATATGGTCTCATTTAACCTATCGATACATGAACGTAAACAAGAGCAAACAGTCATATAAAAACAATAAAGCTGTATAGTATTATCAAATACTTTACATAGAATCTTGCAGTACAATTTTTCCAGGAATAAAAAACGATCTATATTTCTTACCGTTTACAGCCAATAATGTAGTGTATGTGCCTCTGCCAGCCGCATTATTTACTAGGCAGGTAAAATTTCCTCTGATAAATCCACTCAGTTGTTTCACTTCTAAAACAGAGATGCTAGTCTGTGTGCTGATGTGGAATTGGGATCCATTCTGTATTTCTTTATTATTCAAAAACCACCGAAACTTCAGAGGGGAGTCTCCTTTAGTAACGACACATCCTAGCCTAGCCTGATCACCTTCTGATAAATTTTCAGGAAAACTGAAAGGCTGTATGATGGGTGGTTCACCTGCAATATCTACGTTTTAGCATTAACTTTGTACAAATAAATAGTAATAGTTTAAATAAGTAGCTTTGTACATATATAAATAAGCATATAAAATACTAGATCTTTAATGCATACATTTATCATATAAATCAACTCCATGGAGTAGTGATTGCATTTAATTACATTAGCAATCGTATTTGTATATCTTAAAAAAAAATCAAAAAATTAATATGAATTTATATTCAAACAAATAATACAATAAAAAAACAGTAAATACAATAAAAAAGGTAAATAAATAAGTAAAATATATTTCGAAGATAACTTCGAAATATCTTTAGTATTAAGTACCTCAATTCTTTGTAAGAGAATTAATGGAAACTATTATTATTTTCTGGACAAATCAGAGCTATTTACTTGTTAGGAAAATAAAATTTGCAAACTTAGGTTTAAAAAAAAAAGAAACACTTTAATCAGAAGTAGGTGACAATCTCGAACTTACCTGCAATTATGCATCCTAGGAGTAGAAAGGAAAAACAACAGACAATGATGGAGATATTCATCCTAAATGTTGCATTCATTAACAGTTGGAATTTCTGTCGGTCACGATATTCGGAAATAAATGCTCAAAATGGAGTGTTGTGAGTAGTATCATACATTCGCGAGCAGCTAGCGCCACATATCGACGAAACACTAAACTACACAAGTAAAAAAAAAAAAAAAAAAAAGGATGGTAGTTTGCATAAAATGTACAGAGGCCGGCTACCAAAGAAATATAAATAACCTCAATGACCAAGGGCATTGTCTTTTTTTAATCATCTTACCGTGAACTACAACTTTTGCTGATTTTTCGAGATGTTCACCAACGCCGTTTTGTACTCTGCAAGTATAAGTACCGGCGTCGCTTATTTTCGTCTCTTTAAAAGTGAGATGACTATCCGCTGAGTTGATTATCATCCTCCTCTCTTGATTATTATCTGGAAAGAGAACTAAACTCGAGCATTTGAGAGAATTGAGAGTGATTTTTGTAGTTTCATAAGCAAAACACTTTTATCTTGTTTCCCAAAATATTAACTAATGCCTTTTTTGCATTATATTTCCATATTAATAAAATGCAACTTTCAGTGCAAAAAGTCCTCATTCAAAAATAAAATTAACCAATAACAAACGTATTATTATAAAATATCATTAAATTTTGATATATGTATGAAAATGAGCAAACTATGATAAATATATTTTATAATTTTATGACCGTCGTTGAACAGCCGATCGAATGTTTGGGTTTACGACTAGTAATGTTCAAGTCCGTAGCCATTTAGCTTTAAACCCAATCCAAAAGACAAGGTAACTCCTGTATCAAGTATTGGGAGAAATTTGCCTTCGTGGGGAATTTTTTTGATGGAACTAACTCGCATTTGCCGTACACGGAGAAGAAAACCACGAAAACCTTCCACGGTTGGCTTAATGTCAAGGGGACTCTAACCCATGAGCCATCTACCGCTGAGGATATTTTACGTCTTCACTCCTTGCCTCTTTAAATGTACGAGATTATTGAAGTGAATTTTTTAAACAAATATGTCATGTTAAAGTTTAATGTGAATTATTAAAAACTTGTCACTTTTCAGCTGTTCACTTAAAGTCTATTACAACAACGTGTGAATTCTGACGCATTTTTTAAAACTAATTTATCAGTTTTACTTGTACGTAAGGAAATAATCTTTTAGGGATAAAAATACGTACTTTAAATTAAATGTCTAATTTGAGTTTTAGAAGATGGTGCTAATGACAAAGCAACATTAATATTCTTTTGTTTTTTATCACTCCAATGAGAGCAGTTTGAATTATAAATATACAGATATAAGTAACTGGAGACACTGATTTGTATCTTTAATAAACTGTGTCTTATTTGTAGACACAGCATGCATCTTTACTACACATCTGTAGACACAGATGTGTAGTAAAGATGCTTACTAAAAGTTTAACTTTTACTTAAGAAACAAAAAGGTAGTTAAAATAATTTGCTTGAACTTAAATACGAATTTTTCACAAATCTAATCAGTAGTCATTATTTTCAGTTAATTAGTTGTAAGTATCATCAATTTTCACGCCAATGAGAGCAAAATATAATCAAATATAAATATTTATTTTGTGAATCATAAGATTTTATTGACGAAAAAAACCTTATTCCAAACTTAATTTTGTGATTCTTACTTCCTGAATTTTCCTTGGTATTATAAATTCCTCTTTATATTTTTTTAATAATCTATACAATATTTCTCTTATGTGGCATCATAAACTTCTCTAAACCTAAACGGTGCTGTCGTATACTGTCATACCAACTGATGGCATAGCTTGGCCTGTATATATTATACGATACTTTGTGGCACAGCATATAACGGAGATGCGTTTCTCGCGAAAGATATGGAAATAATTTTAATACTTCTTCTGGAGCCGTAATAAAGCGTTCGCCGGCCAATGAGATGAACCGGGTTCGAATCCCAGCGATGGAGGGTCGATACGAATTTCGCATCCGGTTTGTTTCAACCAAAATGCTGGCGTAAAATATCCCCAGTGGTAGGCGGATCATGAGTCCCCTTGCCGTCAAGCTAACCGTGGGAAGATTTAGTGGTTTTCCTCTCAATGTAACGCAAGTTCGGGTGAGTTCCACCAAAAAATCCTTCACGAAAGCAAATTTCTGATCCTAGAGTTGGATTCGGTTTAAAATTACATGGCTATTACGGAGTTAAACATTAGTAGTCGTAAACCCAAACATTGGGTTCAACGACGGTTATAAAATACTGCAAATTACGCTGAAATGTCCCGAACTTATACTTATGGTGATTTGAATAGCAGCCGGTCAGGTTTTAAATTATTACTAAAATTCAATCCCATTTTGTCACCTCCTCGGAGGTATGCTAGAAATCAAGGTAGTTGTATGTTTGTCTTGGTCGGGAGAGGGTCTCCCATGGTTTGCTAAGAGCTCTGAGTCTTAAAATAATGCCTAGTTTCTTTTGTTATTGAATAAAGTTAAGTTTATTGTTTTAAAATCTTGTGTGGTTATTTGCATGGAAATAAGGCATTATAACAATATCGAGGACATCTGTTAAAAATAGTTAAAATTGAAATCTCCGTGCAGGCAAAGCAGCGTACAACAACAGTTGGATACATTTTGGTTGTCAAGTGGAAATCAGTAAAAACAATTTTTTTTTTATATATATAGTTTAAAACTAATGTGCGGGTTAGGATTAGAAGAGGGGTTGAATAATTAGAATACTTAAAATTAGTTCTGCTTTGCTTTCGGCCATTAAAACTTGTACAAGATAATTTTAAAAAGAGACCAAGCTGATCAAGCTAATAATAACAAAAATAATTTAACTATGTTTTAAAGTAGTTTGAGTTGTAGTACTTTATTTACGTCACACTAGAGCTGCACAATGGGTGACGGTCTGAGAAACATTCTAGAGAATGATCATGCCATCCTATCTCTCTTACTTTGGGAGCACTTTAACGAGGACAAATACCGCCCACTCTTGGTCCCTACGCAGACTAATCCAATAGGTAACCCACCGCACACTGACCATAGTCAGTCATGCTTGACATCGGTGATCTGCTGGGAACCGTATCATAACGATCAGTCCACTACGGGACGAACTAAAGAGAGTATCTTAAAAGAGTGTGCAAATAATAGTGGGCAAGAGTAATAATCAAATGATAGTAGGTTTGACTGCTGATTGAATGATAGTGATTTGTTCAAAAAAAAGAGAAGGTTCGAAAACTGTTGAAATGATAACGAAATGTGCCTACTGATAATAAGGTAGTGGAATCGAGTATTGAACAAAAGAGTTGTTTCAGTTTATTTGCGTAGAACTAGAGCTGCACAATGGGCTATTAGCGACTATTTGGGAAACATCCCTGAGGATGATCCGAAGACATGCCATTACAATTTTGATCCTCTGCAGAGGGGATGGAACCCCCGCTTCGATTGCCCCGACAACCGAGCACTTTACGGTAAAACAGTTTAACGAGGACCGCGCAAACTCGGTCCCTTCCCTACGCAGGCTGATCAATGTGGTCACCCACCCGCTTACTGACCATAGCCAGTGATGCTTGACTTCGGTGTAAGATTGGGAAACCGTGTCTTTACGATCAGTCAACTGCGAGACTAGTTTGAGTTGTATGTTTAAGGTATTACAACTGTATCAATTTCAGAGCATCTCTACTGGTATTATATGTAAAGTTTTTTGGTGAATTTTGCAGGTTATTCTTCATCGCGTAAATCAACTGCACATAAATCTCTAACCAAAAAATCCTCCGCAAATCAACCTTATAAGTGACGCGTGACTTCCATCATCTTCTGAGTTAAAGGAAAGTTAAGGTGTAAATGAAGTGGTTTTTTAATATGAGGACATGCGAGAGACGGACCATACCTTCGATTTTTGTCCATGAGTAGCGAGGGTGAGGAGACCCACTGGCAACACAAACTAAGTGAACCTCAGAGCCCTCAGTTGTTTCAACATCGAAGGGTTCTCTTAACCATTGTAGGGGAGCTGCAGATAGATAAATTTTTTTAACTAATAATAATTTGAGTAAGCAGTAAAATAAGAAATGATGAAAGAATATGTAGATCACCATTTTATACTTTATGAGAACGTTTTTTTTATTTATTTGCTTTCTATATACCCAAAACGTTGAAAAGTCAAAAGTGTTTTTTAACTCATAGAAATTGCAAGCTAATTATAATATTTCATTTGACGTAAAGGCTTAGTTAATTAATTTTTTTGTTAAAATAAACTCTAATATGAAAGTTTCGCTGCAATTTTATAAGTGCGATTTCACTTATTGTTTCCATCAGTATTGCCTATTTTCTCTATTAAGAAAAATTTTAGGATCAATTAATTAAAAATAGTTAAATAAGGTGTCAGTTTTTAGATAGAATACAAATGATTTTTATTTTTCTGTTATCTGAAAAGAAAACGAATTTAAAATTATTCGGAAATCATTCGTATCATTTTTGAAAACTCTATAACCATCTTTAAAAACAGTGCTTTGTAAGATTTGCTCAAAAAAAGTAACTTCTTTTGTAAAAGGAGCATAATGATGTACTCCAACATTTAATACAAAGCGTACTTAATTTATATAATCCTGACCATAAGTTGCACATTGATTACATAAATAATGCACCCACATGCAAGGAAAAATTAAATTGATAAAAGCTGAAACATTTTTGTGGAATCAAAAATTTAATGCCAGAGGTAATAAAGGCACGAATTTTTATATAAAGCTAAAATTTAAAACTAGAATATTTTGGTTTCTGAAAAATAATTGTGATTTAAAAAAAGTAACACGTGTTAAATTATTATTTCATAGGTACCAGCTCATCTGGAGCTTATTTTTTTTAGTAAAATTGTAGTAAATTTAATACTTGATACGTGATTTAAAATTTTTTATCAAAATATAATTGAATGCTCCATTATACAATAACTTTAAATATCTAAATGCTAATACCAAAGAGCTGATAATAACTTTTAAAGTATTTATTATTTCGTTTTTAAAATGTTGGCGAAATTTAAAATACTCTAAAATGTTAATTAAGTTATAGCTTTACAACTAGTACAAAAATTCTCTCGCATAAAAATCATAAAATTTGGCATCTATGTCTTTTTTCAAAATACCCCCCCCCCTTTTTGTCTTAGAAAATAAAGGAGCTCAATGAAAAACTCTATACAGTTGTTTTAATGATAAAAACTATTTTTTTTTCTAATGAAGCAAAGCTGATTAAAAATTATGTAACTAGTTAAATATGAATTTAATTGATCGCTTTTTATTATGACAAATTCATTGTAACTATAATGCTAATAAAAGAAACTAATAATAATAAAGGAAACAAATACAAAAAAAAAAAATGTATTTTAAACATCATGATGCAGTTTTTAACTTATAATATCCCTTAATTACTGTACGTTCATTAAACGATCACATTATGTCTTATAAGGAATCTACATACACAACATATGAGTAGGTAGGTATTTTATTTACGTGACACTAGAGCTGCTCAATGGGCTATTGGCGACGGTCTGGGCAGTAATGCTTGCCTTATGTGTTTTACTGAGTACAGTGTCCTCACTGCGAGACTAGTGTCCGTAGATTCGTTGAAGGTTATTTCTAACCGAAAGTATTAAAACAAAACAAATAGTAATGAACAAAAAGTTACATAAACATAATAATAAATTAAAATGTTGTGATAATGCAATACCTTCAACGACAAGAGTGGCTGTTGCGGTGTCATTTCCAAATGCGTTTTTAGCAATGCAAGAGTAATTTCCAGCATCATCCAAACTGACTGGCTCTATGGTGAGAATGCTGGCATCATTCAAGCTTGTAATTTTAAAGTTGGAAAAATCGTGAATAATTTCTTTGTGGTTTTTGAACCATATAAACTTTATAGGAGTTGAACCTCCACTCAATAAACATGCAACAGAAGCTTTGCCGCCGACATAAATCATCGGTGCAAAATTCATAGGTATTAGTTTTGGAGGTTCTAAAATAAAACAATAATGAAATAGTTTTTTTTGTGGAAAAAATTAAAAATATTTCATTATATTCAAACATGCATAACTATAATATAAAATAACTATAATATAATTTTATTAAGATACTCATAGACTCTTTCAAATGGTATGACCTGGTATAATTTTCAAGAATTAAACATATACCTGGTATACGTAAAATAATTGATAACTTATTTTAGATTAAAAAAAATTAGTTTAGCAAATTATCTAATTAAATACTAATATAGTAATATCATATAATTACTGTTGTACTATCATTAGAGTTATACTATCATTCTCTTTTTAAGAAAACATTCGATAAAATTACAATCCATAAAATAAACAATGCTACTTACTATAACTAGTAATAAAACCTAAAGATCTATTTTTAAAAAGGAGATATTTCCACTTAAAATTGGCGAAGCGGTTGATTATTTTGCTTATAAAATGAATTCGTTATGCATACAACATAAAAAGTGAATGTAGGCTTAGGTACTTACCTTTACAATTTGCTGCTCTGCAAGCAAGAACCAAGAAAAAACAAACCCTGCACAAATATTTTTGCTTCATCATAAAAGATCATCGGTCGTATCACATTCAACTGTAGAAGTACTTCAAGAATTGCTATAGATATCCTAATTTAAGAATCTTTTGAATTAATACACCTTTGTTGAAATCAGAATTACTAGATGTGACAGCAAAACAGATAACTAGCGCCACGTAACGGATAATAAATAAACTAAAGGATAAAATTATACCAATCAAAAAATGCGTGAGTTTAAAACAAGATAATTTGAGTAGTTGAAGTTCAGCGTAATGAACTTTTCATGCTGTACATAGGCATTCATTTATATTGATTATCTAAAGACTGTCTTTTTCGTATTTGTTACCACATTTTATAAAGTAATCACTCTATGTAAAAAATCAGCACTCATCCAGTATTTATACATTATATCATTGTATCAGTTATTATTTTCATAACTGATACAAAATCAGTTATGAAAATAAGTGTACAACTGATCAAAATAGTACGTTGAGTTTTTTTTTATCAAATGGCGCAAAATATCGACTCAATAAACTAAAACCCAAAACTTCCATCAACAGGACGGAGAAAACGCAATAATTTGAGTAGTACATAAAAGTTATTTTTTATAGTTAATTTTTATAGATTTAAACGTACATTCATTTATGTCGAGCTTATTATATACAGATATACAATATGTGTTGATATTACATTAGAAGAGATAAATAGAATTACTCTTTATGAAAATGAAATGAGTATGCATACAACAGCAGTTCGAAAAATATTAGTGTTCAACATTTCTGCGAAAACTACACAAATTATTCAAAAAGAATGATTCTTTGTTAACATACAATTAATGAATGTCTAAATAACATCGTTGATTTAAGAACATTGTATCTCTCGCATCATCTTACCGTGAACTACAACTTTTACTGATTTTTCGAGAGGTTCACCGACACTGTTTTGTACTCGACAAGTATAAGTACCGGCATCACTTATTTTCGTATCTCTAAAAGAGAGATCACCATCTACTGAGTTGATTATCATCCTCTTCTCGTGGTTATAATCTGAAAAAAAAATAGTGTATTATGAATACCATTAATTAGAAGAAGAAAAAATATAGTCAAATATAAATTTCTTTTGTTCAATTCTCTGAGGTAGGTACTTCATTTACGTCACTCAAGAGCTGCACAATGGGCTATTGGCGACGGTCTGGGAAACATCCCTGAGAATGATCCGAAGACGCGATTTTTATCCTCTGCAGAGGAGATGGTTTCCATGCTTTGGTAGTCCGATGGCCTGCCCGTGAAGTTGAGCACTTAACGGTAGAATAGTTTAACGAGGACCAATACTGCGCACCTTTGTTCACTACGCAGGTTGATCAAAGTGACCATCCACCCTCTTACTGACTGCAGCCAGTGATGCTGTTCTATTTGAACAGTTTATTTTCTTACTGCGGGACTGAATTCTCTTAGATAAACCAAAAATGAATTAATTTGGTTCAATTTCCCTTGTTTGTGTTATTTTCTGTTATAGTTTTTATTAAAAAAAAAAAAAAACCTTATAGAAACTCGAATATATGGTCTATAGTTTAAAGTCTTTTGTATGTTAATCTCATCATTATCTACAGTGGTTAATCTTCTTTGTCGTGGATATGTTCTGCATGTTAGTTTCTCACCTTAAAAATTTTCGCGATTTCTATAATTGAAGCGCGATTTCTATTATGTTTTGAATCAAAATTTTCAAGTGTGAGTCTTATCATACGTGTTATCAATAAATTATTCTCGAACTGATAATCAAATGTTTTGATTCCATATCTACATTTTTCTACACACCTTCATAATTTCAAGTTTCTAAGTTTTAGAGCAACCAAACAAAATGTAACAAAGCTGAAATCTCAAAACAACGATTTACAAAGAAAAAAAAAAATACTTTCTAAGCTAAGAATCCTCTTTTCTGCTACTATGTTTCTGTCCTGTTTTTATTTCAACACTACCAACAGTGATATATTTTTACAAGGCTTTCTTCTTCGCGTAAATCAATTTCTCGTCACAATTGTCTTGCCACAAATTCTTGCACATTATCTTGGACAAACATTCCTTGCCACAAAAATCCCCACGAATGATTCTTATAGAATTGTTTTTTGAGTTGAGCTCAAAATGAGAAAATTGCAGTATTTTATTTTATTTTAATAAGTCTAAACTAATTTTTACGAATATCATCCTTTCATTAGCCTTTTATAACCATCGTTGAACAGCCGACCCAATTTTTTAGGCTTACGACTACCAATATTCAACTCCGTAGCCTTGTAATTTAGAACCCAATCCAGAAGATACGGGAACTTTTGGCTCAAGTATTGGGCAACAGTTTGTTTTCGTGGAGGACTTTTTGTTGGAACTAACCCACATTTGCGTCACACTGAAAGGAAATCCTCTGATGGTTAGCCTGACGGCAAGGGGACTCAAACCCATGATCCGTCTACCTATGAAGATATTTTACATCAGCACTGGTCGGTGCGAGCCTGATGCGGAATTTATATCGACCAGAAATTTACCGTATGTAAGTAATGGTATGTAGGCATATTAGTATGTGAGTGGGGGCACATACCTTCAATTTTAATCCATGTGTAGTGGGGTTGAGGAGATCCACTCGCAACACAAACTAAGTGAACCTCGGAGCCCTCAGTAACTTTAACATCGAAAGGTTCTTTTAACCAACGCAGGGGTGCTGAAAATGGAATTAAAAAAAAAAGACGGAAATTCGCAATTAGGCTTATTAAAATAAATGATTCGTTAACCAATACAATATTTATATTAATCATGTTAAGCAAAGCGATGTAAAAGCATAAAAACATTTCTTATTTTTCAAATAAACTGAT